>VXAX01006674.1:0-86215 GCA_013399835.1 Leptocoma aspasia | reverse complement strand
AAAAAAAGAAAGCTGTAATTGTGTTCAAACCAAGGAATATAAGAGCATAACTTTTTTCAAAATATGAACATTAACCAATTAAAGAAATTATTTTTTTTAAATATCCCATTGGTATTAATGTTTTCTCATTAGTTGTGTCAAATGTGGCGGATTAGACTATCACAAAATAGATGCTTATAGTTTTCACTGGAGTATTAATATTGATGTTACCTTTGAAGCCTTAAAAGTTTGTGATAAACAATTCTTGTCATTCAGAAAACCAAAAATAATCATCTCCAAAATACTCATTTTTGTTAATATATATTCCAGCATTCTTTACTAGCATATGATTAATTTTCCCAGAAGAGATATGAAAATACAAAATGCAGGAAAACCACAGCAGTCACACATAGCATTCTTAAAAACAACACACACAAAGACAATGAAAATGTTCCTGTCATTTTCAATTATGCTGAAATATAAAATATTAGTTTCATAACTAGTCTCGAGGAACTGAAGATGATTCATAACATTTTCATGACAGCTGATATTTCTTTGTCTGGACCCAGACCAAGATCCCAAACAGCAGATCTGGTCTGAGGATTTCGGGGTGATCTGAGAAGTTATTTGTTACTACCAGTTTTTCTTAAATGGTTTCTTGAAACTGGCACAGGAAATTGTTTCAAAGGCAATAGAAGAGTGATGGCTGGATAATATAAGCCCCCAAATTAATTAACATATAGGGTGATATATAACCTCATTCTCAAAGGAAGACATTTAACTAGATATATAGAGGGCACTAGCCAGGCTTTGCAGGCTAAAATGAATGTTTCCTCTGTTCAGCTTTCAGACATCATTTTTCTCTAACTCATACTTGCAAGACTACATTTTTAAGGAAGAGAGCTAAAAATAAGTTATTTGGCTAAAAATAGAAATCCAACTATATTTCTTTGGTGTTTAAATTACTCATGTGGGCAGCAAGCTCAGCAGTGCCCTGGCAGCAGGGAGCCACCAATCTCCTGGGCTGCATTAGCAGCAGCAGAGCCAGTACACGGAGGGAAGGGACTGTCCCCCTCCACTCAGCACTCCTTGGACCACTGCTGGAGCACTGTACTTAGTTGTGGTTGCCCCATTCAAGGCACCAGGGTGATAAATTAGATTAGCAGCAAAGGGCTGCCACTCTGGCAGGGAGGTGGGGTTACTCAGCCTGAAAAAATGGCTTTGAGCAGAGCAAAGGACCCAGCACCCACAGGGAGGTTGTAGGAAGACAGATCAGGATCTTTACAGTGGGACATGGTGAGTAGATTAAATACGAAGAGCATAAAATGAAACTAGAGAGGTTCAGACTGGTTACACATTTTTCCCTCATGAGAATGGTTAAACCTTGGAAGAAATTGCCCACAGAGGCTGTGAAGCCTCTCTTCATCCTTGATAATTTTCAAGACCCAGCTGGATAAGACCCTGAAGCACCTGGGTCAGCTCAAGCTGACTCCTCCTTAGGCTCCAACCAACCTGAACTATCCTAAGATCCCACCACTCCTTTGATCAAGAAAGGCAGCAAAGACTGGTTTTAGACCTGAGTCAAGGACAACCCCTCCACTGGGTGCTACACTTCTGAAGCTATTCCTCACCACTGGTCAACTCTCACACATCTACCTCAAAATACACGTGACCACCCTTTTCCTCACATCCTCCCACCAAAGGCATATGACTTAGGCATTCCTGCAGTGCCACACTGTGTGCTGGGGTCTCAGTCCCACCCCACAGCCCCAGCAGAAAGCCTCCTGCAGGATGCCCAGGCTGGAGCACTGCTATGGCTCTGGGTAGAGGAGGGAAACTCTGGTTTCAAATCCAGGTGCTTTAAAGGGACCTTTTGCCTTAGCCTCAGCTTTTACTAGTAGGCTTTCTAGCAATGGAGTGCATAGCACAGACAGTGAATAAACCTTACCCTGATAACCCTTGTTTCCCCTGATAGCCCTTTAAATAGTCAGTGATCCACTGTGTCATCCTGGTTATCTTCAAGGTAGCCTAACTGAAGTGCCTGAAAAACCTCAGATGGAAGTGAAAGGACTTGTAATTTATACAGTTACCCAGAAGTTCATACATCCTGAGAGCTGCACTCTGGTACTATTCTTAATTATATAATGGACTATTTTTGTCTGCAGAAACAAGTTATTAAAAATGGTACAAAATAAATAAAAATGCATGAAACAAAATCAATGTTTACTTTTAAAAACTGTATCCAAATTATACACAATGTTAATCATAAGAGGCTCAGGTTTCCACAGCACTGACATTTTATATAGCATAAAATCTAGCAAAAAAATTCACACTGAGAACCATGTTGTCTGTATTCTGACCATAACAATATTCGTGTCTCCAATAAAATTTATTTCATATACAGACTTCCACTTGCATGAATCACCACCAAGAACTGGAGTTTTGCTTTTCTGCTGTCTGTAACTTATTATTTTGACCTTAGAAAAAAAATCCCCCCATATTATGACCATGTAAAACTTCACATAATTATAGCTATACAAATCGCAAAGACATGGCGTGTAAAATGTATCTACAACAGATACCACCTCTGCAGTAAAAGAGGATTGTGATAGACAATATCTCTCTGCAAGATATAACAGATAATACTTTCACTCGAACAACATTCATAAAACTATAATTGTGTCAACTACTGTGCTTCAAAAACATTAAGTAACCCTCATGTACCAAGTTTTCAAAAAAGTCATAAAATCACAGAATATGCTGCACTGGAAGGGACCCACAAGGATAGGAAGTTGTAACTGCAGAGGGGCTCCAGACTTGGTCTGTTCAGACTCCTCTTCTCCAGGTTGAACAAACTGACCTCAGCCACTCCTCACAGGGCTTCCCCTCAAGGCCCTTCACCACTTTTCATAGCCCTCATTTGGACACCTTCCAACAGCTTTGTATGTTCCTTATATTGTGGAACCCAAAACCACACACAGTACTCGAGGTGAGACTGCGCCACTTCATTATTTAAACTGAAATGATAACATGCTCAGTAAATCTAAAACGATACAAAAAGTTCAAGAGATAGCTAAAAAACTCCACAGAAGCAAGGGTTTTTTGACTTTTTACATCTATATGACCTAGTCACCTAAAAATGCTTATTTTATTTTTTTTAATTATGTAATATACATATCAAACTTATGACTATAAAATCATACATGATGAGTTTTCCCATTCTGTTCCCTTTTTTGTTCTCAAAGAGATCTCAGATTCACGGCTGGAAATTGTGTGCTGCATGTTCATCTCTAAAAAAGTAAGTGGTATAAAGTAGGTGTCTGGCTGAATTGCTGTAACACATCAAAGCAGCATTAAAAGAAAACACTCCTTAGCTGCCAGTTGTTTTTAGCATGGACAGACCCTCACCATGCTGCCCCTGCCTCACACTGCCACAGTGTGCAGTAATGTCTAGAATGATATTTTGGCAATCAGGGGAAAATGGCTACACACGATACCATTACCAATTTGAAAAAAACATCTTAAAAAAAAACATAAATCTGACAGCTTTACACCATCTGACACCAAAATAAATTAATTCAAATTCAAATTTCTAAACTGTATCATTTGTATTTGGCTTTACGAGTTAAAATAAAACCTTTTCCATGATGTCTAAAAAAAAGCAGTCAAGTCTTTTAAGTAAAGCACAGAAAGCCATTTTTTAAAAATAGACATAAGTGCATTTCACAATCCATGAGATTTTTTTCTTGGAGCAAAAGCAGTCCTGTAATGTACTACAATTATTGCCACTGTCTGTATGTGCTAAAGTTGCTCTGACAGCTCTCAAACAGGAACATGACCTACTGCTGGAAAACATAAAAAAATGCCCCAAACATTACTAATTATGAGATATTACATTAGCGGAATTAATTACTTAACTTTGGTTTTTCAGGCTATTCCAAAGGACTTAGGGAGACTAAACAAAATCTAGAAGTTAAAACAAATATTTCCAGGAATTTATAAAGATCAAGACCTCTAAAAGCACGAAGTGGGCTAGATTCTGCTCTTACTTCTACCAACCACAAGTAAATTCTCTTACTTGAAAATTACCATCATTGTTGCAGAAGCTGAATAAGATTTTTATAGGGAAGGTTCTTCCACTTTACACTATCTTCACAACTCATCCACAACTTTTTGTCAGTTTGATTCACATAACTATGACTCCCATTTACAGCCTACTGCACAACAAAAATTCATGGGGTTTTGCTTACCTATTAAAAAATGTAAATAATATTACAAGTAAGGAACTTGTAGATTTAGCTTTCTTGACAACATAACCCAAGTCTTAAAGTTCTTCATTAAGTTTTTCTGAAAGCTACGAATTTGGACTGTTTGCCAATTTTTGACTTGTGACTACTATGTGTATGAAAAACATACAGTTGCTGTAGCTACACTTTTAACTGTGGAATTCTATTTATAAAGTTGATTTAAATTTTGCAAATTATAGGGAGAAAGTACTGAAAACATCTCCCAGCTTCATAGCTTGCAGCTTCTGTCTTCCGTCAGTGCTGCAGCCATAGTATCATTCTGCTTACACTGCAGCTGAATGTTTCTCTTCAGAATTTTATTTTCCATGTTTATCTCCTACTGTTACCTTCTTTTCAGAAATTCCAACGAAGTTTAAAATGAACTTCCAACAGAATGTGGAATGTGCATGTATGCATGCTGCAAGCAAATCAGATGCTTAGTTACACATGACTAACTTCTTAATACAGGACTCATCTCACCTAAATAGGGGTTGATGGAAAGAATACATACTTTTAATGATCTGTTCACTATATCTACAAATAGACATCTAAAAAAGATAGACTAATTATAGCACAAAATTTTTGTGAGTTATTTTCCAGAATCTAAAGATGCTAGAGTTTGTAGAGGTGCAGGTTTGGTCAGCTGAATTCTCCGTATCTTGCCCTAAGTAATATACCTTATTTGCAATATTGTCCCAGGTGCCTGGGAACCAGGAGGCCCCACTTCTCTACCCCTGAGGGAGATCCACCAAGTAAAATTTCTTAAATAGCCAGTGGGACTTGCCAAAAAATTAGCAAATCTCAGCAAAGTGTGACAACAGCTAACTGACTGTTTCTGTTCTAGGGGCTGTGGAAACACATACAAAGAATTACAATTCCGTATTCTACTGAAATCATCTCTCCCATGGAATTGTTAAACAGTATTAAATAATACCAGAGGAAAGGACGAGAAAACAATCCTGTAAATTAATCACCTTCTGTAAGATTATGCTAAATGTTATACTTAATTTCCCTGAGACAAGCCATAGTCAGGGATGCCAAGGTCACACAAGCAAATCTTCCTGCAGCTTGGTGCCCATTATGTTAATTCAGCAATGTTTGTTTTATTTTGTTTTCTCCTATTATCAGCACACTGGATGTGTTCCACTCAAAACTGTTACTATAGGAACCCTATGGTAACATATAAAATTTTCTTTTCTTTTGGATGAAAATATCAGAAAATTGATGGATAAGTTGTTTAGGTAGAACAATAGGGCATTTGATATTTAATCTGCAAGCACTTAATAAGAAGTATTCCAAGTAATGGCACAGTGTTATTATCATATCACTTAGCAAAATGGCAGCAAATTATTGTATTATTCACATCTCGTTGGGTCCATGCTATTATCACAGAGATGCCTTTAAAGATGACATTTAACATACTCCTTTTACACAGTAAAGTGGTTAAAAGCACATTCAAATTTTAAAATGTTTCTGATCTCTTGACAGCTCACCAAAGCATTCTGTGGGCCCCCCCTGCCTCTCCAGTGGTTAACTGTAGCTCTAAAACTTCTTGTAATTATGAACGTTGCAGTCACACTAAATTAGACTGACAGTTGAAATACTGATTACTAAGGACTTATTAAGGACTACTTTGCAACCAATTATGCTGACATTTGACTTGATTTGACAGTTGAATTGAGTGGAAGATTCCTCCAAAACAGTAGAGAAAAATTTAATTTATATCCGCATCATTTTAAGATAATTGTTCAGGACAGATTCATTAATATACCACTACAAAATTTATTTTTATCTCAGCTTGGAGCACCTATCATTCAAATGATAGACAAATAGTAAAAGCATGCAGTCTTTATACCACATCTGCATTCCCTTATATTTGATTTTTGGTGACTGTTACCATGGGATCTCTGGATCAAAGAAAAAAAAAAAAGAACCACCACCAAAATTTAAAGCCAGCTTCCAGGTATATTCATTGACCACCAACTTGAGCAAGTAAAAAATAGGTTTTCAAGTCATAAAATATTTTTCCTGTGAAATAATCAAAACTATTAAGTGAGATTTTACTCAACTTCCACTGCTGTACCACTACATGCAAATTTATTGCCATTATATAATTTCCCTGTAATTTCTCAAATACTCCTGCAATTTAATGGATTTCACATGGAAATTCTCTGAAACTCATACTTCATATTTTTTTATTGTCCAAATAAATATTAGCAGAAAAAAATATTACCCCTTACTTTAAATTCAACTACTCTACATTCAGAGCACAATGTATAGCACAGTTTGGTTTAGAAGAAGGTTGACAAACATTGATTCTCAAGAAAACATCTTCTCTAATGAAGGTGAATATACACTTTGGGAAAATTAAGAGAAGAAATTTCCTCAGTGAAATCTATTATGTCAGCTGAGGGGGGGAAAAAATGGGGAGGCAACAAGTCCTTTCAGCCACAAAAGAACTAATGAAATATTTTCACAATATTTTAAAAGCTACTGTAGGATATAAGAAATGTCAACAACTTGTCTCAAATTAATAAATGAAGTACAGATATTGTAGGTACAGTTTGCTTATTTTTATTTTCAATTGCTGCCTTGTAGATTCCAATACAAAATTCCATAGAGAAAAAGAGTTAAGTAGAATTCAGAAAACCATTCTGCTTCTTAGAAGGTACTGATTTCCTTGCATGTTTTCAGGACCAAAACAATTTAATAAGTGAACTGTAGTCTGAGATTAATGTAGAAATGAACAAAACCCACTATAATTGACACAATTGACAGAAAATAAAGAGCATAATATGGAATCTATGGCTAATAGTCTTCAGGTTTCAACAAAACCTGTTTTATAAGAATTGTTATTATTTTCTAAAGTCTGGTAAGACACAGATATCAAGCAGCAGGATTTTCTCAAAAGACTACATTTCAATTCTTTCATTTCTTGTCTCAGGACGAGCCTCACAAACACAAGTCTGTTGTTCTTCAATACCAAAAATGTCTAGAATTTTTTCCCAAAACTCAAGGGTCTTATAATGAGCCTAATCAGTTAAGCTTTCACAACTTCAGCATTTGGTAAAGAACAGGATAGCCAAAGAGGCACGCTCCAAACTGCAAAAATTATTTCTTATCCTGGGTTCAGAAGTCCTTATGTCCATTAAGATAATAGCATAAATTAAAAAAAAAGCTGCTTCCCTGTCAAAGACATCTAATCACAAGTAAAGAAATAAATAATGAGAACAGATCTTTCCATTTTCCCACTTGTAAAAAGTTATTCATATCTCTTCCCTATCTGAACTATAAGAATCCCTTACATTTTTATACCTGGCTCAGCAAAATAGGTGCTTTGTAATTTTTAGGGATATTGAGACTATTGATTAGAATCCAGAGAATGCTCTGGTATAGTCACGTGAAGGAGCAATCCCAGAGATGTTATATTATTTCCATTACTACATGAACTTCATGCCAGACAGGCTAACTAGAGTCCCTGTGAATTAGCCTGTTTGCCTGTATACCAGGGAAACATTTTCTTATTCACTCCTATGTGATTTATAGGATGAGGTTACTTATATGTCAGTTGGAAAAAATAAATAGTTAACAGCAAAGTGACGTTAAACTGCAAAATGAACTTTTAATCTTTTTGGATATAATCCAAAATTATATTGGATTTATGCTAATCTCCAAACACCAATGTACATAGCTGGTTTTGCAGATTCATCATCATGGAATATTTCCTTAAATGCAGGTTCACACAGGGGGTGATGTGGCAATTCCTTTTCATTGATAGTGTGGAAAGATAAACTTCAAAACCTTGGGAAGATATCAAACTGAGGTAGCCATCGTTCACTTGATCCTAGAGACCAATCACAAGCCCAGCAGGTAAAATTAAGTCACAACTGAAAGAGAAGAGAATAGGATGCTTTGGTTATTCATTAAGCTCATCAGCCGCCCTGGGGTTGGGAAAGTGGGATCTGACTAATTTTTGTTTACCTAGTAACATTTTTCCTTAACTTTGATTAGATGTGATTTAAATCAAAAGATTGACAAAAGTCTTTCCAATGGCAGTTTAACATATTTCTTGTATTATTAGTGGTCCTTGATGGCCTGTTGTTCAATGGGGCTATGTCTTTACACCTCAAAGAATCATTTGTAAGCATCTTTTTGCATAAATTATACTTACTCCCATAGAATCGTCACCAAATAGTATGCATTTATTTTTTCATCTTTCTGTGTTTGAATTCCAGCCTTGTTGGTGGCAAAGGTGGTAACAAGTAGACTGGGGAGAAAAGGCAGCCTGTGAATAGAGAAGAAAATTCAAAATTACATCTAAAAGCTTCTTTGCAGATTGTTTGAGTGTAAAAATAATTTCTCTTCCCAAGCTCACTAAGGTGGTTTGAAAAGAAAGTATCCAAAACAAAATAATTTGGCTTGTGGACACTGAAAAATCAGCCAGGCATTTCAGGAATGCTTCCAGCTCCCTTAGACAGTTTGGCAACTAGGAAATTCTATGGCTTGAGGTGAAAATCAGGGAAAATAAGCAATAATTAAAAGTGGAAGTGTTGTTTGCTCTCCACAAATGCTGGAAGGGAAATTTCAAATTAAAATAGGTCTTGAAAGTGTGTGATGTAAATAAGAAATACAACTGTTTTAAAGAGAATAGAAGAAACACAGTGATTTAGGAATCTAGGAATAGATGATTAAGGGATTAGATCATTTGATATATGAGAAGATAGTGAGAGCGCTGGATTTTTTCACCATAGACAAACAAGGGTTGTTTGCTCAGGATTATTTTATCCATGTGTATAAAAACCTCATGGGAGACAGTAGAGAGGATGGAGTCAGACTCTTGTTAGTGGTACTATCAAAGGACTAGAGGCAATGGATGGACGTTGATATACAGAAAATTCTACTTTAACATCAGAAAAATATTTTTTACTGTGAAGGAGGTCAAAAACTGGAACAGATTACTGAAATAGGTTGCTAACTCTCCATCCCTGGAATTATTCAAAAGCCACCTGGACAAGTCTGTGAACAACCCAGGTGACCCTGTTTTGAGAATTCTGAAAAACTCAATTATTCACTGTCTTCACCTCAATTACTAGTAACAGGAATGACTGTTTATTATAGCTGAAAAAATGCCCATGTGCTAGTAGAACCATGTCCTGGTTCTGGCAGTGAGAGGGTTAATTTTATCAATAGGCAGGAGCAGGTACAGCTGGGACAGGAGGTGATTCTATACCACCTGATATCATTGCTGGACAGGGAAAAGGAATCTCTTCCAGGGAGAAGGTGTCCCCTGGGGCTGGCAAAGCATTCAGTGTGAATCATTTGCCCCTTTCTCCTACCCTCTGTCACTAGCATTGTTGCTGTTACTGGTCATTTTCTTATCTCATTGCTGGTTCCGGTAAATGGTTCTTATCTCAGCCTATGATCTTTATTTACCTTTTGTACCTCCAATTCTCCTCTCCTCCAAAGCCCATGGGGAGGGTTAGGGGAAGGGGGGCAGTGAGGGAGTGGCACATGGTTTAAGTCAGGTCACTAAATTAAAAACCGTTCCTAAACCACAACAAAACAAAAGAAAAGTGGTATGAAGTGCATTTTTCAGACAGAAAAAATGACAACTGACAACTAGATAGCCGTTAGTTTAAATTTAGGTACGTAAACTTGATACTAAAATTTGTTCAGCTGAATAACTCTCTGTGCCCCTCTAGGGGTCCCTAGTCCCCAGCTAGGGGCCTGGTTCTGTTGGCTGAACAAAATCATCTAACACATTTGAGATTCCCTGGGTTTTTAAAGTACTGGCAATATGCCACATCCTATAGAAGACCTGAGTTCCCCCAGACTGTCATCTGGAGTCTACTTGTGATACTGTAGGTCATCTCACATGATATTTCATATCCATATTCCTGCAGCTGAAGCATAGTGCTGATACCCACTGATTATGATTACAGCAAGGTGGAGACACCTTGCACATTGGAAGACATGAACATGGACATACTAATTCATGTCTCCTAATTTGTGAGCTAAATATGACACATATTATGGATTCTAAAGGGAAGTAAATATCTAAATATTTTGTAAATCTGTGCTTAAGCATCCTAATGTGAGAAATATTTCCTGAATCTTTAGTGTCTCTCTCAGTAAGACTGATTTTATTAAGACTTTTATTTCTACCGTTGTATGAATGTTAAGTAATTAAGACAGACCAAGAGCTTCAGCTATAATTTCATATGCAGTAAACAAAATTATCCTGCAGTTTTGTACAACTAAACTCAGGACTATTCTCACTATCCTTATATAAACTTTTCATTCCACCAGAGAACAAAAATGTTGAAAGTGATAAAACTCATAAGCAAGGGGAAATCTATCATTGAGATAAGTGAAGTATGTCCCAGTCACTTCAAAATCTATTGCATCATGTGCAAATGTCTATTTGTCTTATGAAAGCCAGTTTGGAAGTGTAAGGGGATCATTAGGAAGAATGATCACATTCTAGCTGGTAAAAAAATGCTTAATCATCTTCCCATTGTCATTATAATTTGCTCGTGGATCAAGTTCTAGATGACAAATAGGCTATAGCTTAGGATACAGTAGTTGCATATCAGTCCATTCCAAGAAGGCATAAAAAAGAGAAAAAGCATCAGCAATTTTCTCTACAATGAGTACTGTTCAGCAGTAAATATAAAATAACATTTCTCATCATTTTGCATTGTAAACATTGTCAAAAGATTTATAGTCTTCATTGCTATCATATCTGGAAACCTATCAATATTCTGCCCTTTTCTCTTTCGTTTCTCCTGGTCTCATACTAAAATTCTGCAGTTAAATGAAAAGAGAAGTATTAGGCAATTTTCCTCTGTTGAAGTCCACTATCTCTGCTGAATCAGCTAAATCACTTCCCCAAAGGTAATCCTTACTTGTAATCCTTACTTCACAGAGCAGGGAGCTTTTTCTTGGTGATTAGTTGAGCTTTGAAAAAAGCAGAAATTTCCACCACTGAAAACGATATCCTTTGGAACTAGGAGGTACTCAGAAATTATACATAATGAAGTCTGCACATTAATCAATATAGCCAATTAACTTCCTTTACAATCAAATTGAAACATTTTTACTAAGGTCAAACTGCTATAAAGCAGTTTGCCAGATGTCTTGCCACTCCTGTTGATTTCAGAGGCAAAAAAACCTGCAATTTTCATTTACATGGGAAAATAATTATTTGATGCTGTGCACTTGCAGCTACCCTCTTTAAAAGCCTTTGCAACTTGTGACACGTGGAATTTATCATAGGCCAGCAGGAGAGAGAGAATTTCATGGAAGCCTTTTGCTAAAGCACTGCAGAGCAAAGTACTCAATGAAGAGTTGCACACCTTGCACATCTCAGCAAAGTCCACAACACAACGCAGGCTGAGTGACAGGAGATGTCTTTTTAGCCTCATCTACAACAGCCATTTTACTCAGATGCTGAGCCCACACTGAAAACTGTCAAACACAATGTATTAACTCCATGTATCAAGAGAATATCTCTCTCTAAAGTAAGGGGTTGCTTAGCGGCAATGGACTTTGTTATATCCCTACACACACCATGGCTAAATACTCTGTCACTAATGCAGCAGTGAGCATTTGCTGACTGCATTGCTAGCAGCAGCTAGCAGTTTAAATGGTAACCATGAGGTTAAAAAATAGACATTTTTAAGACAACATTAAAGACATAATTTTCAACACCCTCATTATTTGCCTTACAAAATGCCATGCCTTTATACCATCTAGAAAAACTTCTAAATCCAAAAGAGATGGCTGTGGTTTAGGTATTATGAAATTATCTTTATATGAGATCAGTATTTTGTGCTAGGATAAACTTATTTGTTTTTTCAGGAAATTAAATCCAAGCTAGGGAGAGCATAGTGTTGTTGCATTATTCTTGGAAGAGATTACAAGGGGAACTCTAATTCTAGATGTGTGAGGAAGAAAAAAAATACCTCTTGTCTTTCAGGTCTGGGTTCTTCATACTGGACACACCAATCAAAAGTAGGAATGGGCAGTTCATGCAGTCATGAACACTGCTACAGTGATTTCTGTTTCTTTTGCTCTCCACACATCAACACAACAAGGGCAAGAAGGGAGAAGACCAGCTATATGTAACTGATTTGGGATTGGTGAAATTGCCATCTGGTGTATTCTGTGTGAAAGAGCAGGCAAATACAACATTGCCACAGACAAAATCTACCATGGCAGAGCCTCTTAGCTCTTTAATAGGTGTACAAAATCACTATGGACTCTGGGTACAGGATCTGAAATAAGAATTCATACTTCAGGTTGGATAGAAACCAAGCCTCTGAAATGTTTATTAAAAGATAGTAAGTGATTTTTTCTCATATTAATATTATATTAAATCATATTAAATGCTATAAATAAACTACCAAAGTAAAAATGTGCAACACTTTTTTTCCTTAAGGCCATGTAACTTAAGAGACATTTAACTATGCTAAAAGCTATGTTCACAACTATTGCAACCACATTCACATATTTAGTATCTAAGCATGCAAAACAGTATGTTAGAGAGCTGGGAGCTCTTGGCATGTATAAATACAACTGTGAAAATGCACATGCCCTTTTACTTGAACCCACATTAAAAAATACAGTAATCATCTAATCGAAACATAGGAGCAACACAATCTTCAGAGAAACAGATTGCCATCACTCTCACCTAACAGAACAGTACCACTTTCTTTCCTTGGTTCAGTAAGGTACTGATTTGTTACAAAGTTATTACAGGGAAACTGTGCACTGTTCAAGAGAACTGAACATACATCTCCTTACCTTAAAGTAAACAGTACGTGTCCGAGGGCCTTTCAGCAGGGTATTTGTCTAGAGCTTAGTTTAAATTTAAATCATAGGAAATCTTATCCAAGGAAAGATAGCAGGAGTGATCATTTTGTGATAGGTTTTTTTAAATCCTTTCTGAAATAAATACCTCAATATTCTTTTTACTGAAGATTCTAATTTGATTAAGCTATTTCCAAAAGCACTAGATATAAAATCATTACTGTTTCGCTCAGATACATTACTGACCACTAAGTGCTGTGCAATTTGATCAGTGGGTCATATACCAACTAATGTCTTCAATTCAACTTTAAGGAATTAGTTGACTGTTCTATTTGGTGGCTCATGCTACCTGGGCAAAATGTTAAATAAAAATTGGCATTAGTCTTTCATGTTCCCAAAGTCTTAAAATATTTCCACTGTAGCTCTCAGAAGATAGCAACAATAAGGGAGGTGAATAGCAGCTCTTTTTTGCTTATGAACAAGACATTGAGGATTAGCAACTAAGTGTACTCATTGATGTTCAAGCTGGAATTTGGGAGAAAACAGAAGGGTTTGATGGAGCTGCAGTTTTCATTCGGCAAGTTTATTTTAAAAATAAAGCTTACTGTGTTACCAGTAGGAACACAAACTTCTCCATAAGAAAGTTTAAATGCTCCACAGGGGAAAATTATGTAATAAACCTCTAAGGGAAAATTTCTTCCAAGCTTGAAAAGTTGTCTCTCATTAATGTAATCTGCAAATTAGAGTAGTACCAAACCTGGCTCTTGAAGCATACTGCCAGCAAAAAACAACAACAACAACAAACAACAACAACAAATTGGATGTCCTCCTTATGAAGCACTTATCAACAGTTTTAATTTCCCTTGGGCTTGAAGGGGCAGTAAGAAAGGACAATCAGAACTACCAAAAATGTGAACTAGGAGTCATTGTGTTACAATTGTGGGCTGTCTTGTTTCCAGTTACTGCCTGGC
The DNA here is from genome assembly GCA_013399835.1 of Leptocoma aspasia. NCBI lineage: Eukaryota > Metazoa > Chordata > Aves > Passeriformes > Nectariniidae > Leptocoma > Leptocoma aspasia. The sequence continues at coordinate 72,165 of VXAX01006674.1, read as the reverse complement.
ACATTTTCAGCTGCTCCTGTGCTTTACTATGTTTTTTCCTCTGTGCATCAGAATGAGGAATGGAGCACCACTTTCATTCATGATCATACTACAAATGCATATGATTCAAGAGACTCTGGTATTCTACAGAGTAACATAAATAGTGCATTAAAGATAACAGTAGTTCCCATTAAATCCTGATAACTCTAGATTTAAAGTCACTTGACATGCTCCATTATAAGATCATATCTTAATTATAATTTTGCCAGTTTTTAACCACTGAGTTGGAAATTTTCCCTGCTGAGTGTTTGTTTCAGTAAAAAAAAATATTTTTTACAGTAGAAAAATATATAATTTTTTCCTATGTTAAAACATTTGCTAAACTGTCTTTGAGTAGCTGAGGACAATTCATGTTTGTAATTTGGTGAGGCAAGTCACAAATTATTTCTCCTCCCATTTACAAGAAAATTTGCCTTTTTCACAAAATTCAACAGTGAGAGCAGCCTAGAAGAAACAGTCCTTCCCTCCTCTTTACTGTCATTTCTGGCCACTGATGCTCTAACCAGGTTGTGGAGACTACAACATGGGAGTACAACAGGGAACTGATAGGTCCTGGATGCTCAGGAAAATGAAGTAGGTTGGGATCAAATGAGTTCAGAATGTGGAGCATGGAAATTAATCCAAAAAACTAGGAAGCAAGATAGGATAAATAGGATAATAAAGTAGCGAAAAATCTTAACACAAGAGAAAGAAACTGGAAATTGGTGGACTGTCTCATTGCTGAGATGGGCTGGCAGGGAAGGGGATTTATTAGCTGATTGAGCATCCAGAGGAGGGAAAAAGTTAGCTGGAAAAGGGAACTGTAAGAAGAAATAAAGAAATTGAGTAGGAACAAGAAAGAAAGTGCAGACGTGTGTCCCAAGCATGCATCCTCCTTCCTGGTCCTTGCAATGACACCTGGGTTTCCTAGCTCTTCCTCACAACCACAACCACACTCTTATGCCAGGGTCGGGAGTGCATCTCAAATCTGAGAAGAGTTTGGCTTTAAACTCAGTGTACAGAGAAAATGTTGTATAAGTATTTAACACTCCATTCCTCTAAATCTTCTTGAAAGAAAAATAATTGTGTCTCACAGACTTTTAAAATCAAATCTCCCTGACTAGACCCATGGCCTTTATTCAGTGGTCTCGAGGTCTCAAGACTTGTCTTGTTTCTATCTACCTTGTTTTCTGTTAAGAATATGTGTAAGATTAATATTTTTGATTAGCTCAAAAGTAACCTAAGTTCTGTTACAAGATTATATGCATATAAATTAGAAGAAATTAATCCTTTCCAATGTCTCCATATACTTTGGTGAACCAAACAAGCCCTTTGTTCACCCTAACATCCACTGCCAAGTGGTGCAACTCTTTTCTCCTTCCTACCATACAATGATGTCCATGGTGAGAACAGTCCTGTGCCCTTGAGAAACTGGGTATTTGGAGGCAAGTCAAGCTCATGCTTTATTTTATGTTTGGATTCTACTAAGTTATTAGTACAGTCATAGCCAGCAATGGCACATGATTGGCACTGAGTTGTAACAACCTCAACCAGATTCTTCTAGAAGGGCTATGCTTCCTGTTTCAAAGGAATAAAGAGGTATGTTTCACATAGGAGTCCTGTACCCTTCAAGGGAATTAGAAAGTCATGGGTACAGAACTGGAGAGCACATACTGCATTTAGGACTGACCATCTCAGATACAGCTGCCATGATTAGTTTTTCATCTGTGGAAAAGAGAATAGCATCACTTCTCTCTGCACAAATACAGGGAAGTAGACTTGATGCCTAGAAAACAGCAATATCACATTGATAAGCAAAACAGGGAGCTCTAGAGGGGATTTTGAGATAAATGAGAGGTCAGACATTGAAGAATGAAAACAATATACTGAATAGCTGCTCAGTAAATTAGCAGTGACTGAGATTGGGAACCCATGAAACATAATGTGTTCTTATAATTAAGGATGATATAATGTGCACACAGAGAAAGAGCAGTAAAAATATGCAAGACAACCTTATTTCCCACATTTCTTAACTTTTGGGTCTTTCCTGGCTTCTATTCTTAAAAGGCTTCTAACACACTTTTCATGTGTAATAGTCTCTGCTAATCCAACACTTTCTTAAAACCAAAGAGCTAGAGCAAGAGCTGTAAACCATCTGGAACAGTTGCAAAACAGATTACTGCCAAGAAATCTGTACCAAAGTATGTCCTATCCCACTCCAGGCCTGCCCTGCATCAGCTCTAAGCCTGCATGACTACAGAAAGACACTAATTAGCAAATAGCACTTCGTGCTGCCTACAAAGCCTGCAGTCTTTCCACCTACATCTAAACCTCGTTAATGTGTCAACATTCAACCATTACTGAGACCTTTCACGAAAACAGTAATAGCATTACTTGCTCTGTCACCAGCAAAGAAAGGGTCAGACAAGTATATCAAAAGGAATTTTCTAAGATGCTCTAAGATCTAGGGTATTCCTCCGCACCTTATTAAATATCATAAAATTATGACAATTAAGCCATGCAAAGACACCGTATTTCCCTTTTACACTGTGATGTGAACTTTTTATTAAGCATTCCCATTGAGAAACAAATAGTGAAGGGTATTTTTCTGATTTATATTAGTAGCCTCACTTAATTTCTAACTTAATGTATATTATACATACTTATTAATTTAATATAAAACTGCATATAAGTCTGAAGACAATTAAATATATGTATTAAAAAAGGCTACCCAAGCAGTTCCTTCAGACAATTTCACAATGCTAGATTATGATCTTTGACTGATGGATATTATATTGACATAGAAAAATTAAAAACATTAATATCAACATATCCTTCATATCCCCCAAAATCCAAAAGCTCAGAGAAGTCTAGAGTTGATTGGATAGTATATAAATCTGCTTATAAATAGTTAGCTAACTTCAAATATAAATTGTTATCCAGGCTATTCAGACTGATTTAAGGCTCATTCCTTGAGAAGGTTCCTACTTGCAAAGCTTTATTTGTGCAAATGAATTTCATGAACACAATGAGAAAGCAATCTCTTTCTGAGCCAAGTTTCCCTTAACTAGAAACACTCTTTTCTCTGAGAAATGTTTATGTCGCGCAGGGAAGAATTCACTACATCTAATTTTTGGTAATTAAGAGTTAAAAATCTCAGCTTGTCACCTTAGGCTAATCCCTGGAAAGAAGCTGTCCCTTTGAAGATTGCATGTGACTTACACATCAATGCAGGGTATTTCACAAACATATTGTAGGCATCTGTAGGGCAACGAATAACATAATGAAACATAGAGCAGCCACAGTGGATCAGCCCAAAAGCACATGTAATCCAACATCCTGCCTGTAAAAGTGGCCAAAATCAGATACCTAAGGAAGAGTACAAGAAAACACAAATGACCCTTGACCTAAGTAATCTTCAAGCCTCTAGTTACAAAGGCCTCAATGACTTCCTGACCTTGATGTTTATGTGTTTAATAATATGTGTTCAATAATGCCTTTTATTTTTTCCCGATGAAATGCACCAGAGTCCCATTGAACTTCTGTAAGCTTTTAGCACACCCAAATCATGTGGAAAGGATTTCCACCTCTTAGCTAGACACTGAAAAAATACTTCCATTTGTTCACTCAGAGTTTGCCTCCTCCTAGTTTAACATAATAACCTTGAGTTCTTGTATTGGAAGGGAAGGTGATTGGTCCTGATACAGATTCTTTATGCTTTTCATGGTTTCACAAATCTCTATCATATTGCACATGAATTTGTTCTGCTAAATCTCCAAACTCAGAAAATGAAGATTACTGTACTAACACATATGCTAAGCTTGAATCATGCTTGTTAGCAGGATTTGTGAGCTCAGATGCATTAACTCTCCAGAATGACCAAAACAAGCTCTCAGACAGTCACAAATACCTAGCAAAAGAATAGTCCCAGACTTTGGGGGAGAATTAAGAATGAGAATTAGATACAAAAGAAACAATACTCTTTGAAGGAAGGATTTTAATTTCTTTTTTACATATTGTTAATATATACAAACCGTTTCCTCTACTGAGATATAGGAGTCAGGTCACATTACTCATAAATCTGTAGATTTAAGACAGAAGTATGATTTCTTAGTAGTTGATATTTTAATGGTCTCTTTCTGATCTGTTGATCATAACAGGACACATGATTGAAAAGACTGAACATTAGAAATGTCCTTTTTATGTGAAACTTTTCTCAGTGAAACAAAGCCAGCACACTCGTGATTACTACATCCATTGTAAAAGATGCCTCAAGTGAGGCCTAGGAGACTGAAGGCTTGCTGATGGAAGGAAAATGTGACTGCTTTTGCTGCCAGTAGTAGCAGTTGATGTGGCATATGCTCTTATACCATGCAACGTGATCAGAAAAAGGCACAGAGGGCTGCATTTGCACCCTTGGCAGATGTCACTATTTTCAACTGCCAGAACAACTTTTGGCAATCCAAGTGTAAATTAGATTCGCCTTGGAGTTGCTGTAATTCAGGCCAACCCCACTACCAGCCAGAGTGCAAGTACAACAAAACACAAAGGTGGCCTAAAACCACACTTGTTCTTATTCATTTGTAATGTCTGTATCTCAGCTTGAGCTAAAAATCAAGCCCACAGCCTGTAGAGAAAGGGGAGAGAAGTGTATTCACTACCCAGAGATCCAGTCTGCTCTTTTCAAATCCCAAAACCAAGGCTGTTCTTTGCCAGTGAACACCTTTCCTGTCCATTCTGCATGCTCATTAGCTATCATAACAATAATTAATTAGGACAAGAATAGGACATATAAAACATTGTGAAGGTGAAAACTCATTTTTCCAAGAATCATGGCCCTTCTTAAGACATGGGAATACAGTAGTTCTGGCCATTCATGGCTGGTTTAACATACATCTGGGAGAACAAGGCTTTCCTGGAAAATCTATCTTTCCCAAAAAAAACCTTAGCAAGCCACCCTTCTTTCACTCAGTGAGAGGAGTGGGATGCTTGATTCCACTGAGACCCAAATATCTCATATGGAGTGCAAACAACCTGAGAAGTTTTATGGTTACTTTGCTCTCATTTATCACAATGAGCCTTATGAGTCTTATTCTATAGAGGCACTTGGAGATAATTTTGCAAGATTTCACATTCCGTCAACATGGAAAAAGCCAAATAAAATACTTCTGTTTCAGGTAATAGTCTTAAATTAGAGGAGTCATAACAGACTCTAAGAAGCAGTGTGAATTGAGTTCTTCATTCAAGTAAAACAGCTACAGGGTGACCTGATTCACAACAGATCCTGGTCTCTTACGGCAGAGGAATATGTAATTATAAAAAAACCTGGAAGTAGCAAGGATTAAATAACATTGCCAGGGCAGCTTGTTTCTAAAGGGCTTATTACAGGCATTAACCACAAACCTGTGATTTTTCTTTTTTCACATGAATTGATGTCATAATGAGGTTTAAATGGAGACTCAGTGTCTACTTTGCCTCCCAAAGGAGAGGGGTTCCCCCTCTAGCCTGGGCACAGTGCCTCCTTCTGCTGTGCTACTTAATGCAAATGTAAACAAAAAGGAGAGTCAAACCATGAGAGCTGAATTCATTTCCAACTGGCTGTCATAGGTTTTCACTTTGGTCTCCTCATGGTTCACAAGGGTCCCTTTCAAGTCTGGTTTATACAGAAGATGCTTATATGATAAAAGGGTAGAACCTAAAGCAGAAATACGGTACTGATTTTGAGGTGGAAACAAACCTGCTTATAGAAGCAATCCATGTGAAACATTGATTGTAGAAATCTTTAACACTTCAGTTATTGGAGCAGCTGAGAATAAAGCAGGAAATCTCAAATGAACAGCTATTTTTTCTACCAGCCCTGAAAACTAATGTTTTAGTATAAATCTACCCTTTCCAACACATATTGCATCCCCTCAGGGCTAGCTCCTGTGTAGGCAGATTAAGTGGTTGCCTATGGCAGCAAAATGTTAGGCATGGCAAAATGCTTAGAGACTGCTTATTGTGTGACTGTAAGCTGGGTGAAGCAGACATTTTACAGTGTTTTGAGGGCTACAAAAACCTGTCAGACACCACCAGTTTCCCCAGTTCTTCCATATAAAAGTCAGCAATAAAAATGGCCAGTTTCACATAAATGAGATCAGTTTGTTAAATTAGAAACTCGGTAGCAGAGAACAGCAAAAGCCTGTACTTTTTAATACATAGATAAGAAGAATAAGAAAGCTGATGCTGTAGCATACTAATTAGTGTGTTTTGTACTCTAACCTTCAACAGAGTCAGATCTATGTCATTTTTGGGTCAATATATTGAGAGCAACAGGGTCATCACCTTGAACTTTTAGCCATGGAATATTCAATCAGCTGCTGGGTATTTGAGAAGGTACTTGCCAGTCCCAAAGTGGAATGAACAAAAGTATATGTATGTTTATGCAGGCTTAGAATCTGACCATAGAGACTTTTACTCACTACACTTCCTTTAAAAGAAAATTGAGTCACTATTAATGAAACACATTAAAATACTATCTTAGCAGAACAAATGTTTAACACAGAGAAAGAACAGCCAGAGATGAGAATGCAGCAACAGGGCAGGAGATTATATGTTGTTTCCAGGGCTAAATCTGTTTCTTAGAATACACTCCACCACTGGCTTTCTTACTGGTTTACACCTTCCTTCAGAGCCAGGTCTATGTGGTTCTGATGAATCAGACTAAAACATGAGCCTTCAGCAATGCACTGTACCCACCACTCCTTACACAATAGATATTACATAGTAATATCTATATTGTAGTATATTACTATACTACACTAGTACATACTATCTATGTTGGCCATGACTTTTATTCGGTATTTATTAGGACAGTGGCTGCATCAGGCAGAACAAGTTACCAAAAGGGTGCTTCAGCTACGCCATTCTTGCTTGACAAGTATAAATGTAAGGTGTAATTGACTGCCACGAATCAGATATGCAGGCAGTATCACTGCTGAGACTGCAGTTCCTGTCAGTATATTCATGCTAATTCTCTGGGAATGGCTGACTTGCCATGGCACAGATACTCATGGCAGCACAGGGCTCCATGCAGGGCCACTGCCTGGGTACTCCCTCCAGCTGCAGAATGCAGCCTTTGTCACTACACCAGGACATCACCCTGGCCAGCCAGCTGCACTGAGCTGATGAGTCCAACACCCACTGCAGGGGCCAAACTACAGAAATGCATCCAGTCTAGAGCTATCCACACCTCTAGGAGACAGAGAGTTCATGCCCTCTGAATTTATGGGGGTCTGGAGGCTGTAAGAAGTCACTGATGAAATGAGCCATAGGCAGGGCTGCCGTCTTTGGTCTAGGAGATGTCCCTAGGACAGGAATAGGGCTGCTTTAAAAGAAGATGGGAGGGAAATTCTAAACACTGCCTGCAACAGACAATCTCCTTGGAAAGTAAGTATCATGTGCTGGCTTCTTTAAAAATAATATCCAGGCCTCTTGAATTAGTGACTTAAATGACACAGACTGATTGCAACCAAAGGAACTGAGGGGTAGATTGGTACTGAAGGCATACCTGTGTGTTAAGGAGCAAGGAATCAGAACGAGGGGCTTGCAACATGCAAAGGATAGAAAGGCAGATTGGCATTTGTGGGCTTGCTTTCTTCTACCTTCAATATATTTTGCTTCTATATTCTAGCATTTTCTATATGAAGTTATAAATTCTTATTTTGGATTTATTTTCTCGCTCTACAAGTGGCAGAAATCTAAAAACAAGTAAAAGTTTAAAAGGGTTAAATAATTCATACCAATAAAAAATGTACTTCAGCTAAAATTAAAAATTTCAGATCCTCTGAATTTATTATTGTAGATATTTGCCAAAATAATCTGGTAATTCGTGTTTCAACTCACTGTGGTCGGAAATACTTTTTGCTACTGCTTAATTTAATGGACTTAAATATTCTCTAATTCTAAGGAGTCCCAGACAGTACTTTGGATCTATACACACTGCTGTGAATGCACCTCTTTGGAAGTAAACAGAACCTTTACTGAATGTCATTAGCCTTCTGTCCATAAAAATTATCCACCACAGACAGAAATTTAAGCTATAAAAAGCATTGGGTGAATAGCTTTTTGACCCAAATTTTATGCATCAAGTTCAAATTCACAAAATTTATTTATATTTAATTTATCTCACCCTCTTCTCAGGATTCAGATCACATATGCTGGGCACTTTAATTTCTCTCCTTTCTCTGAATCTGAACTCCCCCCAGGAACAGTTCCTTTGCACTAATTATGCATCTCCAGGGTACACAATTCAAACAAGAGCTACCTTGTACTAACAGGGTTGATTTGCTTGTGCTCACGAAAGCAAGGAGAGTGCTTTTCAGGACAGGAGCAGGGCAGCAGGGGGATGCTCTAGGTTTTTAATTAAAGTATTCTTCCAATAATGTTCTGGAAGGATGCAGATTTCTCTCTTCCATTGTAATAATCCTAAAACGCCATTCATTTATGAAAACAGAAGTTTCATTTCACACATAAATTCTATGAAAGGGTTGTCTTGAAGGATACTGTATTATTTATGGTTGAAAAATATCACTTTCCTCTGTTTTTCCTCTACATTTTTTTCCTCAACCACAGCATACTGTGATTTTTAGGGCTCAGTTCTTACTTTCTACTCATGTATAAACATTTGTAGAACTATGGCCTTCAGTCCTGATCCTGCAAAGGTTCAGTCTGTTCATAAGGCAGTAGATATAAAGTAGCTACTGTCAAGAACATGATTTCAAAACCCTCTAAAATTCTAGATTAAGGTCTGTATTTTATGCTCTAAAGCATCTCTCAGAAATGCACTGGAGTGCTTTAAAGTAATTCTTGCTATAGGATATTTTCTGCCTTTATAAAAATTCATTGCCTCTATACAGCATCCCATCATTCTGCCGTTCTTTGAAATAGTCATTAGATCACTTCAGAGATGGATGAAAAATTTACTTCTCCTGAATTCTAGTAGGAACCCTGAAAAGTATGTTGGTTTTCTGCCACTTTTTACTTACTAAATCCCTATATTTCTCCCTTTAATCTTCATTGCTAAAAACCTACAGAGTTATGTTCTTAGACTGGATGATAATATCTTCTCCATAAGTAAAATTACTTTCTTTTTCTGAACCAAATACACTATTCCTTCATTTGTTCCAGTCTACTTCCATTCATAGAGGGGTTATTTTGGGAGCCTAACAAAAAAGCAGAGTTGCTGGTGAGAGTGGCCAAGGGCAGACAGAGTTGGAATGAATGCACATGGACCTGGATGGTCAGAGATGAGCCTTGAGGAAGGCTGTAGCAACTCAGCAGTATATTTATCAGTAAAATCACAAGCAGCAGTCAAGCACAAATTATCTGCCAGATCAGAGAAAGACGAATAAACTTCAGCAGCCAATGGTACCTGTGTTGGCTTTCTGCTTCCATTTTCCATTCACCTCTTTGATCACACACACACTGCTTCAGCTAAGGTAAGAAAGTAGGATCCTGATGTGGAAATCATTATCAGGCTTAATTTGACTATCAGCTCCCTCTTCTTCCCTTCAATGGGTTAAAAATGTATTTCAGCACCATTGCACAGATATCATAAGAATAACACTCTAAGATAATTTGCCAGGATCTCTTCCAGAGATCTATCTGCTCAATTCCTGGCAAACAATTGCATTTGCAAGTGCATCAAGAAGTAAAGAGTGTCATTGATGATTAGGTGTAGACCACTCATTTTCAGGAACTTCCATCATAAGCAGAGTACTGCTTAAAAGGCAAGATCAGTAGAGGCAGGGTCATCAAGCAGTGAACAATAACAGCAAAACATTTTTTTGATTATTACAATGGCCATCAGTACAGCAGAGAACCACTCCTTGTAAAATAAGAACTGGGAATGGCAGAACATATGATGATCATCCCATAAACTAAAGAAATACCTGAGTAATTGATGTGTATGACTTCTTGGTGCATGTGACCCACAAGTACCTTACAAGAGATAAATACTGCCTCCTAATTCATAGCATAGATGCCAGCATCCCTACCTCAAATCTCTGCTAGTAGAAGTGTAGTACATCAGGAGCTGTCTCATACATCAGGAGCTGTCATCTTCCAATATGAAAAAGTCTGTCTTCTTCTCCATGCTAAATTGAGCATCTTAGGACGTTCTGCTGCATTGACAAATGCACTCAGCAAAGACCTTCATTGAATTACCTTTTCACCTCAGCACTTCCCATTCACTGGTGCTCTTCTCGTATTTTCAGAATGACACTTTACACAGGCATGGCTTTTGTCACAGCTGCAGGTGTCCCATGGAGTCAGAAACACATGGTTTTCAGCCTTAATTGTGTTGCTTCACAAGCAGAGGGACAAAAGCCTAGCAGGACATCCGGTTCTTCTCTTGCTCTTTCTCCCAGCTTTCATCCTGCCACTATATGCTTTCCCTGAAAAGGAGGCAATGCTTCTCCCAGCAGAGCTTGTTCAAACACAGTTTCATCACCTGATCCTTCTGGAAAAAGGGACTTTCACAGGCCTTGCCAACCATGAACTCACATGGCATAGTACTGAGTCCTGGAGCTGGGATCAAAGATGGGGAGAACTGCCAGCCTGGGTGTGCTATGGACAGCAGTGTAAGGCAGATGCAAAGGAATCCTCCTCATATTGATCTTCCAGGGAGCACTTTCAAGGATGGAACTGACTCTGGACATGGAAGGTCTACCCTAGAGCTGCATGAAGGCACGGAGTCATGGGGCCCTGGCACAGTGATCACAAGGGCTCCTCACCACTGGCTGCCCATGAGCTGGAGACATCTGCTGCAGTCATGGGTCCAGTGCACGTGTGCAGTCTCCCAATGGCACAGCAACCGAGTGAGCTGAAGCTAGGAAGTAACTCAATCTGGTATCTTGGGCAGCCGTAGCATCAGCCAGCATAAACACCACATCAGGCTCTCTGGCTGATTCAACAGAAATACATCGCTGTACAAACATGTGCTCACACTTAAGCTAAGCTGGCCTAAGCTTGTGCTCATGGATGTCCAGTCTAGACTTTACAATGATGGGACCATGACTTTAGTCATTCCCTACAGATTGCCAGGTGCGGTGTGGTGGGTTTATTTTCTTTCTCTTTTTTTCCCCATAAACCAAACATGACAGGACTCATCCAAGTACATTTCCAAGGGCATCTGTATAGATATATTTCCTGAACACAGCTAGACAAAGTACTGTACAGTAGGTTACTTGAAACATTGCAATCCAGCATGGCATGGCTTTTAACACATTAAAAAAAAAAAAGGTGGACTAAAATAAGCAAGTAGAAAATATAAATGGACTCTTCAGATCCTAGTTTACTGAAACCCTTGAAGATAATCTCCAGTGTCTGCATCCTAATACTGTTTATAGCACTTAAAGTTTGTTAGATTCTTCTCTGATTATTTAAGGACTGATTAAAATTCTGTGTTTATTCTGGCAGATTTTGCATTTTCCTCTGATGACTAATGACATCCCAAAAAAATCTGAGTACAGGCATTTTTCTGTGACTTTTTTCCTCCTTTAAGATGGATTATGCTGTCATCAGCAGGTGTGAGGAAAACACAGAAGCCCAAGTTCTGAGTATAACAAGTAAGCAAGAACTGCATTTAAATTAATTTGAAATGCAAAGATAGTGACTCATGCCTAAGCAGGATTTTAGAGTGCTGGGGTATCTTGGTCCCTGATCAGGAAAGGATAATTGATGCCCAGACTGGGGATTGTCTCTCCTGGCCTAAAACATGCCAATACATATTTCTCATTCTTTGAGAACTATTCACATCTGTTACATGAATATATATAGATAAATTCCTTCTATCTAGCTAAATATAAAGTTCTTTCATGTACAAATATATGTTTACTACATAAATGTATAAAACAACATCAGAATTGTATTATATTAGTCCCAGTCCTAGAGTTACAGAGCAAAAAGCATCTGTGCTTTAATAATGCTTACTGTTAGTATCTCCCTTGTCTGTTTTCATAGCTCACACTGGGTCCCATCTGCACTAAGAAAATGCAGTATAAACATCCTCCAAAAAACCCTGCTACACATGAACTACAGTAGCTGCTCTCTCAGATGATAGTCCTTTCATCATGATTTATACTCATTCTACCTCTTACCTGTCACATTTGACTTTGACCCACTGATTTTTAATGAAGGCAAATTATGTGTGACCTACTTTCTAAGCAGATGGTGTTTCACCTTACCAGGAGTGCCTGAGCCCCATCATCCTGTGTTTAGCATTGTGTCCTTGATGAGTCAGTTCCATGCTGCCTACCCTGCCAGGGGTATTCTGACCATGGGACTCCTCTGTCACATGTGGCAGGGCAGGTGAAAGGGTGAAGTCAGGGGAGTCATTAACTGGTCATTAGCTAATGGTACTAAATTAATTCACTAAGAGAGAAACAGCCTTCACTTACTTGTATTAGGTGTGTTTAATTCATCAAGGCAGCCAAGAGGGTTATGTAAATTGAAAGTTGATTTACCTTGGAGAGGGATCTCACCTGCTGCCCACTGGGCAGGAGCCAGGGACAAGCCCCAGGTGGGCAGGCAGGTGGGGAGGCAGCAGGGCACAGAGATGGGTAAGCAGAGAGGGGAAGGTGGACAGGCAGGTGGGCATGCAGTGGGCAATCAGGTGGGCAGGCAGGCAGGCAGAAAGGCAGGTAGGTGGGGAAACAGGAGGGTAGGCAGCAGCAGGGGCACAGGCCAGAGCCTGGGAGCATCCAAGGCCCCCACTGACCTACAGGTCTTGCCTGGCTACCAGCCAGCTCATCCAGCAGCATTCAGTGTTTTCCCAAAGTGGCCCACCCAGAACCTACAACTCACCCCTCCTCCTCATCCACACTGGGTGGCAGAGCCAGGGTTCTCCCTGAGAAAATTCCACTGCCCTCAAGGAGCCACTCTTGGCCATGCCTCTCCCTGCAGCCCAGCCTCCATCCCTGCCTCAGCCCAGCTCCTGTCACCCCTGCAGTCCCCAGTGGCAGGGCAGGCATCTCCTGTCTGGTGCCAACAGGTCCCTGGAGCTCAGTGCAATCCTGCTTCTCCCCATCCCTCCCCATGGCCTCCAACCCAGGTCACACCCTCTGATGGCATGCCATGACAGGATTGTTTTCAACCATAGCTAGAGTAGCACACAGGGAGGTATGCCTTTAACAGTGTGCAATGCCCACATTTTCACAAATATTTCTACACAAATAAGAGTTCCAAGATATTCTAAAGCAAATTTACATCTATGCTCTTTACCAGTGCTTTGCAACTAGAAAAAGGCTAGAAAGTAACTGTTTACTGTCAAAGTGATACAGGGGAAAAAGAAAATTAGGGGCTCTTACATTTTGTTTTTTAATCAAAGCCTTGCGATTCATCATTTGAAGTATTCTTATAACTATCAAAATATATTCCAGGTGCTTTACACCACAAATGTCGATCATTATGTAAGTACTACAAAGTTTGTAACAATTATGCCTGCAGTTCCATAGCCTGGGATGTGAAAAATATGCCTGTGAGGCTCACATACAAAGAATGCAAGCATGTCACAAAAAGCCACATTCCAGGAGAAATCAGGAGCTTTATGTAAATTCTTTCAAGTGATGAAAAACCTTTAGACAGTTGTACTGCAACAGGCACAAACAAATGCAATATCATTAGAGTCACAAATAATTTTTTATTTTTATGTTCTTTTTCTGTTTATGTCATAAACCCTAGGTATTTAAGGACTGCAAGCCAAATGTGTAATAATTCTTAGAAACAGTAGGAAAAATTAAAATAGTGAGGAAATAAGATTTCATAAAATATGAAGAAAATTCAGAGAGGATTTACACAAAGGAGCTGCTGTGTTTTCTCCTCCAGCCCCTGTACATCGTACACATTGTGGTCAGATTCCCCAATTTAATAAGTTTCACCATTCCTAGTACTTCTTTTTATGCCTTGGATTTTCAACCAAGAAATTACACAAGAATTGCACTTTCTAAAGGAAATATTATTTTTCTAGTCCTTTAAGATGACTAAAATTTCCCAAAAGAATAAACAACAAATTATAAGAAACAAGAACTGTGTAAATTTTAGACAATTTGCATTTTGTGCAGATGCACTCCTGTACTGACTGCTGTGCAAACCCATGCTGTTACATTTGTCACTTCAGCCCATGGTTAACTCAGCCAAGGGGCACAGTACAAGAAAGTGTAAATTATATTGATGTGGGGTCTTTTACAAAGTCTGTCAGACTGACTTGCACCTAATTACCAATGTGTGGCTCACACCATTTCATAGCACCTCTTGTCTTGTGTTGCAGTTTCCCAAGCAGAATTCCTTCCCAAGTTGGAATGAGATGAAAGAAGGAAAGGATACTCTATGGAATGTATCCAAACAAAAGACAACGCAAAACTGGGGTCTCAGTTCATTAACATTTTGCATTGCTAGATTTCCCATTTATTTTCCTTTGATTGTGGTGAAAGCTTATTACAAAAGTAATGAATCACAGAGCAAAATAATAATAACACAATCACATTTCCATTTTTATCTGATGCTACTTTGAATTTAGAAGAGTCCTGTAGAGGGTTCTTTTAAACTTTTTCTGAGATCAGTGTGTGTCCAAGAACCTATTTCCATTTTTCCATTCACTTCAGAGATATAATCCTAAAGAAACTGCATAGGTCAAGATTTTTCAAGGGAGCTGGTCAGATTTGCAGACATTTCCTTAATATATTTAGGGTCTCAATTTATAATTTCTAAAATGTACTGGAATTTCACTGCTTGGAGGTTTGTTTCATAATTCATTAACAGATAAAACATGTTTGAATGATCCACAGTAAACTGATTATAATGCTGATGGGTTTGTGATGTGCTTAAAAGTGAAAGTTGAGTTTAAGTCTAAGCTTAGATTAAATAAATAAATTTGATATTCCAGAGTCTTGAAGCAAACTTTGTATTTAATCTTTAATATACATTCATCTCTGAAACAGGGGCAAATTATATTTTTAATACAATGCTTTAATGAGGAATCTTGAAAACACTCTCTTGCTACTCCTTAATTACCATGTATGCTATTGCAGATTTTCTGAATGCATTTCTGACTTCTGAAATGTTTGCTTTAAAATTTACTTATTTTTATCATTATTAAGGTGACTTCAATAATGCTGAGCAGGGAAATAGCTTTATATGATAGCTGTCTTAACCATGCACATTTAATTACTTCACCTCCACTGCATCTACTAACCATACTACACTTCAACCTCCTTAGGGCATACCCTGTTATTTTCTTCTCATGTTTCTCATCTCTTTCAGATCCCTTTAGACTTATTTTTCTCTTTTCTAATGTTTACAGCACCACCCAATTTAGGATCACCTGTGATTTTTCTCAAAGTGCTTTTTACCCCCATTTTCAGAATGCAAATGAAAACATCCAGTACAATCCATTCTTACACATGCATTCACACTGATACATAAGCACATATTTCCAGAAAATCATTAGCTTTATGCTGCAATGCACTGCTGCTTACCACTGGTTTGGAAAGGGGAAGTTTGTGTTGTTTTGGTTTGGGGGTTTTTTAATACCTTTGAATTAAGCTACTCTTTCTGGGAAACAGCAAAGAAAGCAAAACAAGACCATTTTAAATTATTATAAGATACATTTTCAAAGATTGTCTAAAACAAAGAATTAACTGTCACGTAAACAATGCTTTCTGACAACTTGTTCATAGAGTTTGGTATCCAACTATTGCTAGAATGAAATGGAGAGAAAATCAGGAGAAACCTTATTGTGAATGAGCACTTTCCTTGGTCGCGTTCAGCAGTAATTCTTAAGCAACTGGTCACTAGTAAATGATGACATCTGCAATCAGGTTTCTGGTGCTGTAATTAGCAGCTATCTACAGAGGTCAAAATACTTCAAATAAACAAACTAAGGATCTACGTTCTTTCTATGTAAAATAAAAAAGAAAAAACCACAGGACAAAAGACAGATGTAGCCATATAAATACATGACAAGAAGTCAAAATAGCCATTTTAGAATGCAGTGCAAGTAATATTAATTTGTAAGCTATCTGAAATTCAAATTTTTGTTAAGAGTCTGCTGATTCCTAGAAAAGACAGTTGGCATTTTTATTACAACTACTTCATTTATTGACTTACTGCTGTATATAATCTTTCCAAAACAAATACACCAAATTAATAATTACTCAAACTCCTGCAATGCCCTCAAAACAGTAGCTCAGCATGGTATCTGTGCATTTTTTTTTTTCAAGCAATTAAATTGTATCCTTTAAGATCATTAAGGCTCAGGGTCAGACCAGGCTCTTTATTCTTTTAAACAGATGTTTGGGGGATCCTGGCTGCCCTTTTTTTTTATCACCTTCTGCTAATTACTATCTGCCTATTCTCTCCACTCCCTGGCTTTCCAACAGCCGGTGGGCCCCTGAATACCATCTGCTCAAAATTCTGGTCCCTGCCCTCTATTAGACCTCAATAGACCTTAGTCTTTTTTCTTTTCCATTATGGAGATCATGCATGCATTAGGTGGGTCATGTTCCTTTTGCTATACACAGTGGCACGTGCCAATGCCCTTGAGGAATCAGCTGCAGGGATAAATTTACATTTGCCTTGCTTCCCCCAAAACAACATTAAGCTTTTGTTCTCCCACTCACAATTTCATACAATTACAGAGACATAACTGTCTACTTTAGATTATAATGAAATTTTAAAATATATTTTTAAAGCAACAGAGCTTAATTAAATGCAGAAAGGTTAAAAAAAAAAGATGCAAAAATTAGAATTATTAACTACCTACTTCTAATCCCTGAATTTAGACAGGGAATTTTCTTAGTTTCCTCTGAGCAAAAGCTAGAACAGGCTTCTTATCTTACGCACAAGCTATTTCTCTCTATAACTTAATTTCTGTATGTTTTTATCTAAGAAACAGTGCATATTAATTTGAAATTATAAGGAATTTAGTCATATTAAAGGACATCTATCCAGCACTGCTTGCAGCATCTAAAGGTGGTAGAAGGGATTTCTTCTATAATAAATAGAGTTCCCTCCTCACTTTGGTTGGCCCTGAAGCCATATAAATTACTTTGTGTTGGCCATATACTGCAGACTACAGAAAGAGATTTAAGGAGATTTGAAAACAGAGTAGAGGCTGTTGCTTCCTGTACTGCTATTATGATTAAACCCTGGAGACCATTTTACAACCATGTTAAAATTTGCACATCTTTTGTGTAACATATGAGTCTTTGGAGCACCCAGTGGGTCACAGCTGGTTGACTGTCTTGCTTGAACAGTTATAGAAAAGCATTCACTCTCACAGAAGAGATCAAGCTGAAAGCCTATGGATCAGCTTCCAAAGCCAGTGGCAGTCTCACTTGTCAGGGTCCTAAAATCTTCTATTGCACTCTTACATTGTGATGTATTAGGCAGGATTTATCTAACATTTTTATATAAATTATTCTAGTTACAATTATATTATCTCTACCATCTCTACAGATTATATCATATGTACCAAAATGGATTGCTATTATCTACAAAGTATTGATAATTTCTGACTGGCAGAAGTCACAGCAACTCAAAGCTGATGCTGTTGGAACAAACAAGGCTGTAAGTTTCTTAAACATAATTTTAACATGCCGTAGTATATTTTATTCTATTTCCTGCTCCACCTGTGCTAGTCCACTTCCACCAGACTGATTTCAATAGTCCAAAAAACCTCCCTTAAGCAAAAATTCCATCTACTGGCAAAACATTTTTTTCTCTCTTCCAGTCTGTGAATGTCCTCCAAAGTATAAACACATTTTTTAATTTATAACCCAGAAGATCTAGTTCTGAGCAAATGCCATTTTCAAACTTGTGACATGTTAGAGATGATAAAGTGCAAACACTTTCCTCTGAGCTACAAATGGTTTGAAGTAAGAACCCATTCCAAGCCTATATATGGCATTTAAAAGATCCATATTGACTTCAGTAGGCTTTCTATCAGCTCCTGGTAATCTGCCTCCACAGAGAGAGGGATAAAATACCCAGGATATATTGTATGTCAACTGCTTTGATTATGACATGTTTAGAGTTTATGGTCTCAGGAATCATGATGCTTAGAAGAGAAGGTTCAGGCAGAGCTTCATTGTTTGCCCTGTCTCACTGTGAGTTTTCTGGCATGAAACCAACAGGAACACCACAGGCATACAGGTTTCCTAGTTTTCTTTGTTTTAATTACAAAAAATTCTCTTGGTTCCAGCTACAAGTAACAAAACTAGTGCCACAACTTTTCCCCATTTGGGAGAAAAGTTTCATGGAGTTTTCTTCTTCAACTACTCTTCCTACTTTGAATATCATTAGCAATCATCAGAAAATCAGGAGATCAGAATGAATAACTTTAAACCTTTTGGAAAAGTAACAAAAACATTTTACACACAAAAAAAGCATTCCCAAATTCATACAGAAATGTTGTTTCATGTAATTTTGAAAACAACTATTTTTATTCTCAGAAAATGTTTTTTGATGTTTTTGTGTTTCAAATTAATTATTTTAAACACTAGAAGACATTTTAGGGATTTTTAAAATCTCCCATGGCAATGAAAATAATTTTCCTTATTTGAGAAGTGACTTGGCATTTTAATAACAGGGAAGTTTCTTTAGCAGTATTATCAAAGTCTTTAAATGAGATGAACTTCAAATATAGGATCCAATTCATTTAACATAGACACTTAATTTGCCCTCAGGTTTTAGGTACGTAATGAACCAGACCTTTTGAAATGCTTGCTTTGTTTCCCTCTGTAAAGAATACAGAAATCTTGGCACCACTGAAGCTCTTCAGCAAGAAGGTCCTGACCTCATCCTAGGACCACATATTAAAAATCTCTAGGATCAATGAACATAAGATCAAAGAAGGATACAAAATTATGATCTCCAGTTAGAACCAGCACTTAAACTCAGCACTATCTTAACGTTCCCTCACATGACTTTCTTGTAGTTGAAAGCTGAGGAATGGGGAGGGTTTGTTTCTCTCTGCCTTTTGTAAGTCCTAAGAGGCTACATAGTTTTATTTATATGTCAAAGACAAAAAAAAAATTAAGAAAATACTAGTGTAAAGAGCCTATAAATCTGGATATGTAATCTCCTACTCTAATCACTGTTAAACCTGCCAGTCTGTGATAGTTCAAACAAAAGTTAATAAACGCTGACTCAGCTCCATCTTCATTCAACATTCACCTTTAATATTTATGAAGAAAATTGAGAATATATTGCTTCAGAAATGTTTGTGTATCATACAAATGGAATGAAAGAGCTACAACACCCTCCTTGGGAATTAGATCTTTTATATAAATGAGTGTATTCAAAAAGCATAAGTATAATAATGTCATTCTGAAGAATGCATGTGTTTTCATTAAAGATTTACAAGCTGAATTTGTAATGAAAGTGGAACAATATTCTGAAGCCCAATTCAGAATAATACTGAATTAAAGGGCATGTTGTAGGTTTATTTACCTATTAATTGGATTTATGCTCGTCCTCAATTCCAAAGGAATTAATTTGAAGGATCATTCGAGACCTGGACTGTTTCATACTGATATGTCTGTCATCACTGTTACAGGTGAACTTCCCATGAATCTGGACCCCTTTGTCACCCAGTGACTCTTGTCACATAGTGAAAAGATGTGGAGGTTCTTCGGTATTAAGAACCCTAAAAGAACTGAACAGTCTTCTTATTTATAGCAATTGTGGTTGATGAAGCACTCCAGAAGAGTGCTCCAGAAAGAGCCTCCCAAATGTTAAAGGTCTTAATATTTTACTGATCTGAGAAAATGAGAGTGCTGATCATCCAAAATAATCTTGCTTTTGTTGCCAGATGTATCTTTAAACCCATTACTGACTGGGTTCATGATCAAGGGACTTTCATGTCAAATCCTTATGGAGTTCCACAAGATTTCACCTGCTCCAGGAGGCAGGCATAGAAAGATGGAGAACAATGCAAGAAAGATTCATCTTACATATGCTTACACATCTAGAATACACACAGCTGCATCTTAGCTAGCATATATTCCTATTACAGCTGAAAATTAACATCTTCGGCATGTGGTTCATCTAATCTCTATTAAACTGCTAGTTCAGGATGAACATAATTATTGTAGTTTGATAAAATGACTAGGTTCCCATGGCAATCAAGGAAGTCTAAGTCTATGTGTTGACATGAAATAACTATTTCTCAGGATTTTCTCAGGTCTCTTCTTGACAGGTCAAATTTCTTATTAAGAGGCTTCTCAAATGTATCCTATGAAGATAATGGCCA
The DNA here is from genome assembly GCA_013399835.1 of Leptocoma aspasia. Classification (NCBI taxonomy): domain Eukaryota; kingdom Metazoa; phylum Chordata; class Aves; order Passeriformes; family Nectariniidae; genus Leptocoma; species Leptocoma aspasia. The sequence continues at coordinate 51,854 of VXAX01006674.1, read as the reverse complement.
AAGACTCTTTTAAGTGTCACACCAAAATGCAGAAGTTAAGGGGTTTTCATTTTTCTCCTTCCAGAAATAACTTTAAATGTGAGTCAGGGGAGGAAAAGCCTTCTTTCATTTTTGCATTCTTGAATTTAGAAATAATGGACAGTGGCTGATTCCTCTGGCTCAAGAAGACAGAACAACTGGCCCTCAGAGCTTTCCAGTACATTTCTGCTCCTCTGGAAGAAGTACTTTAGTACAAAGTCAGCATCCTGTGTAATATTTCTTACTTAGTCTTTTTTGGTGCTTTTCACCAAAATCACATTGATTTCTATATCATTAAATGAAGCTTTAGAAGACATATGGCTTAAAGGATAGCACTGCTTGGGCTCCCCATAGTGTAGTAATACAAATTCTGGACACATGGGTTGTTCTTTGATGACTTACTTTATTAGGTTTCCAAATCACACTGATGCCCAGAGGGTGTGAATAGAATTGAAATAGCTTTACACTACCACAGGAGGGTTGGGAGGGCCCCATTTTATGAGGCTGAGGTTAACACTAAAATAACATGTGACAGATGGTCACTTTTTGCTACCCATCTCTCTTGACTGGTATTTTTCTAACAGTCAAAAGCAATCTATTTCTCTTTTCTCATCAGAGAATAAATCCATAGAAAATATTTTAACTGATTGCTTATTTCAGCTTTAATGTTTCTAAACACAGACAAGGAAGAAAATTATATCCTGGCAGATCAATAACATTTACTACAATATCTTTGTGAAAAGGGATACTCAACTCAAATGGTTTTTCACTCAACTCCTCTTGTTGAGTAAAAAGCCATTTGTTTAATCTCTAAGAGTTTTCTGTTTCTGTTTTTACAAGTGTATTGTTTTGAGAAAAGTAGTCTATCATTTTTTAGTTTAAGATATACTGAGTCTTCTGTTACTTAAGACTAAATATTCTGCTTACTCCAATGTCTTGTTTCTGATAGTAGCCCGTGGCATATAGACACGAAAAGATAAACAGAAACCATATAGGTAGTGAATACACCTTTGACTCACTTAACTCAGTTTCTGGAATCAGAAGTTTATGAGTTCCTGAGCTGAACATTTTAATTAGACTTCTGTGACCAAGATTTATTCCATAAATATGCCTAATGCCCTTTTCAATCAGTTTGTATTCTCACTATCACAACACATTGTGATGACACATTTTGGGGTTTTTTAACTACATGTTATGGGGGGAAATGCTTCTTTTCCTTTATTTTAGGCTTACTGGCTTATAATTGCATTGAATAGTCCATTTATTTTTTGTATTATAAGAAACACTATTTAGCTCCTCTGTAGTTCTCACATCAGTCAGTAGACTGGCCCTATTAAACCATGCCTATCTTAGTACATTTCTTTTCATTCCATATTAGTTTATATGATCATCTGCAGCACTTTTTTCTCTCTTCTCTTGGAATATTTTATTATTCAAAGCCCTAGTCTGATGATATTAAGAGCCATGGCCTCCTAAGATGAGTGTTTGATGAGAAACAGTTACCTCCAACCATATTCTCAGTCATTTTGCTTAGATAGCTCCTCCAAAATTTGAAAGCATAGAATGCTTTTAATCATCTTTTAATAATAAACTCTCCTCCTGTAGTACAGAAGTACAGCCTATAGAGTAGTTTACCCTAAGCCACTCCCTGAGTAACATCTGAAACAGATATTACAAATATTCCTATGTTTATGCCTCAGCCCTTTCCTGATTTTCATGATCCTTCTTTCTAGTCTTCTCAACCAAGTTTACTTGAATCATCTACATACTTTCACGCAAACAAATCAAAACAGTCTCATAGTGTCTTCTTAAAAATCTAGAAGCCTTTCTTCTTGACAGACAGGACTTAAAAATATCTCTCTCTCAAAACCAAACATTTTTGGCACTCTCAGCAAGAAAAGATTTCCAAATAATTTTTTATTGCCCCACACCAAGAAATACCTCATGTCATTGTATGTCCTTTCACCACAGTTTTTAATTCCCTCTCTTTAGCACCACTCAGCAATTTTTATTACTCTTTATTATCCTCAGATTGCTTCTCATTTCAAACCTCTTTCTCCTTTTTATAAACTTTTCCAAAACAAATTTTGCAGGATGAGAAATACATGGCATTCTCACACACTTCCACAGGTTTCAAAATCTTTTCTACTACAGAGGAGAATCTTACATGACAAAGAAGGAAACACATGTGAAAGATTATATCAACCACAAAGCACAAAGCACAGAGCATGCGGTTAGTGGGGCAAAACATACCCCTTTTTCCAGGAATAGAAAGGGTTCCTCTCAAAACTGCTTTGGACAGGTGTTCAAACAGATGTAACCAACTTCAGAGAGTAAAAGGATGTCATGAGTCAGCTTACTCAAACATCAGTAGTTTGAGTAAAGCCTGCAGTGCAGCCCTCCTTCCTATTAACTGTGTTTCTTCCGAAGGTGCTCTCAGGTCACCTTCACTGTATAGTACAACCCTTTGCAGTATGTACAATTTTGGCAACAGTGGTGAAACTTAGACAATTATAATCCTCCACTAACATTGCTATAAACCTCCATATTCCCATAGGAAATATGGACTTGTTATCAACAATTATTGGTAAAATTTCCATCACCTCGAGACGTCACCTTCTGTGAAGGCTATAAATCAGACCTGTTTTCAACCTTTGCATATTGCTACATAGTTGTTTTCAGTCTTCAAGGCCTAAGATTTGCTATGAAATTCATTACCTATATTTTTCATAGTTTCTGTAACTAACTGATTTATATTACTTACGCCCTATTTTTTTTTCACTATTTTTTTTTTTTTACACCATTGGGGAAGATAGAGAGAGGAAAGAAGCAAAGAAGCTGATTTTGATCCTAGTAATGAGATAGTACATAAGCAATGGAAACTACAGCTAAGGAAGTGACTGAAATCATAGACATCTATAATAGTGTGCAAATAAACTAGGTGAAATCACCATAAGGTCCTTTTATTTTTAAGCATTTCATTGCAACGGAAACATAATGCCACTTCAAGAGCTAAGATTGTGTCACGTGATATTTCCCATTTTATTCCTTTTTATCACAGCATTCTAAACAGCTTTTTTATTTTCACAAAAATGGAGTCTAGACATTTTTATAACACAGTAACTTCTATTCAGCTATTTTCCTGCTGTAGGAATCAAATAAGTCAGTTAAAAGTCAACCGTAATTAATTAGTCTCTCCTTAAAAAATAGGAGGGAGAGAAATTTTTGTATTAGCATGCCAATGTTTGCAGGGTTTTTTATCAGAAATCATTTATTTGCCCATAATTAGGTTGGGACAGAAGGTTTAGAAGGCATCCAGTAGATTTTCTTTTCTAATTACATTTTTCAGTAAATTTTAAAGACTATATAAAACCATGAGAACTCTTATTTTAACAGTAGAACACTAAACAATACAGAAGACTGGCTGGTGTCCTAGCCCAGCCATGTCAGGTAGATATTAGCTGAGCTTGCTAATGGGCAACTTTGTTCAGCTGCTCAGATCTCCTGAATCAAACAAAAAACAAAAGAGATTGATAACAGGAAGACCTATACGGGCATTCATCTTCTTCATATATCTACTTACAGAAACAGCGGCTTCTGAAACGATCCAGTATTCTGGGTTGACTTTACAAACAGTGAAAATAATGGGTATACTTCAGAACAACTTTAAATATCCATTTTAACTTAAGACTTACACTTTTTATTCTACTTGACACACAGTCTGGATTCCCCCATGAGCAAAACGAGATCCTGCCATAGGTTCCATTGCCTTTCTCTTGGCATACACAAAGTGTTGCTGATGATTACAGTGTGCAGGTTGCCTTCCTAGTGATCTGAGAAATACCAGGTCACCAGCAATGCATAAAAGTTAACATAAGGAAATGCATTTTTAGTAACAGATAACAGCTATCAAGCTCAGGAAGCACCAGTGCTTAGTTTTTTCAAAGACCATCTATTTACTTCACTGTTGCCCTATGTTTGTGAAGTACCTTAATACCTTATTTCACTATGCAGTATATTTTCTTTTTAGTTAGTCTTGGTAGTAATAAGATAAATTAAGGAAATTAATATATGATATTTACTAACTTAATGTGGGAAATTGAAGATTTAGTGTCCTTCAAAATAAATGTAGACTTTGGTTTACCTCAGCAAAATATTAATGCTCATGTCAGTAAGTCTTGATGTTCATTACTTATTTAATGGAAGCCAATTTCAGCTTAATCTGGTTTACAGAGAAAACTAGATTCCTGCTACAGTTAAAGAGTTATTTCAGCATCTTAGAAAAAGCAGCCTTTTTGAAGATTACAACAGTGCAAATTTTCATGATTATATCTTAGTCTCATGAGAATTATTGTTTCCTCCTTCTGAAGTCAAGTTATTACGATTATCTCTTGTCACTTTTGTTCTGTTAAAATAAAACAAACCATCCACATTTGCAGTTTCAGGAAAAAAAATCCTGAAAATATGAAATTTAAATGACCAAAACACAAGAGAAATAAAAAATGGTCTGCAATTTTTTTGTTTTCAGCTCATAATTTTTAAGTCAGTACCATTATTTTTTAACACTAGAGATTGCAATTTGAAAGAACAGTTTAAAAATGTGCTTGGTTTATCAATATATGATCACCAATTATTTCACAGACTAAACTAATTATTTTGAAGACCTGTATCTAGGGCAAGAATATATATATTGCCCCAATATATTTGGCGCAAGAATATATGTGACAAGTTAGACCCCAACAATTTCGAATTTCCAAGAAACTGCAATTACAATATTTTTCTAAAGAGTCTATTATACAGATACACTATTCTATAACAGTGGAAAAGCATGTTTACGTGACAGTCACAAAATTTTAAATCTTGACCATAAAATGTAGGTGAACAAAATCTTGAGAATTGCACAAAGCCTCTACTCATGAAATCTTTCATTAAATTTAATAGAAAAGTATTTAAGCATACAAGTGAAGTCCTTGTATTACCAATTGGATTAAAAATAATAAATGCCACAGCTGTATTCCAATGTACATCTTCCAAGATATATCACATTCATTGATTGTCAAACTGTTGCATGTCATCAAATAAGTTCCTATCCTCTGAATAGTCTGCTAAAAATTTTCTGCTCGAGCTCTCCTAGCAGAGGAAGAGAATAGTGCCACACAAAGAGTAAATTGTGTGCATTACAGAGAGTTGTTCTCAGGTGAATGAGGACTAAGGATTTACCCTCCATGGCTACTTCCAGCCTCACCTCAAGTGACAGTGTTATAAGGACCCAAAAGAGATGAAAGGATTGGCACTGGTGTCTTAGTTTCAGCCTTGAAGAGCACTTGCACCTTCAGGCTTATACTGTGAAGAATGGCTAGACTTGATGAATGAAACGTGTGTTGTATAGCACATACACTCCTCACATGCATAATGGATCAAACATCTCGGCTAGATGTTAGTTTTTCAACTCAATTGAGTAAATGAGGCATCAGGAAATCCTGGCATAACAAAGTGAAATTCTGTATCATAATCAGCTAACAAAGACAAGTGTAATAGTTGATGGAAAGCAGAATATGAAAGCACAATTAAATCTGGCATGCATATCATCAAGTCAAATTATCACTTGGTTATGGAAAAATGTGGTAGAGCAGCATTCATGAAGGCCAGCCATAGTCTTCTTTTCAAGTGTTGTATAAAATTACAGCAAGATTGTGTTTTATTTAGACTGGCAGTGTTCCTAGAAAGTACTGGTTGTGATGCATGGAGCCTGAAATAGTGGCTTTTTATTTGTACTCAAAGCTCCAGAGTATTGTTCTGTTCAATCACTTATAGATCAAGGCTGCTCAGTAGCTTTCATAAGCACTGGAACAGTGTGAATAAATTGTACTGACAATGCTGACAGCTCCATACCCTGCCTAAGAAAGACCTGAAAGGCTTTAAACTTTTGCTTTTTCATTCACTGAAGGGTGGTCCTTGTGTACAATACACTGGTCTCCCTACTTTACAAGATTCCCCTCTTCTTCCCACACATACAACATTTTTTGGCAAAATGAAATAAGCTTCCTACCCTCAGGTTCTAAAGAAAGTATTCTAAATCAATCTGTCTCTAAACATAATTTAGAAGACTGAAGGAAAGCTGTGTGAGTACAATAAAATGTTGTTCTTTATAAATTCCCAGCTGGCAGGGGTCCTGTTTCTCTGATATTTCTAATCCTTTCTGAGTTTGCTCCAGACAGAAATAAAAACAATAGAATTTTCATAAATAATATCCAGGTTACCAATTCCAGTTCCAGCTAACCCCCATATTTAGCACTTTAATTTTTGTTGCAATTTTGGGGGAGGAGGGGGGGACGGTCTGCTTGTCTGGGTTTTTTTTTTTTTCATAAAATTAATTTCTAAGTCACCCTAAAGTACTTCCATTCTCCCAAATAAAGATTTCCATAACTTCTGTGTAGTTAAAAGTTCAAAGTATTAAAGAGGGAGTGAGAAACTTGACCATAAAGCAATGGCAGTTGCAAGTTACTGTAATTAAGGAAATAAAAGCAAATGTGTTGACAGCTCTGAGGCAATTACTCTTTTTCACAAAAATTTTAGCCACTGCTCATTTTGGAACTCCACATGCAGATGCTACAGAAACACATGTAATACATTTATCACCAGATTACCTACCTGCTTACTTTCTTTTCTTTCTTTACAGATAGGTTTTGGTTAGAAACATACATCTACATATTTTTCAGTGAAGGGACTGCAGTCATTTGAAGGCACACAGTATTTTGAAAAGCCAGTATCACAGTGTGCAACTGTCACTCCCTCACATTTGACAGAGTAGGAGTTGCCAAATTTTGTGTACAGATGATTACACTCAGCTTCCTGGGGGGCAAATAGCTCAATTTATTCTGCATGCAAATTGAGAAAGTTTATTATACAGGAACCTTTACATTTTCAAAACAAGGACAGTTTAATCAATGTAATTGTATTACAGGGAAAATTTAGGAGCTAATGTCATCTTAGTTATTCATTTTCCCTCCCTTTCTTTTACAGAAAAGGACAGCAGAAAGCTGTGCTGTGGTTGGTATGCCTGAGGGACAGGATGCCATCCAGAGGGGCCTGGACAAGCTCCAGTAGTGGGTCACAGGAACCTCATGAGATTCAACAAGGCAAGGTGTTGCACCTGGGTCAGGGCGACCCTTGGTATCAAAAAAGGGTGGGGGAAGAACAGGTCAAGATGAGCCCTGCCGAGAAGGACTTGGAGGTGCTGGTGGGTGAGAGGCTGGACATGAGCCAGCCATGTGCACTTGCAGCCCAGGAAATCATTCAAATCTTGGGCTGTATCAAAAGCAGCATTGCTGGCAGGGCAAGGGAGGGGATCCTGATCAAGGAGATTGGCCTCTGAGTGAGCCCAGGGGAGGGCCACAAAGATGATCAGAGGGACGAGCATCTCTGCTGTGAAGACAGGCTGACAGAGCAGCCTGGAAAAGAGAAGGCTCTAGAGAGACTTTATAAGACAGATGGAGTCAAACTTTTAGCAGGGCCTGTAGTGATAGCACAGGGAGTAACGTTTTAAACTAAAAGAGAGTGGTTTTAGAATAGATATAAGGAAGTAACCTTTTACAAAGGTAATGAAATGCTGGCACAAGTTGCCAGAGACATAGTGGATGCCCCATTGCCCTGGAAACATTCAAGCTCAGGTTGGACAGGGCTCTGAGCCACAGGTCTGCTTGAAGATGTCCCTGCTCATCTTTGGGAAGCTGGACTAGGTGACCTCTAAAAGGTCCATTCCAATCCAAACTATTCCATTTTATGATTCTAAGTTCATCTAACTGTCTACTCTATTAAATTATTTACACTCTGATCAGTATGTTGATATTTTGCCTGACCCTAAACTAAGCCTCTAGTATTTTGCGTGAAACTTCATAATATCTGCCCCTGGATTCAGGGTTTACAAGCTTAGGTAATTAAACTGGCTTCCTAATTTTTCTGCAAATCAACAGATGATAGTTGTACCTCTTTGAAATACATCACAGCTGCCTATACACAAAACAGCTAGACCATTTTTTCTCTCCAGTGGAGTGAAAAAGAAGGTAATAAATGTGTCACGCTGCACTTTGTCCATCTCTTCACTGCAACCATCAGCTCTTTCAACTCATAGTTTCATAGTAAAACCTTAGGTGCATATGTTTGGCTGCCGGCACTATTTACATGTGCATACGTATGTGTATTTGCATGTAGTTCCTAGAACAGTAGCTCAGTGGTCACAGGCTACCAGCATTTTAATAGGAAGTAGAAGACAGAGGAGAAATTAGGCAAAACTAGAGGATCATGGATGGCAGAATGCATTATTTCTGGTGGTTCTTAGACCAATATCAGAATAATTATGCTGTGATAAGAATCAAATACCAAATGTGCAAAGCCAGAGCTCCATATGATCATAAAGTGGAAGCAGAAAGAATTGTCAGAGCCCCAGTCTAAGGCCACAGTCTGTTGATTATTGTTCTATTCTGAAAAACAAACAAAAATGTAAGCTTGTACAGCATATGAAAACACACATCACATTGCTGGCAGCATTTCAGCTTCCAAATGCAGCAAATGTTGAAACATATTTAAATTTCCTTCTGTTAAGGGTTGGGTTTTTCTTTCCTTTTCTCTCCTTGTTACTTGTGGATGTTTTTCCCACTGAGTTGCTAAGAAGCATTGATGATTGGGTGCTTGAGACAGTGGGGAGGGGAAACTCTTCTGGTTTTTGGGAGTTTCTCTCGGAGGGGACAGAGATACCACGAGAATAGAGGCAGGAAAAAGAGGAGAGCTGGGGGGGTGGCGGACGCTCTCTCTCTCTGGGCCTTGGAGGATGGTCGGACCTGCAGCTTGGAGAAAGGAGTCCGCTGCCACTGCCATAACCAGCTGGAAGCTGCCTTTCCTCTGCTGCTGGGCCCCACATCCCCTTGACCTGCTGGGACATGCCGCCATTCCCAGCTATCGCTGCAGAGTTTCTGATGCATTTCATCCATCGCCCTGAGATTTCTGCTCTTCCCTGCCGTTCCAGCTTGCTGGTTCCGAGAGTCCTGCTGGGGCGCCAGGATGGGCTGCCCCAGGGTTTGTGAAGCGAGGCCTCTCCTCCATCCCTTCCCGCCTGGGCCCAGCCGCCATTGCCACGTGCTCCCCGAGCCCGCGCCACAGCGCCCCCTGCAGCCGCGGGGGAATCATCGCACCCGCCCCACCCACCAGCGCCCCTGCTGGCCGTGCCCGGAACTGCACCAGAGGGAAAGCGCCGCGGCCGGGAAAGCTGGGGCTGGGTTCCTGTTCTGTTTGTTGTTAATGCTGCAGTTGTTGTTTGTTTGCCTTGTTACACATACTAACAGTAAAGAACTGTTATTCCTATTCCCATATCTTTGCCTGAGAGCCCCTTAATTTCAGAATTGTAATATTTTGGAGGGAGAGGGTCTACATTCTCTATTCCAAGGGAGGCTCCTGCCTTCATTAGCACACACCTGTCTTTCAAACCAAGACACCTTCTCAGTTTTTAAATCCTGCTTTATCTACTGTCACTTGTATGGCAAGGGCTGAAATTTTTGACAGCTGAAATAGGTGCCAACGCACTACACTCACAGTCTTATCCAACAGGAGCTGAATTCAAAGAGTGCCTTTTCCCCAGCTTCAGTGGGAGCTGAGTGACACACACCATCACATGAAAACCCAGTTAATTATGGGANTTCTCTCGGAGGGGACAGAGATACCACGAGAATAGAGGCAGGAAAAAGAGGAGAGCTGGGGGGGTGGCGGACGCTCTCTCTCTCTGGGCCTTGGAGGATGGTCGGACCTGCAGCTTGGAGAAAGGAGTCCGCTGCCACTGCCATAACCAGCTGGAAGCTGCCTTTCCTCTGCTGCTGGGCCCCACATCCCCTTGACCTGCTGGGACATGCCGCCATTCCCAGCTATCGCTGCAGAGTTTCTGATGCATTTCATCCATCGCCCTGAGATTTCTGCTCTTCCCTGCCGTTCCAGCTTGCTGGTTCCGAGAGTCCTGCTGGGGCGCCAGGATGGGCTGCCCCAGGGTTTGTGAAGCGAGGCCTCTCCTCCATCCCTTCCCGCCTGGGCCCAGCCGCCATTGCCACGTGCTCCCCGAGCCCGCGCCACAGCGCCCCCTGCAGCCGCGGGGGAATCATCGCACCCGCCCCACCCACCAGCGCCCCTGCTGGCCGTGCCCGGAACTGCACCAGAGGGAAAGCGCCGCGGCCGGGAAAGCTGGGGCTGGGTTCCTGTTCTGTTTGTTGTTAATGCTGCAGTTGTTGTTGTTTGTTTGCCTTGTTACACATACTAACAGTAAAGAACTGTTATTCCTATTCCCATATCTTTGCCTGAGAGCCCCTTAATTTCAGAATTGTAATATTTTGGAGGGAGAGGGTCTACATTCTCTATTCCAAGGGAGGCTCCTGCCTTCATTAGCACACACCTGTCTTTCAAACCAAGACACCTTCTCAGTTTTTAAATCCTGCTTTATCTACTGTCACTTGTATGGCAAGGGCTGAAATTTTTGACAGCTGAAATAGGTGCCAACGCACTACACTCACAGTCTTATCCAACAGGAGCTGAATTCAAAGAGTGCCTTTTCCCCAGCTTCAGTGGGAGCTGAGTGACACACACCATCACATGAAAACCCAGTTAATTATGGGATACAATCTGAGTAATTAGTTCATGAGTGCATTCACCTCAGATAATCTTCTAGTTTCCCCAACACTCCCCTTGGTCAGCCAGGAGAAATGAATCAGAGTCAGGAAACTCAAATTCACATCTTCACAGCCTACTCATAAAAGGAAGAAAACATCACCTTTGTTAAGGCTTTCTGTCCGCTGGTAATTTATTCTGAACCTTTACGGCATTTGTTTTTGCCTCAGAAACTGTCCTCAGTTCTTAGCAAAACTGGTCTTTAAGGATAACAAATGAACTCACCACTGTCCTACTGGCACAGGAGCACTCCAGGAGCAGAGGGCCTCCACGTGCATGACTGTTCCAGTCACATTTCCCTTATAAACACATCCCCACCCCACTAAAACTGTCCAGACAGGATTTAAGCAGGGTAGGATGGTGGGGAGGTGGTGATTTTGCTCATTATTTACTACCTGCTTGTCAATATTTTGAGACTATTGTGCCTATATTTGTGAGGTAGAACATGTCATGTTAACAGTGAGGAAAAAAGAGTCACCACTCTATTCGAAAGATTCTGATATTAATATTTTTTGCTGAGAGAATCTTTATGAGAAAGGTGAAATGAGTGGTTTTGTGATTGGAGGGCTTTTTTTGTAATACAGTGGAAAAGGTAAGACATTCTTTGATGCAGAAGTATTGTACAGTTTCTGGTTGGATTTCGATATTGAAACCCTGCCATAGAGCAGCAGTTTCCTCATGTGACAGGCTTTCAGAGTCCCCAGCACTGCACATGCATGACTCAATGGCAGCTATGTGTGAGCTCTCCTTTTCAACCCAGCAACTCCTCAACTTCAATCAGTGCAAGCTTACCCTGAGAAAAAAAATTTAAAATACACATTCAAGGAGCAAAACATACAGGAATTGGATACATAACAGAAATTTTAAAAATAAGAGTTTGGGAAAATCCAAAACATGCTTGTGGCTGCCTGGGTGGTCCCTTGGCACCACAGCTGCTGAGGAGATGGAGAATTTTGGGCCTCCAGGTCCTTGTTTCCAGGTACTAACCCCTCTCAGAGATCTGACACAATTGGCACAGTTTACCAATTTTTTTTCCTTCTACAGAGCTAGTGTTGCCCAAAGGAAATATCATCAGAAATGTTTTGTTCAGTTTTACTCCCACATGATGAGGTGCTAGATGGAAAGAAAAAAGGTGCTTGCCAGAACTCTGGAGGCATTTGGAGGCAGGAGGTCGGTATATGACTCCCTACTCCTTCCTCAGCACAACCACATGGAGTATAAACACAGTGATATTCTAAGAGATTATAAACCACATAAAGACAACTACCCTGTCCATGGTGATTTTAAAAGCCTGGTTATTTTGCCAGTAGGGTCTTCATAAGAATGATTAGGTTTGTCTGTATTTCTGTTCTCCATACTGTTTCAGTTATGTCAGTATGGACCAGATTATTCAATTTTAAAGACACCATAAATTCCCTCACTATTTTTTAAGGTATAAATTCCCATTTTATAATTTAATAAACTTTAAACCTCTCTATTTTCATGATCTGTTCTGACAAAAGAAAATAATTCCATACAATCTCAGACATTCCTTTTTCAGGAGACAGCAGAGATCAAACACCTCAAGGCTTACCAAAAATTATGCAAATGTTTTTTAAAAAGTTGATAAAGGAGAACCTAGTCAGCATATTCAATACACTTACATGTTGCCATGCAGGACCAAACTGAGAGAAGGGCTGAAAAAATAGGCTGTGTATGATGTGGCTTATAGTATTCTGGGTAGTTACCAGTTCAGGTAAGTAATTACAGTGGTTAAAGGACCTAATTATTGAAAATATTCTCTTCTCAAACTGGTTGCTTTTGTGGTTTAAGATGCCACAGTTAATTTTAACAGAATACTTGATGAACAGCTCATTGCTGGGCTGTATATATGGCTTGTACTATACAGTGCTAAGGCATGGGATAATTAGCAACTACTGACATGACCAAATGACATGCATACTCTGCAGCCATCTAATTTCTATCCCTTCTTTCATCTTTTGATATTCCACTTGTGTATGATAATGACAAAGTTATGAAAATGTTGTGACAGTCTGATTGAAGAGACTGGGACAAGGAGACAGAAAGATAGAATATATAATAATGAGGCATGTCCCTCATTATCTTAATGAGACTCTTTTAAAATACTTTTTTCTGAACACTTTCTGGAGGAACATTCTTTTAGCACAGAAAACAAAACATGCCATACAATTCACACCTGGATGTGTCCACCTTTTGTGTTCCTCCTTAGCTTGTTGTATCATAACTCCTGTCAATTATCACATGTCATCTTTGGGTGATTTCCAAGTTATGGTTTAATTAAAAACACCAGTCTCTTTTCTCTTTTGACGAGGTCTTGTTCTGCATACTTTGAAGAAAAAAATGTTTATTATTCTGCTGATAGTAAACAGTTATATAGCTTATTTTCATTGTCATTAACAGAGGTAATGATTTTAATTACAAGTCACCCACTGTGAAATATACAAAAGTGCACAGTCATTTCTAAGTCAAAATAGACCGTATTGTTTTTTCTGATATCTGATGAACTGCTCATAGAACAAAACCAAAATTGAGCGAGTCTGTAGTTTGTGCTCTTAACACTCTCTCCTAGTTGCACTTGTTATCCACTAATGTGTAATACACTGAGTATCTAATAGTGTGGAACTTAATTTGCTTATCCCTGTAATGCATTTCCTTCTCAGACCTATAGTCACTGCAACTTTATTTGAAATCGTCACCCGCAAAGAAACCCCCCAAACACCTTTGTTTTTATTGTCTGAGATGTCTTGTGGAGAGATAATGTGTTATATCTCTGCCAAATTAGTTATATTTCAGACTAAACAATATGATAAAATCCTAATATGGAACAGTAGGCAGAGTAATATGCTTAAGATTTCCTCAGCCTAACTTGGCCTGGAGCAAACTAATTTATTAAGGAAATTTGTATTTTCTGTGTGATGCAAGTGTGGGTTTTTTCATTTTTTCAACGAGAATTTTTGATCTGAATACCATGTCTAAAGAATGTCATTATGAATGTGATCCACTCCCAGTGTCATTTTCAACAACTAAATCACTAAGGTTGTAGCATTAGTCCTTCCCGTTAAAAATGGGCCTTTTCTCTCCCCAGCTAACCCATATTAAAAAAATTATCTCCAACTCCCTATACTGTGAGCAGTACCAATCTGAGATTTTTCAATTTCATGAGTGAGAGTGTCATTTTAAAGTTACCATTCAATTACTTTCTATTTAAAACATATAATGCTCACTTTTACTTTATTTTCATAATTTTGCAATATCTTTTCCTAGCACACTGAAATTGAACATTTTCATTAATGTCATAGTGAAAACCAAGGGATATTCTAGAACACAGATATTCTAGAATCTGTGATGCACACAGATTCTCAGGAGGTCATTTTTTGCCGCATACACCAAAATGCAGAATCTACCTTACAGAAAATGCAATAAAAGCACACCACAGTGTTTTCACTTAATACCTCTACATGTATTGTGTTTATAATAAGACCAATTAATATATAAAAAACCAAAACAAGACCTTTTCTTAAGTGCGTATATTACTACTGTTGAAGAAATATTGAGTATTTTCTTGAGACCCTTTTGTAAATAGTAACTTTGCTTTCACTCAATGGACTGGTTTTTCATTAACCTATAATAAAACCGTAATATGTAACTGCTTTCTGTTATGCCAAACTTGTGTCTATACCACACCACCTGTAATAAACCATTGGCTGGAGGGGTGATCTCTCTAGTTATGACACAAGGTGTTGGGTTTTTCCAGTTGATATACACAGAGATAAAATAATCATTCAATCAGTTACATTTTAGCAGTAAGATGAAAAGTAGTTTTCATGACTGAATAATTCCAACACCCATGTCATAAAGCAGTGAGTCTTAAGGATGAAAGTCACTTCGATTAATAATTTAAAATTAGACTTTCAGGCTCAGTTCCACCATCTACACGTGTTATTTAGTCCCATTTGAAAGGCCTAGATCTGACAGATATGACATATTAGCCATAGAAAACCCATGCCTTTCTGGTGTGCTGGCTGGCAACCAGACAAGACAGCTTTAGATATCTCAAATGGTACTGAATGCTAGTGGATGAGCAACAGAATCAAGGCTTTAATTTGAGTGAGTCAGATAGCCCAAAACAGGGGACAACAGACTGATTATAATGAAAGAGTTCTGCAAGACTGATTGTTCTCTGTTGACAGCAAAGAGAGTCTGGCTGAAAGCTTAGACTGCATCCAGAATGACTGGATCCATTCCAGTCAACTGAGATTTAGTCTATAGTTTCAGCTTGCTCTAAAACAGGAACTGACAGGTCAGCTGGTCATCCAAATTGCTCTCAAGTTTCCCTGGATTGTATTGACTGGCTCTCTATTACCTCTAATGGAGGTCTTGACATCTCACCCTCAGGAGACATCTGAACATAGATACTTTAATGGGCAAGCTCAGTGCCATTCCTCACCTTTACAGAGCAAAGTCTAGCCAACTTTTGTGACTCTCTTTTTCTACTAGGAAAGCTTTCCATTTTTTCACACTTTGTTTGCAAGACTATTCTACATTATGAACTTCAAATTACTATTCAGACACTTAAATTTGTGGTCACCTTCTTAGCCTTCTCCTGACACTGCTTGGTTTTATACCTTTCCCTTCCAGCAATTCCACCATTCATGACACACCCCAGTGCATTCTGCAGCATGTTCCTTCTACCAGTGGCATTGTGCAGCTCTCCTGCAGCCATGAAGGGACATATCCTGTGCAGAAGAACTGGAATTGTGTCTCCCTTTCCTTAGCCTCCACTATGAGGTAGAGTTCTGAAAAGCTAGGTGGAGAAAACATTTGCAAAACTCAATGAAGAGATGAAAAGACATAAAAAAGAATTTTAGAAATAGTGCAACTCTGGAAAAATTGTGGACAGGAAGCGGTGACTTTGTAATTTAAAGACATGAAGAAAAGGACATAAAAAGTGGGAGGAAAACTTTTTTTTCCTAGTGGCTTGGTTTGTGTCTTTGACTTTCACATGTTTAGGATACTGAGTACAAAGGTAATGACTACATCCATGAAAGAGAAGGATGATTGGCCACACTCTGACTTGGAACTGGGCCCAATATTTCAGAAATGCCAAAACTTTCCACAGAACTCAGTTTCTAAGAAAACTTACAGCACTTTACATGTAGTGGCAAGATGAGTTCAGTTTGAGAATGGCTTAGGCAGTTCAGGTAGACACAGTTTCTGCAATCTTATGCTTGGAGCTGACTTGCTCACCATAATTACTGAGATTCATTCTTGCATGAAGGGACAACAAAAAAGTGTAAACAACTCTATCTGGGAACCAGAGAACTTAACTGAAAAAAGAAATTATGAAGATTCTGAATAATTGATATCTTTTTTCCCCCCCAACAGGAAACTAAATTGACTTGCTAGTCCCTGGCAGCTGCTGCTATTTGGTAGAGAAATAACATCACGCTTTTTAATCCCTCTTGACTTTCTTCCACACATTACTGAATCTATGTGTACGTGTATGGTTCCAATAAAGATGTTTTTCTCCTGTAAATTGGACTTTTTCTGGAGTCTTAGGTAAATGTATTCAATATATACAAATACACAGGTAGGACAGACAAGATAAGCTGTTACCCATTCCTTGACTTTACAAGGCAGACTAAATGGCAACGAATATCTGATCCCACCTAATATCATGGCCAAGAAGTTGGGGAAGGGGTGGATGAAGACATAAAAATCCTTGAAAAAAGGATTATAGAGACACGGAAGAGAAGACCTAATTCTTTAGGTACCGGTATGGCATATTTTGCCTCTGAATAGATCTGCAGCATTTTGCATGTTCAGCCACGGTTAAACAGAACTGAATTTTGTTCCTTTTTGCTGCAGATTTCCTTGCTGGGATAAAAATCAAAGCCAGACAGGAATGCGGAATGTAAAACATCACCTTCCTGGATCTCTGCCTAAGGAACAATGTAGATGGAAACACCTTTGCAAAATCATTAGCTCACAAAACAAATATTTTCTAAAGAAACAACAAATCTTTCCTTTTGTTGAGAAATACCACAGAAAAATAAAACATATATGGCCACAGCTGAGTTCTGTTTTACTCACATATAGGTTTCTATATTAAATTCACAGACAAAGGAGGTGCCTTGTCAAATACTCACTGTTCAGCCTAGTTTCATTTTGTCATATATGATGTTCTCTGAAATAGATTTGTTGTGTAATCATTAGAGTTTACGTGTACTGTGTACTGTCTGCCGCCCTACTTTTACTTTATCCTATTTCCTTTCTCCAAATTAATGACATGTGAATCATGCACTGCCTCATACAGATAAAGGAAAGAGATGCCACTTTTTTTTTTTACGAGGAACATGCAGCCCAGAGTAGGATTCACAGAGGGAGCCAAGATGCACTATTTCCTCTCCTAGTTAGATGAGGCATGCAGCATCTACACCTAACTCTTGCCGATGTCAGCAATAGGTACAGAGCTGGGGTCAGGTATTTTTCTACAGAAAATGAAAAATACAATATGGAGAACTGGATTCAAGGGCCAAAATATGCAGAAGACTGGCTCTTTCTAGAGAACACACAAACCCTCCATATTATCTGTGGTCTATGAATTGTCAGCTTGAGCAAATCAGTCTCTTGTAGGTTTTATACCCTACACTAGACTCCACATAATTCAAATATTAACTGTTTACATCAGTAGAACATAATAAAACTTGTAGTCTACTCTCTCTTAAGAGCAGAAAATGTAGAAAACTGCAGTTGGAACAACATTCAGCCTGTACTACAATATGTCCTCAACAACAACTTTAGCAGTGATCTCATCAAAAAAACAGTTGAGCATTTTCTGGAAAGTAACCAAAGGTCTGCTGCAAATGAATCAAATATTTCATCTGCTATTTGGTTGCAAGTGTTGAACACATGGTGCTCAAAAGCATTTTTCCTCCACTGGAATGCAATAAAAGGCTCAAACATTTTGATTAAATCATTGATCCAGTCCACTGTCCCATCTTCACACGTGACTGCATTGCAATCTGTCTAAGTCTCTTTCTAAAATTACTGTGCAGCAACAAATGAGATAGGCTCTTAAAATTTATATGTGTATATATCTTTCCTGTTGCAGCTACAGTGTCTAAATTCAGACACATGTAAAGGTCAGAAAAATCACTTACTGTGTGTGTTGGTTTGGATTGGGATAGATTTACTTTTCTTCATAGTGGCTAGCATGGTGCTGTGTTCTGGAATTGCACTGAAAACAAGGGTGATAACACAGGGATGTTTTTGCTACTGCTAAGCAGAGCTTACCCGGCATAAAGGTCTTTCCTCCTACTCACCCAACCACATCAGCAGGGAGGCTGTGGGTGGTGCACAAGGATTTGGGAGGAGACACAGCCAGGACAGCTGACCCCAACTGACCCAAGAGATATTCCTTTCCATATGGTGTTATGGTCAGTACAAAGAGTTGGGGAAAGAAGGAAGGAAAGACATCCAGAGTTATGGCATTTTGTCTTTCCAAGTAACTGTCACATGATTGCTGCTTTCCTGGGAATGGTTGAATACCTGCCTGCACATGGGAAGTGGTGAATTAATTCCTTGTTTTGCTTTGCTTGCATGTGCAGCTTTTGGTTTACTTTTTGAATTGTCTTTAGCTCAACCCACAGGTGTTCTCAGTTTTTATCTTCTGGTTCTCTCCCCCATCCCACCAAGTGATGACAAATGGGGACACTTAGCAAGCAGCTGCGTGGGGCTTAGCTGCCAGCTGGAGTTAAACCACAATAATTTACCTGATGTCTCAGTTCTGCCAGAAGGGGAAAGGGTGCTGGGTTCAATGAGGAATGGCTTACTCCCACAAGTGTGCCATTGCTCCTTACAACTGCATACACACACTTGTCTAGTTTCATAAATAGAGCTCTGTGTTTAGTACTGCAGTTCAGAGTCTGCTGCAGAAGTCAAAGACATCTTCTGTGCCCTGGCCCTCAGTGCTGAGAGCACCTTGATTTCACACCCTGTTCTCTGGAGATGTAACTCCCATTCTCATACTCTGGAAAAGACTGAGAGTTCACACTGCAAAGAGCACAGCACCTGTCCCTAGGTCCCTTCCTCTTGCATTGTTCCAGCTGCAGCACAAGGTCAATTAAGCCATTAGACTTCATAACCGGGCACACAAGAGGGGTAATGTCAATGACACACTTACTGCTTTCTTGTCTATTCTGTAGACAGTAAGCAGAGAATAGAAGCAATATATATGTGTAAATGCCCAGGTAGTGCAGTTCCAGTTTTGCTTTACACCCAGAAGGCAATAAAGAGGACAGGGTGTCCACAGCCTGTTCCACCTTATTCTGGAATCCTGTGATTGCTAAGCTATGGAGACTTGCAAGGTTATGCAAGGGTGAAGTTGGTGGCCAAGTTCTTCATTTTCGTGTGATTAGGCTGCCCTGAAACAAGTTGTCTGAGCATGCTGAGAGTACCCCATTGAAGAAGGGGGTGTATTCATTTAAAGTCCTCTATGTTAATATTTGGCATTGAGTGCAGGGAAGAATGAGGTTTATTTAAGGGTAGTAGCAGGGGCCATGGAAGGACTTCAGCCTAAAATAATAGACCACAGCAACTTACTGCTTCACATTTCAAAAGGTGTAATGGCTTGAAGGTGACTGAATTGAGCCTTTGACATAATATTCTCTTTGTCCACTTAAATTCATGGAAAGTCTAATAGTTCAATTTTATAGTTCAGTAGTTTTAAATTAAAAAATACTTCAGGCTTTTGTTCAATAACATTAACATAAAATCCTGGCAGCACTGCAAAATTAGCATCCACAGTAATTGGCAGCTTAAACCAAGTAGTTAGAATGCCTCTACACAGCATTACTGCTTCCTCCACATAAGATTATCTTTTGAAGATTCTTTGCATAAAAAAAAGGATGGCAGTCCCACTATCAGCTTGCTTAGGTAGCAATGTAATTTCAAACACATTGTCAATACTTTCTTCTCAAGAGAGAAACTGGAACTAATTGTAGTACTGAACCCAATCAACCAAACCTATCAAATGACCGAACCTGAAGACATTTCTCTGCATTTTGTAAGTACCTGTTTTTGAAACTAAATAAAAACTCCCAAGTATTTGTGGTTAAAAATATCTGATTACTATTAAACTGTTGAAACATTTTCACATTCAACTGGTAATTTCCATAAGAAGTTTTAATTACATTGGGGAACTTAATATTTCTAGTTGATTTTGTAAGTCAAATCAGTGAGAATAGGTTTTGCTAATGCTACATGAAAAAGTCCAGAACAAAGACCACTTCCCCATTGCTTTTAATTTTTCTATCCATAAATATTATCTGTCCAGAAGGGAAGGGAGTTGTCACTGGGCCTGGGATTTGTCTGTAGTTCTTTTTCCTGAGGGCAATAGATAGGAAGATATTAACTTCAGCAAGTAATCATTGGAGTGCAAAGGATTGTGAGAGCTAAATTTTCATCATTTTATGACAAGGTGTAGCCTTTTCTCTCTTTGGATTGGAGATCCACAAGAATTGTGGAATTCATTAATTATCTGAGATGTTTTAAACAAGGCATAAAAGATTCTTTTGAGTTAAAATTCTTTACAATTTTCACAAAAGAAGCTGTGGAAGCACACATGCACACACAAAACAAAGAAAGAAAGAAACAAACAAAACACCTAGAGACCTTAAGATTTACACCAAGATTCCTGAAGGTTTTTCAGCCAAGAGCTGCCATAATGAACATTTTCTTGGTCATGCTAGGATAAACCATAGCTCAACTAGACAGTTTTATTGGACACCATTTTAAAAGGCTGTAGCTAAACTGAGGATGATACAGACAGAAATAATTTCTGCTCATTAACAATTATATCCATACTTACCTAGGATATTAACACTGGTAGAATCTAATTATGTGGTTGATATAGACTCTTTCTGGCCAAATAGTGACAGTAAATGAGAATAGGATCATTTGATGTTATGCAACAAAGTTTCATTGCTGTTCTTAGCACTCAAGAAGTTAATGATTCCATATGAAGTGGGTTCAGTTCCCACATAAAAAGATGTCATTCCACATCAGAAAGTCCACATCAGGTGCAGTCTTGTTAGTCTTATCTCACATATTTTGTTACTCTTTCACACTTTTCATAAGATACAAAAATGACTAGTTTTACACATAATCCTGTCTCAGCTCTCTTGGTTTATTAGATGTCAGCCTTTCTTGTTAAAGGTGTGCTGCAACTGTCACAGAGTTAGCCCAGCATTTCTCAGAGCTGGATGGGAAACATTCATCCTTTCCAGCTCCCTGCTCTGTGTGGTGGAATGCCAATTCCAGGGTCAGGGAAAGTCAGATGTATAAATCTGTGAGAAATGCTGCCTGGTTCCCTGAAATAGTTCTTTGAACTAAAAAAAGGTCTAGAATTTCAAAATTGATTGGCTGCAAGAAAATTCAGGGCTTGACATGTCAGAATCAAGTCTTAAAACAATTCTTATATAGAGATATGTGTGAAAACATCAGTTTCACTTCCCAGGGAGAGCTGCTATATCTTGCTCACTGCTATTGCACCTACCTGAGGTCAAGGAACTAACAAGTTGCTGTCTAGAAAAATTGATATTGTAGTTGAAGCAATATCAATAGAAGAGATATTGAAAAAATTATTGGATCATGCTAATCTGATGTGGATTAGTATGTGGAAAAAAGCCAAAACTGGACTTAGTCCCACATGACAAACATACCTTCAAAATTCCCTACACTGGGGTCAGAAAAGCATATTGCATCTGCTGTGGACTGATTAGTCTGTGAATTAGAACTTCCAGTAGTGTGTTTCACACACAAAAGTTAGGAGTGAACAGGCAAATGAAAACAAACCCCTATTTTATTTCAGTGAGGGCACAATTCTGCAGGAGACAGTTCATGTGAGAACAGAATTGGAGAAACCATGAGCCCAGTGTTTCATTTAATATTTACATAAGCAGGGATACAAAGGTATAAAGGAATACATGGTTTAAGGAATACATCTAAACTCAATGCAGAAAACACACAGATTAAATGTGTGTGCCTGAAAAGGCAACATAAAAATGGCTTGGTTTTAAATATAGTCATAAACACTATATGAAGTTCTTTGATTAGCCTAAACTTAACTTGAGGAAGCTTTATATTTCTCATCATTTTCTTGTATTAATTTTCCTAAGATAGTGACATGTTTAATTGTAAGAATCTCAACATAAAAAAATGCAAACTCTTCTGCTTCCTGCCAAATGTGTTAATGTTTACCTACCTCTTGAGCTTCTGTCTAAAATCTGTTCTGGGACTGGTTATGAGTGAATATATTCCATGCTTGCAAGACTGGAGAAAATAGATTCCCTGATCTCTAACTTCTATGATTAATTGATTCCTTTAGGGAAAGTAAATATATTTATCACCTTTAGACTGCAAGACTCCTACAAGAAATTGTCATATCATTATAATGGATCAGAGAATGCACACTTAGTACTCTGTGCTCTAATGTCAAAAAACATCAAGAGAAAGCAAGAGAGGGAAGATTAATTTAAGACTATCGGGTAAAAGAAGATGAACAGCTAGAAGTACTGCATGCCTACCTGCTCACTTAGTGGCACACTCTCATCATTCCTTTTTCCCAACAATATTTAGGAGGGTGTACTCTCCACCACTCGAATACCAACAGTGACAACAAAAAACCCCTCTTATTTTCCAAAATATTTTAGGGAAAAAATGAAAATCTAACACAAAAACCTTGGTGTTTTAATAGGAGTCAAATTTTAATTGACCAGAAAAAAATGTTTATGTATATACCTTTAATTAATGCAGTTAGTTTATAGAAATTACCACCACTTGGAATTTTACCAACATGTAATATTCAAAAAACACCAAGGAAGCTAAAGCCAGACAGATGTTTCATATACTTACTTAATAAAAAATAATTCTCTTACTTCAACATTGCTGAGCTAATGATCATATCAAATGCATGATGTGTGAATATATATATATTGCACAAGAACTCCTCTGACCCTACTTAGATATCTGAGGAGTGGGTGTCTAAATGCATCACCCTATACTCCCTGCAATTTCTAGGAAAAAAAAAATAGTTAAATGTCCCTCACCTCCCTAGGCCAATTTATTACTTCTAAAATGCTTATCTAAGACAAGTCAGGTGAATGATCCTCCAAGGATATCCACAACTCTCCATTTGTTACAAGAGGAGTGTAGGATGACCCATTAAGGCTTTTCACAGAGCTTTCAATAACTAAAGGTGACTGAGGTGAAATCCACTCTCAAAGCTTTGTCCCACAGACATTTTCCTTACAGCAATGCAGAGCTGAGAACAGGCATGCACCGGAATGCACCGATCACGTGCCTGGCAGCCACACTTCCAGAACTACTTTCCATGGTCCTGCTCAGCTTCACACAACCGAGCACTTTAACTGCTGAATGGAAAACAGTTAAATTATTATTTAGTGGAACAGACTGTGATATAATGTGATCATAAAATGCTTTGCAGAAGGAAAATTCCTTATTTGTCTCTTGAATTTAAACAAATTAAAGAAACACGCAAAACTGAATTCCATTTGGTATAATGCCCCTATTTGAGAGAATATTTAAACAGATGTTTAATATTAGCTCTGTGCCTAAATCCCATTAGAATCAATGGGGTACAAATGCATGCTTAAATTTAGTCTTGTGCATACAGTCTTCCTGAATAGAAATTGATTCAGCATGTACTGAAGAGCTTCCCTGGACTGTAGCCTGAGAGATTAACTTAAATATGTTCTCAGCTGCCCAGCTACAGGCACCCTACTGGGAAAATTTAGTCAGAAGCTTTATCTTGGTATAGCTTAATGCATGTTGTTTATCACCTTACTGGTCTCACACTGTTCTTCTGGAACTGTATTTTGGGAATCTGTTGGGGTTTATGTTTACTTTTTAATAACTGTGGTCACTTTTTGCCTTCAGCCAAAGTATAAGAGGAATGACATTTATTTCAAGTGAAGGAAAACTCAACCATTTTCCCAATCACAATTTCACTCAGCTTTCCTATTCTGAATAGAAAACATTTTGCTTTGCTTTTTCCACCCATGTCCTGAGGAGGACCACTAACTTTCTTTCTCTAGGCAATCTAAGTTACTATTTTGAAATGTTGGTTATTAATTTTTATTTGATTGTTATCTTATGGATACCAGTGGCATTCCATTATTAGGCAATCTGTTGCTATTACTTGCTTGCCCACTTTGCATTCGTCATCATGATAAACTCAAAAAAATAAGTGTACCTCACCATTTATGTGTTTTACGCCCTGGATCAAGGACTTTGTGATATTATTAAAAGAGAGCAAAAGAATAGAAAATCCAGAATTTTCCTATTAGACATATTTCTGCACTGAAGGGCAATGTGGTCTACAATAACTTTTTCTATTTCAGATACGTATCCTAGAAATCCAGTGGATTGGGGTTTTTTAAATGTTCAATATTGAGAAATAGGCCAGCTTCTTAAATTTGCAGAAAAGAAGATAGAAGTATTGTTAGTGTTGTTCTCATCTTAAAAAATAATTATAAAAGAAAAATGTTAAATGTAACATTCTCTATGAAATGAGGATCCTTAGGAGTATTCTCATGTCACATTTAACTGCTTCAGTGACAAGTCTATTTTTTCATCCTAGTTATTCCCATAAGTGACAGTGAAGTACAACCAAAATTATTCCCAAGCAGCATAACCACAACTGCTTACTAAACTTAGAAGACCAGTCAAATTAATCCATGCCAATTCTTCAAAAGCTTCAGGCTTTGGACATTAACCAATGGAAGTAGAATCTAATTGTAAATATTCATTGAAGATGCCACAAAGTATCACTTGGGATAACTGTGAGTTATGGTTTAATTCTGGAAAATAAGTTCAGCAAGGGCTTGAGTCCAATATAAATTCCTATGATCTGCCATAGGCACCTTTTTAAGGATACATTTGAAATATTTTCCTTATCAGAACATTGGAATTGAATTCAAAACCAGTCAAGAGCTCTTCCAGCCTGGTCACTGAAGTTTGAATCAGAAATTCAGACTGTGACTTTTACTGGTACTAAACTCTTTAGCATAGCAAAAATCCTGAAGAAACAGAATATTCAGAGAGGGCTTTACAGATATATGAACTATTTAAGATAAGTACAAGAGGTAGAACCACAGTCTTTATTGAATGATTACAAATGTAGTGAAATAATATATCTAAAGGTTAAGCAGTTTTAGTTATAGAGTAATTGTCATTTTCAAAGCACCTTGAACCCCCAGGTTGATGCTACACCTTTGAGTAGTCAGTTCATGATATTTTGCTAGTCTTATTACAGCAGTATGTCCTCTTGCTGCCCTGCTAAACCCCTGGTGTTTAGCAGATCCTCTACATTTTAATTAATATTATAAAAATGCTCTATAAGTCTTCTGAATTATTAACTGGGAATACTGCAATATGCAGGGATCTTAAAGTCTCTTAATTGCCATGAAAAAAGAAAATAATATGAAAACACTACAACTATATTTTCCCAGAATGTTTCTAGGGCAGGTATAGATGAGGTTTTGTTGTACATTAATTTGTGTAAATTTTACAACTTAGATATGAAAGTTAGTGATATTCCACAACAACATTACATAGTTAAGCTACTAACAAATGACTGTCATTTTCATTGGAATGTGCCTTTCATTGGAAAGTGCCTTTTATGAACAAAGATTACATCTCTTTTCCTAATCCTTTATGCTGAAAACCTTTACAGAAGTGAAAGGGTGACTGAATTCATGCAGAACATATAGTAGGCAAGGTGAAGCATAAAATATGTGAGCCACATTTTCACTTGATGAATAGATAGGATTCATGTAATACAAAATTTAAACTGGTAGAAATCCAATAATGTAACCACTGAAGATGATGAAGTTGAAAGCCTGTTCCTTCAGTGATATTTAAACTAAACCTAAGATGATATAATTCTGCATATTTATCAGGCTATCTTGTATATTTTAAATTTATATCATGTGCTGTATTTTTTAAAAAGCAACTGTGAGGAAATCCAAACATAATCCTTTTCTACAAAAATCAAACCAGAACAAAAAAAATTTGGAAAATAATTATATATTTTAATTGCATTGTTCTCAGCAATCATTTTAAATTTCTTCCTGCACAGTTAAAATAAATTAAAACACTATTGCCCTCACGGCCTTCTGGTTTAGCCAGGCAGGCTTGAGCGCACTTCTGCCTTTAATTAAGTATGGACAGATAAAGTCTTTTGTTCTTTTTCTGATATGTTTGACACCTGCTGTCTTTGTAATCAGGGAAATTAGTCAGGAAGTTCCAGCAGAGAGGCTTTTAGTCAGAAGCAACACCTGGGTCCCTATCTGTGCCTTCAAGTCACGTAACATCGTCCCGCACCCACAGCACAAGAGACAAAAAGCTGAACAAGTGGTGAGCTTTCAGCTTCAGATACAAAACAGGCTCAATGGGCTTCTGAAGAAATCAGTGGTAAAACAACAGCCATATGCTAACCCCTTATTTTGCTACAATGAAGGAAAAACTACCTTCCTTTTTTTTCCTCCTCCTCGTTTATTATAGGATGATTTATGAGAGTGCTTTTGCAATCCAGTTCAATCAAGAAGATAGGTCCAAATCTACTGGTTGTTATAGCCAGGTCACAGTTCCTTCCAATGTGATCCTGGACAAAATCCTATTTTCTGTGGACTGTCGTCACTTCAAAATTATCTTGAGTTATAGTAGCTCCTGTGTCAAGTTTTCTCCATGCAGTAAATGCCTAATCTTGGTGAGTTCAACACAAGCTCACTCGTCACTGAGGGTATGGGCTAAAACTCATGCAAATATGCCAGATCTTAAAGAGGTTATTTCTGCTTGATTGGTTTTTAGTGAAACCCTACATCCACCATGCAAATTCAGGCTAGCAGTGCAAGCCAGTGCCACAGGGCATGAGGAAATAACCTAAACAGCAAATCAGCATATGGCAGCTGAAAACAAAAGCTGTGGGATTCACCCTGCAGGTCTCAGAGGCTACAGAAACTAGTGCCTGTAGCCCCACTATGAAGACTGGTGGTATTTCACACTGACACTGTTTTCACCCAGACTGATTGTATTTGAGAGAAATTATTCATTTGTATGCAAATTCAAGCTAGCTACAGGAAAGGTGCACATCACAACTACAATGAATTCCTGGACAAATAAGCACAAGGGAAAGGCTAATGGTGAGGACGTAGTCCCTTCCAGGATCAGTAACTTCAGTTAGAAGTCCATCACATTTCAGAAAAATTTTGCATTTGTTCACTTTTCCTTTTATTCCTGTCCAGCTTGCCTGTACCATGTAAGCAAGTAAGAACTGTCATCATCCTCTCTCATAGGCTTACTGAGACAGCAGATTTGATGCTGCAGTAGGCCTTACACTTGTGATAAGGTATCACAAGCTCAAATCAGCCCTCTACCTTAAGCCTCCATCTCAGTTATTCCCATCTTCAATTCAATCCCACTCCTCCATGGTGGTCTTTCCCCAGCTTTCAGAGGCTGGCAACAAAGATTTCCCCATCTTTCTTTTAGCAGCTGGGCACTTTGTTAGGAGAGTAACAGTGGGCTGAACTGCTCAAAACTGCTGGACTCTCTCTAGCACTGCCTGCCAACGTGTTCCTTTTATCTCTGCAATGTACTGCCTGGTTCTGAGCATCCCCAATCAGCTGCTCAATTGCCAAGAAGCAGGCAATTCATGCAGGCAGCAGATCAGAGGACAGGTAGGACTGAAGCTGAGCAGGAGAGATAAAGTTTCGTCACTTCCCAAGACCCCGTGCAAAATCCCATGATTGAGAAAATCTCTATGAGGTGGCAACCATGACTTCTTCACACAGTATGGCTAAGATTTAATTACTGTTTAGAAAGCACTCAGTTAAAATTATCCTAGGAAATACACCACTCCACCCAAGTGGAGACAGCAGTGCCTAGCCCACAGGTTGCTGTGCTGCTTCCCTGGGTTCAGACCCATGAGCAGTCTCAGACCTGAAAAAACAGCTTTCTCTTGCAAACCAAGTTTTGAGATTTGTGGTCTGCTTTCGTTCTCATCAGGGTAAAAGAAAGGCTGGTGGTGAGATTAAAGAGTCACAGGTCTGCAGAGAGCAGAATGGGGGCTGTGCTGCCCTCCAGGAGTGTCACCAACCACATAAAAGTATTGAGGTACCAGAAAGCAGCTGGTTTGGAGAACGGGTTAACAGGGGTTCCCTCGTGACCCTTATTTGTGAACAATATGATAAAATGTTGTTAGCACACAACATTTTCCAGCGTGTTTGGCAGATATTAACTAATCAGTACTTTCAGTCTTGAAAGCATTGCAGCACTTTAGTTCAGAATTGAAGAGAATGAAGCTCAGGAGTTTAATAACTTATAGGAAATGACAGTGAAATAATGTGGTAGAATCACATTTAGAATTATTATGTTTCTACTTCATGCTTCTGTGCAACAATCTACATATCATTATTTTTCTGGTTAAAAAAAAAGAAAAGAAAAAGCATACTTAGATATAATAAAATTATATTATTTCTTTAATTTTATCTTTTCAGATTTAATGCATTTTTAGACATATGCCAGTGTAATTTCCTTCCTTTTTCCTAAAATTTCTCTCCCTACCAATATCACATAAACTTTTCTAAATACTAAGGATCCCCATTAAGAAATTAAGTATTACTGACTGCTTGGATTTTTCTACACATTGATTATTCTTTAAACATAACATTTTATTTAGTATTATTGGTGATCATTCTTTAAACTTTAATTTTATTCATTATTCTTAGTGATTAAAAGAATCCTTGGTTTACGCACCCTCTTTCAGCTCTAGATGCACATGCATCATTTTTAGAGTGAATTCCACTTTAAAATAGATTCTCTGCTTTTCATAGTTTTTTGGACTACCTTGACTGAAATTATCAATTTTAGAAAACTGCTGTAATGCTACAATGCCACCATCTGGTTACAGCCAAGGATCTGATCTTGCAGGTGCTAAAGGCGCTGAACCTCAATGAATTCAGCAAGACACCACTGACAATATAGGGTGAATATTGAACAGATGTATGCACAGAACTGGTCTTGTTTATTGCAGGATTTTGATTAGCCAGAGATTGAGAGCAGTTTAAAGAGTGAGCAATGTATCTGCTCTTTCTTTCTCTTCATTTGCAGTTCTGCCTAAGAGACTCTGAATCCTTAATAAATTGTACATATGATATGTGTGATTATATGTGTGATTGCACGTAGCGTGTGAAGAGCAGCCTGCATCACTCTGATGCCCCAAAGTCTTCCTCTGGGAGCCCTGGGGAGCTGGACTGGAGAAGGCTGGGGGCTTTCACCCTCAGCCCTCACTGCCCATCCCAAGGGCAGAGCTGCATCTGGGCAGGGCAAGCAGAGCCAGCCACAAGCTCCACACCAAAAGGTGAAAATCTTTACTGAGTAAATTCCAAATATTTTAGCAATTCCTTTCGAATTATATCGTGGGAAGTAATTCCACTCTTCTTGGAGCAAACTACAGTGCTTTCTTGCTTTCAAAACACCTGACGAAGTGGGAATGAGCAGAAGTTGGCATGGGAGCACAAAGTGAAAGAAAACCAAGATAAACACAAAACTACATAATCTCTGAGTATCAGTCACAGCCAAAAGAGGTGTCTTTTTCAGTGTCTAAACCTGACTAGACAGAATCTGATTTTACATATGTTGACTGCAAAGCAGCACCATAACATCTTGCTCTATTGTAAAGTGCTACTTGGTGGGGAATGCCAAGAAGACACCTTTTACTTCTTGCAGCAGAGAAAAAAGACATTAATCTAGTTTGGAAATATATATTATAATTTGTTTCTGTGCTGATATTCTATACCCTGATTTTAAATCAAAACCATTTGTGGCTGCTGGACTGATTTCTGTTGAATGTAAGTAAAATGTGAAATAAAATGGAATCAGCAGCAGGAGCAAGTTAATAAGTCAAAAGGCAGCCTCCCTTATTGCCTGTTTTCATGGACTAAATTAAACAGAAGAGTAATATTAAGAATATAAATAGGAATTAAAGTTAACAGTGGTGTCTCAGGAAAATACATTTCTAAAAATATATTTTTGAAAATTAAGTCATAAAAATATCTGCTCTTCAGAACCATCAAGACAGAATTGCTTTCCATGTTATTACTGGACGCGGATTCAGTCTAAGGACCTGAGCATGCAAGGGCTGGCATACGGCATACAGGAAATTACATCAAAGGGAAAGGTAAAAGCAAGAGATAAAAGGGGAAGGGGGAAGAGATCTTATTTTTCTGTTAAAGTTGCTAAACGACACAGAAGAAGCTTGTTCAGGTTCATATCTTAAAAACAAACAAACAAACAAAAAAAACCCCCACAAAATAAAAACAAACAACAAAAACAAAACAAAAAAACCCCACACCACTTATTATTCCTCATCTCAATGAACATGCTATGATTCAGTGTATAATACAAAATCAGTAAAACATAAATTCTCAAATGAAATATTAAACAGCAGATGGCAAATTTGTCCCAGCACCCTTGCTGTGTGCACTAGAATTGCAGCAATTGCTAAAATTCTGTACTCAACATAAAGATAATAGGAAATCCAAAATCCCAGAAGAAAGCATGAAACTGTAGATAGGGATGTTCTTCAGCATGAATTCGAGCAGAACTAAAAAGAATGTTCTAAAAGTGCAACGATCATTTCTTTGGACCTTATGCAAACACAAGCATCTTAGAAAGAAAATGTAAAAACACAAGGCTTGAATGTGCCATGGTTTGCACTGTGTAGATAACAGTACTTGGCCAATAAATTTTTGAACAAATAGATGTGATGCCTTTCCAACAAGTAATCTGTTCAGCTTTTTGACTGTTGCAGAGACCATGTTGTTCCCACTCCATCACAACGGGACCTACTGCTGCGGGCGCTGTAGACCCAGTGATTGGCAAGAGCACTGGGCAGGTGTTACATCGGCTCAACAGAAATATTTTTGCTTTGGGAAGAAGACCAGCTGGGAAAGAGGTCACCAATTAGCCCTGAAGTCTGTTCTCAACACTCCATTTCTTCTAGGCACTTTGAGAATGGACCCCAATGAAGCGCTCTGGCAAGAGCCCAACTTAGACCCCCCTTTTGACATTTTTTCACCAAATGACCGACACACTTCCATATACACCTCTGTCACTCTGATTTTCAGCCTTCTGATATTTTCATTCTTGTGACGGAGTTTCTCACTCTGCTTTTTGTAAACATGCACATGTTTTTCTAACTGTCTTTTTGTTTTTCATTCTTTCTCCTGGGAGGAGAAAGGTTTGATGGACTTTGTCATTGACCAGTGTGGTTGGAGAGGTGGTAACTTCACTTTCCAATCGATGGCCGTTCCCAAAACTCTGTATAATACGAAAACCAACATAAAACCTTCTTCTTCCTTGCCTTCTCTCAGCTGTGTCTGTGCTGTGTCTCTGCGACTCGTGTTGCGCGTTAGCCTGATGCACCTCCAGACCCACACAAGGAATGTAGGTCTCCTGCAGGTCTCATATGTTAGTGTGTGCGTTTTAACAGAGAGTAAAAGAAGAATTTGTGTTAAGAAACATTTTAATTTTGTTTGACGAAATATTGTTGGTTTGATTGCTTCCACGTTCAACATTTCTGAGTAACAAATTAGTTGCCTGACACAGACACGCTGCAGCATATAAGATACTGCAACTGCCTCTTCAGAGGGGTGCAAGTATCCCATAGGTCTTAAAGGCACCCAAGCAGCCCCGTGTGACTGTAAGTCACAGTATCTTAATTAGAAACCTATCTTTAAACAATTGAATAAAGCCCTGAATATCTCAGAACAAAAATCCCCAGTGTTCGACCACAGGCAGGTAATGTATCAGGAAGAGAGAATGGCCTAATTGCTGGGACTTGAACTTTAAAAATAAATAAAGAAATAAATACATTCATCCCAACTAACATTTTAAAGCTGTATAAAGTTTGGGGAGTTTAATTCTTTTCATGCAGCTTTAATTGGGACAAGAAGCCAAACTGCTGGAGTAGAAGATTCATTTCACACCCTTCTTGAACCAAATGCAAACGTAAAACAGAAAGAGACAACATCCAACTACTAGCAATAATTGCAAATGATTACTATTTACAGAGTATTCATCAGCATACACTTCATCAAGACTCTTACCACAGCTTTCTCTTGGAATAAGAGATTGAATTGTGGTATTTCTTATGACACAAATCCAGTTATGAGGCTTTTTCATGCTGCAAACAAATGCCTTATTTTCTGCCTCATTTTCTTTTTTTTTCATTCTGCTAAGTATATGGTTTATAGGCTTATTTCTCCTCACATTCATTCAGTCACACTATAGATTTCTTCTATATTTCTAGTATATTTTTCTGCATATTTCTGCAGGTGTCTCTGTATTACCTAGATGACACTAGTGTTTGTAATACTTCTCAGGCTGTTACTTTAATAATTTTACTGTCAAAACATTTTTATCCTGCTTTTATCATTAACATCTTTCTTAGAGAACAGCCTGGAGCTGGAAATCCTTGCCAAAAAATAGTTCTAATGTATACACCTACTAAAACCAACTATATGATTAAAGACTCCATGGAGAAACTACATTCTCATAAGACAAAAATACTTAGTGCTGACAGCATGGTACCCACTAGACATTCTCCCATCATAAGTCATTGCCATTAATCATTGCACACTTTACTTTAGAATAGCTTGAAATAATAAGTAATGTGAAGATGTTCAAATCTCTCTTGACTTCTATTAATGTCGGAAGCAGCGTTTTATGAGATCTTAAATTATTTACTGGAGCCTAAATAATGCAGTTATACTTTTATACCAAATAAGTCTGTATACTTCCACAAATACTGTGGTACATGTGTTAATATACTGGTAGTCCTGTTGTCCTTCCCAAACAGGATAGGTAAGACTGAGGCACCATTTTATGGTGTGCTTCCTGAACCAGGGAAAAAAATAGCAAAAAATAGCAAACTAGATTTTCAGCAGAAAAAGCACGTGATTGAGTGTGAGACAGACTCTAGCTATAGGCTAGCAGTCTGTAATTAGGAAAGAGCAGTCTGAGGAGCAATCATCGGAAAGGGAAGCGGGCAACAAGTAGCTGAATGCAGGACCAATAAAAGTGGGGGCTCAACAGCAAACTTTGGGAAGAGCAAGCAGAGGAAACTGGCAAATAACACTTATTTGAGGGTTTTCCAGGCAAAAGGATCTGGTAAGAGCAGGAGACAAGAAACTCTGACACTGAGAAGCAGCTGAGTGGTACTTTGAAAATGCCTGGCTCCTTTGAGCAGTGACCCTATTCATGCCTTCCTAGAGCTGTTATGTGTGGAAGGGCTAAGACCAAAGAAACTGAGATCACAAGATATTCATCTAGCCAGCACATCCATTAAAGGCTTTACAAAAGCAGCCCAAGAGCAGGAATGAGAAGCCACATTATTGATACTCTTCCGTGCTAATTTATAAACTGTCCTCTGTTGTTATGTTGCTCACTGATTTTTGACCCTCTTTTTAAAAGTCAGCTCCCCAGTGAAGAGCCTTCCTATACTTCTTCATTTATCTAAGGCAGTTTTTCTCTTGTAGTTTGCCAACTTAGTTTTCAAAGAGATAGAAGTCCACAAACAACTGAACATACTCAGATACCAACATCATAGGCATGGAAAAATGTAAGTGCACAGAAAACACAGGGAAATCAAATAAAGAAATGATATTTCAAGGCTTAGTCAGCTGTTATTTGATGGCAAATGAAAACATCCATGGTAAGTGATTCTGCCTGGGCAATCTACATGTCCTAAAGGTCAACTGAAAAATATTAATGCTTTATAGAAAAATTAAAGAAAACAGTGCCCTCATTTTGGTTATTGCCACAAAAAAAAAGTTATTAATAATTTCTTCCTCTTTTTTTGAAAGGCTAACTTCTGAAACTGATGATATTTTTATTTTATTTAAAAAATGTAAAGATATATTTATTCAAATGTTCTAGCCCTAGACAAAGCTCTTATTTATTTATTCAACTATTTTCAAACTGAGCCCAAATCCTTTATTTTGTTTTGTCACATTAAGCCTCTGCATCAGCGCTGGGAAGCATGAATTACTAGGGTCTTATTACTTGGAGCAAAACTCTCTTCTTCTGTACAGTCAGAGCAATCTCTAGCAATCTCTCTTTTTTAAAAAAGAACTGTCTTGTGGAATAAAAAATTTTTCCAATGCCATTTAACTGCAGCTACGTTTTTCCTATTCTGGGAGCACATACTGCTACAGTAGTTAACAGAATTTCTGTCCACTACAATGCAATAAAGATAGCAGATGTGGAGTCACAAAACCCAGAGACCTCTACCAATTAAAGGTCAAAATCTGTCTCACTTCACAGAACGCAGCATTTGAGCATGAGGTCTTGTGTATATTTGTCATCTTGTTCAGTCAGAAAGATATGACAACAAATAGCTGGTCAAAAGCTGTCAGGGTCAAACTAAGCTTGATAGAGTGCCCTAGTCACCTCTGTGATTCCAACAGTAAGAATCGCTCTACTGTCACTTTGTATTTTAGTCAAATAGTATGTGGCACACAGTAGAACTGTATTCCACCACTAATTGCTTCTTTGACCTTCTTGTTAACCAAACATTTTGATTAGAAATATGTACCATGTCATCATGTTCCATGGCAATGTAACAGCTGCCTCTTAACAGATCTGTAGTATTGAATGTCCTCTCACCTCACACCCAGAGGATTCACAATTAAGGTAGCATTACAGTTTTTGCTTGAATGAGGTAAAAATGCAAGAAGATAAAAAAGCATTTCATATAAAGGAGTGCACACTCCAAGAGAATCTTCAATTCTGTGTCCTTTTGGTAAAACAGACACAGAATTATTTTTTATTATAGTTTTCAAGGTTTTTGTGGGATTTTTTTTTAACACTGATTTGGCCTGAAGCTAGGCAAGAAAAAAGAAAAATTATCAAGTAAACATTTCTAGCCAAATGACTATTTCTCACTTCTACAAAAAACTGAAATTCTCCAGCACAATTCTCAGCATGTGCATAGAAATGAATATTGAATAAAGAAGTCACTTTGGAATTCTAAGATGCAATTTATTCATTACAGTGAACATGATTGCAGGGAAAGCTTGGGCTCGTAAAATGTTCTGAACTTGTCCAAACAGGCTCAGTAAGCCCAAAGGGGGACTGCAAAGCACTAAGTCCTGATCTTCAGCAGACTGGTTCCACAGCAAGTTAGAAACAATCAAAGCTTTCATGCAGCTCTCTTCCAAATTTTCTGTGTAACAGATCTTTCTTTGTCTCAATTTGTACACACACATCCCTTTTACTTTCTCTTTTTTTTTTCACTTAACATTTTCTTTTCTTTTTCTTTTTATATATTTTTTCTCTAAAGAAGCAGACATCTTTTCATACAATTTATAAGTTTCCACCAACCCATTTCTTTGCTTTTCCATTCCCCAGAAAGCTTCAATCTATTTACAATATAATAATTTTAAATTAATAACAGTTCACTTCTACACTTCTTTTTAAATAGGAAAATAAGCCTTTCTCTTTCTGTGCATGCAATAGCAGGCACATGTTGATGAAAAACTTTATTAAAATTTTGCCTTTACTTACCCACTACAAAAAAAAAGCCACCAAAAAAAACCAAACATCAATTTTGCGATAGATGTTACATAGATGCACATCTTTGTTAAAAGATGTGTAAGATTTGCAATTTAAATCAGCCTTTAAATTTCTTCATTTATTAGAGAATTTACTAACAGGAAGTATATTTGAGCAACCACAATTGGTCACATACATGTTGTGAAAGCTTTGACAGCCACCAAGTAGAACTAAAGCTCTATTATGCTGAAATTTCTCATACTTTTTACATGTTTTTCTGTTATTCCACAATTTCTCTTTAACATTTATTACCAGATGCATTTGGTAGGGGTGGTCCTATTTTGCTGCACTGTTGTGAATATTTTTGAAAGCACCTGTTCAACAGAATATTTCCTTTTGTAGATGTATGTAAAGGAATAATGGGAGAAGATATATTTACACCTGGAGTGACAGAAGTAAGAAGCCTGACAGATTTTTTCACCTTCAGCCTACATACAAGTAATTAATTTGGCCTCAGAGATGTAAACCTCCATTGGTGCATACCCATGGAAGGATTCTCCAAATTCCTGTGGTTATAACTATGGCAGCACCCTCATGGGAAAGACCTGGGCTGAGGGCCAGTGGTTCTGCAGACCATCCTGCCCCCAGGAAGAGGGGCAAAAAGCTGTTAGATGCTGCTGAAAGCAGAACTATTGTGCCATTGTGGTCCAAATGTGCAACTCTCTGTTTCCATGATGACCCCATTATCCCATCCACAGCAAGGAAAATATTTTAGCAACCCCATTTCAGAACCATTGGGGAACATTTTATTAATTTCCTTTGTGCCAAATGTTTATGTCTGTGCTTTCAAAAATTGTTTTCCTGGCCCCAGGAACTTTTGCAATTTTAATGGAGGAGATCAATCAATCAATCAATCAATCAATCAATCAATCAATCAATCAATCAATCAAAGTTCTTGCATTGTCTTTTTGAAGATCCCAAAGCAGAAAAACTAAGAAACAGTATAAACACTTTGACTATTTCCCTTTGCAAAAATGCTTCTGCTATTGCAATGTTCTTTTGATTGTGGCTTTAACAATAAATACCAAAAGCCCAGCTGTGGAAAATAGCCCTTGCTATGGTTCCCTGTATATGGGCATGACCCTCATTTTCATAATCTTTATGCTATGACAGGAAAAGATAGAAAATATTTAAATTAAAAAAAACCTCAGAGCAAGGGCTTGATTCTGAAAATAGGTTTCAGACATATTTAACTTTACATATCTAATTCATCCCAGAGTAAAATCATGCTGAAACCATTAATTTGGTATAAAAAGAAATCTGATGTACCTCAATACCATCTCATTGCAGTAAAATAAGCACAAAATCAATCATCTACACTTTTTTTACTTGAGCCTTCTTATTGGATACAAACTATTTCAGCACTTCAGGAATGATGAGTGCAAATAAAAACACTTTGAGCTGTATAAATTTTGTATTGAGTGGGGAAAAAATATAGGTCAATTAGAAGGTAAGATGGCAAAAGGAAAAAAGGATTTTCCAGGCCTTCCTTCAGCACTAACATGATGAGGTGCGTCCATCCTGGAGAGAAGTCTCCCTCCAGGGCACTTCTAAACTGCCACACTGTGAATAAGTAATAGCAATGATTCTAGTGAAGGAAGCACAGGACAAGAGGGAGCTGAAGGTTCAGAAATACATACTGGCAAGATCACTGTGATTAATGAAGGAACATGAAGGTACACAGAAGTGCAGTTAAATTGTAGGTAACAGTCCCAGCATGGCTTACAGAGGGGAATGGTGACCTGAAGATCTCCTGTCTGCCTAAGCTTGATCCAGAGTAACCAGGCACTCAGGGCCATGTTTTGCATGTGCTGCTTATTCAGGTGACATTTGAACGAATGTATGAAAAGATGAAGCCACCTGGCTGTATGACAACACAACTAACTGGAAAGATCAATGGGAACTTGGAATATTTGTAGGATGAAGGGTTACCCAGGATTAGAAGATATTTCTGTCAATTCAGGAGAACCTGGAATCATTATAATGCAAGGTAGATAAGCTCTATGGGGGTTATTTTAACCTTTGTTGAGTAACTTTTGGTAACCTGTGATTACACAAGATAAAATATTAGTACTAACTTGCCTAAAATTTAAGCAGTCATACTTGTTTGTGCAAATTGCTGGTGAAATTTTACCAAGTTCCTTAATTAGTATTTCTTTACTTCAAAGTTTACTTTCATTTTATTAAAGAAAAGTCACAGAAACTGTCTCAGCTAAAGGTCAAGTCTTCTTCATATGGAAAGCATGCAAAAATATATTAGATGTATGAGCCTTCTTTCCTAATATTGACATGTTATATTGCATTTCAATTAAATGATCAAGATAACTTATATTTTACAACTTGCTGAACTTGAATAGTAAAAATCCATTTACAAAAGTAATGTCCTGGAGAAATCACTGTATCTAAAATTACCATCATAGCAGATCCAGAGTTGTCTTGTTAATACTAAAATGCATTGTGGTGTGAATGATACACTGACAAGTCATTGTTTTAATAGTCTTCAATCCTGCCCATTTGTCAGTACACTGAAATTACTTAATGAATTGTCTTTTTTTAAATATAATTCCAATACAAAATGAACATGCTGTGCATAAAATGAAATTCACTCCTATGTAGATCAAAAGAAAATGGACATAACCTTTGACATGCACCTTAAGAACTTACAATCATTGCCCAAAAAATGAAATCACTGAGTTTGTACCATCTTGTTTAAGATAGAGTATTTGTAAAAGGTATACCTGAAAGAACAGCAGGATAAGGGAGAGTATCTACTACTCTACAACAGTGAAATCAAGAAGGATTATCTACACAAAGCCATTTTACACATGATTTCTAAAGAATTGAAAAGTATCTTCCTTAGTACTTTTAAAACATAGAGATCAATTCTTGTCCTCTAAAACCACCAAGAGTCCTTCACTTAATTTGGACGCAAATTGTCTTAGGTAAGATTCTGCATGACTTCGAAAAGATGACAATTGAATTTGCTTGCACTTTTACAATTCAAGAAATGGCTGTGACAGAATAATAAATGCCAAAATAATAATTTCTGTTAAAAACAGAGTAATTGTAACACTGAAGCTGCAATAGGAAACAGGAGGAAATAGTTTTTATTTGATAAAATATCTCCCTGTTGGCTTCTCAGCCAGATTTCTCTGTTCAGCTGTTATTCTCCATTTGCTCTTGTTTTCTAACATCAGTCACTATCCACTGTTTTGCTCCCCAAATAATTTATTCACCATAGTTCTACCATTTTTTCCTCACCTTTCTATACTGGTAGTTGTGCCTGACTACAGACCACAACCAAATTGATGCAGCCCCTAATATCATCTAGGCAGTAATCCAGGCATTAATAGTCAACACATGTAACCACCTGATTGACTGCATCCATCCACTGAAAGGAGATGTCTCTCTAGTCAGCTGATCCCAATACAGAAATAAGATACTTATTTTGCATTAATCACATTAAAGTCACTAGGGCATCTCAGTCAAGCCAGTCAGTTACCTCCATCAACATCCAACTGCAAAACAAATTTATTGCAATCATTAGATTTTAGTGATTTTAATGTGTATGTTTCCTTTGAACAGACAGAAAATTTGCTTTTTAATACTTAAATAAAGTATTTTTAATGAGTTTTTACAGATAATGAAATTTTTTACAATTATTTTTTTGCTTTTATTATTGTCCACAATAATCCATATGCAATGAAGGAAGAAACTTACTGCAGGTAAAAATACAACCTAAAGTTCTTCTTCCTTGGTAATCTGACCAAACATGTTTTACAACAAAAGATGTTGCCCTTACTCTTCTTCACCTGGACTCTGAGATGAGGCAGAATGGAAGCAATTTTTTTAAAGGCACACTCAAGCCTGCTCCTTCCACTGCTGCCATTTATCAGCTTATCAAAGCTAGAGATAACAGAATTTGAAAAATGTTGAACATGGAGAATTAAAAAATTATTCACAGTTTATTAGCAGACTACAGAAGCATCTTCTGATGCACTTTTTCATTAAGAACTATTAAGAATAGTTTACTAAGCCTCTCAGAGAAACACACCTTGTCAATAAATAGTTCTGTACTGCAGCTAAGCAGTACATTTACAGGATATTTATTGCAATAAAAATAGGCTCAAATAACACTCAATTAATTAGTTATTCCATCAGTTATGGTTATTTGTATTTAATGCACATACTAATAATCTATAAATGTGTTTATTCTTTAACACAAGAAACAATTTGGCTTTAATTATAGTACAGAGCTGTTTGCTGCTATACATAGTCTCATTTTACCCCTCTGATAAATGGATGTTAATTAGTATATGAAAGTATAGGATACCATCACATGGACCTTTAATCCATTTTCAGAAATGAATATTGGTTCAATGGCAAGATCAGCTGCAGTGAAATTCTTGTAAATCATCTAAACTTGTGAAAAAAATCTGTTCATTAATCCTTCCTGACAGGTTAATTTCATTCAATTTCTAAGTTGTCAAGTTAGAACATGGAACAAATAATCAAAAGCCTTTAAATCAAATATACCAAATCAAGACTAATTGAATATGTTTCAAGTATGTCAATAATAGATTCATTTTTCAAAATTTAATAGGAAAGCTTGTTAAACTATAAAAATACATGCCCTGCTAAGTCTGGAAGGGCAGGAAAAATGTTGGCACAGCAAGTTTATCTTTTTGTTAACTGCATTCTCTGAATGTGTGACACAGTGTTCATAAAGGAAATGGATATACATCTTCATATGCACATGCTGCTTTGTATATCAAACAGCTATGCAAAGTACTGAAGTAAAATGCAATTGTTTCATGAATTAACAGCTCTTAAATTTCACATTCTGTATAATTACACTGTTTTACAGAATCACATATTTCTGCCCAGACCATTATTTCATATAGAATTTGGAATGTCTTTCGAAGGAAATGGGACTGGCTCTCATA
Organism: Leptocoma aspasia; assembly: GCA_013399835.1. Classification (NCBI taxonomy): domain Eukaryota; kingdom Metazoa; phylum Chordata; class Aves; order Passeriformes; family Nectariniidae; genus Leptocoma; species Leptocoma aspasia. The sequence continues at coordinate 11,469 of VXAX01006674.1, read as the reverse complement.
TTAAAATGAAGACTAATGACTATTAGTAAATTGAATAGGGCATAAATACCCAAGTATTTGATCTCCATTCTTAGATCTGGTGTAAAAAAAACTTTTTCATCTTTAACACTGGTGGCAGGAGAAGTTTAAAAAAATTCACTTGAGGGCACGCTGAAGACATTTGCTAAATATTCCTAGCATTGCTTAATACTATGCCATATTGAATGGTATTAGTGATTCTCTCAGTACTATTGTTGGACAGGAGTTGTTAACCACTACATTGGGTGGAGCAGTTTTAAATAAAGACTCTCAAAACAAAGAGTGTCCACAAGCCACTGTCAGCTGAGATATATAGCTTTATTCTGCTGCCCACACATAGTCCTGCAGCCAGTAAATATGGTACTCAGCTCATACAGTGCAAGTTGCTCTGATCCTTTTAGTTACAAAGCAATCAAGTTACTACAGTTTGGACTCTGTTGTCACCACTGCAGTTCTGCTTGCCCTGCTCACGGTCTTCAGGAGACTTCAGGAGAGCACACTGAAGTGAGGGCATGGCCAGAGAAGGGCTCACCTGTGGCACCTCATTTGTACCCCTTGACAGATCTGCTCTGCTTCCTCTGCTCCTCAATAGATAGAGATATAGAGATATATATCTTAATTTCATTATTAACTTCATCCCCATAATTTAAATTATTTAAATAGGTCAGTCTGTACTGTTAGAAGAAGTATAATTTAACCGGACCAGCACCTGCGGTAGTCCTATTTCACTTGGGCAGGCAAGAAATTCTTGGCTCCTTACAGATTGTGCTCCTTTTTTCACAAATCACATTACAAATTTGAATAGGACAAGGCACCTAGGGTACCCCAAGACCTTGAGTAAGACCAGACTTCAGGGAACTGGCAGATATGACATGGAATCTAGAAAAAGCTTTCTGGAGCCTTCTGGAGTGGCAAATGGAATCCAAGCAAGATACCCTAAGTGATCCCAACCCACTCTATATATCCAGTTATGGTAGAAAGCAATGTACTACTTAATGTCAGCATGACCTAAATCTCTTTCTAGACTCCCTTGATTAGCTACCCAAAGGCTACAGTGCTCAGATATCCAGTCCATGTGTATGTGCCATGAAGACTTCTACTAATTCATGCCTTCATTTGGAGAAGAATCCTGCCCTTTGCATCTGTTAAACTTGCATTAACACAAAATGGGAAATACTAAAGCCAAGACTGAAGCTATCAGTGACTTTTCCCATTGGGCTCCAGGGGACAAGGTGGACCTGAATTGTAGTCTGTGGAAGTGGAAACCTCTTCAGTTCCATTTGTCTCTGCTCTCAATCTCCAGAGAGTCACTCACATGTGCCCACACAACAGCATCTTAATGAGTTTAAATGAAGCTGCAGACTTTTCTTGGGCTTGATATACAGAAGTCTGTTCTGTGGTAATTAAATAATTAATCAGTGCTACTCTGCAATTAACCAAATAAAATCAGATATTACAGGAAAATTAATGAGTTAATTTCAGATTGTGTTCTTTTTTACAGCAAACTAGACAGTTACATTTCTGTTTCTCTAAGTAGTTATGTTTGTAAATCAAAATAAATTTTCTAAATTATCACTTGTCAAACTGAGTTATTCCAGGAAGCTGATTAACTTTTTTTTGATATTACTGTTTTGTTAATTACAACTTTCCTAAATTTCTTACTTACCAAAAGAATTTATTCAATGCATCCACTTTAGGCAGGTATAAGAATTCTGAAATGCTTCAATGGCAAATTTATTCTTAAAAATAGGGAAACAAATCTATTTCACATAAGCCTAAAACAGTGCTACTGGTAGGATGCAGATTGCTTTCATCTCACTTCTGGACCTTAACCTACAAGAAAAATACTCCCTTCTAAATCCTGTTCTATAATTAATCAATTAAAAAATAGGTGGAGTTATTTACATCATAATCTACATTTTAGAGCTGAAAAGAAGATTCTGAGTTTATAGAAAAATTTAAATTTGAAATCTGAGAAAAAAATTGTGAAGTCAAGACATCACTGTTTCTCATCTCATTTCTCTGAAAGTTTCACAACTCTGTCACAGATAATTTAGTGGAGCTTAAAGCATTTACAATTTTTAGTTAAATAATAGTTATCAAAACAAATTGAATGTCTTAATTCAAACAAAACCTCAGCAATATAAGCTTAACACAATTTATTATAAGTCTTTCAAACAGTACATTGCTAGAAATAGTCAGCTGAAAAAGAAGTTCCATTCTTCCTTATGCATTCATGTTTCTACTTGAAGACACCTCTTGGGGAAGTCGCTGCAATTCTCACTTCCATTTAATTAATACTTTCAGCTATTATCTGGCACCAAAAATGTCTGCACATTAAAACATATTCTTAGTCCTTAATTCAACTCACACCTTCATAAAGTACAGTGATAAAATCTTTTTCTGAAGAATTTGAGATTTTAGTTATGATTGCTATTATTTAGTGGATAATTACAGCTGAAAACATAATTATAAAATATTTATATATCATTTTTGTCTTGAAAAATAAAAATATAAATAATATATATCATTCCATATCTTGAGTATATGGTAAGACATGAAACTTACAAGCTATACATGAGTATTTCTAGGAAAAGGAATAAACATAACCCAGCATGGTTTCAAGTCAAGTCATGGATTCCCAGAATCATAGAATAGGTAAAGCTGGAAGGGACCAGGGTGGATTATCTGGTTCTAGTGTTAATATAGAGAAGTTTAAGCATCTAATAAATCTAGATGCAAAATCATTTTTAAAACTGAAGGACTCATTATACAATCTTAATAATGTATAAAGCTTCTAATCAGTGCTATCTAAATGACTCGTATTTGAAAGTAATTTTGTACCTTTGTCTTTTAGAAGCACATTAGTGTATTTGCATAGTTATGGAAATGGCAGTTGCAAATTGATTACTTGTTTTAAGAAAATGAGCAATACAATAGCATCATATTTGAATCCTAAATCTAGGAATGCATTAATCAAGAATAGGATGGATTTTCAAGGACGTACATAAACTGCTCATCTTCCTACATATGATATATTGGATTTGAAAGTAATAAAGATACATTTGAGGCGTGCAAGTGGCTCAAGTCAATAATATCCACCTGTGGCTCTGTAAACTATATTGCTCAAACTTTGGTGATATTCCAATGGAAACCTGAAACAAGTTTAAAAAACTTGAAAAAAGTTTCTCAAATAATCTCAATTTAACTAAAATGTCATGTACTACATAGTAAATGTTACAGAGTTTGTATTTTCGCATGTGTACTTGCTCAGTGCTGACTAATGCTGGGGGAATTCCCACACACTGTGGGCTGGGCTGCTGGGTGGGTGCAGTGAGTTTCCCAGGCCATGGTGGCTGACTGGTGCTGTCCATCACACTGGACACAGTGGGGAGCTAAGACGCAGGATGAGTCAGAGGTTTATAAAATTCTTAGGGATAGATCCTGCATCCTCTAATGTCATAAATATGCCTTTTTCCAGGCATATCTGAAAGTTTCCACCTTTCAGATATTTAGATTCCTTGCTCTGAATGTCTCAATTTGAATTTCTCTTAGATTTCCTTCTCAAATCATTACATCTTTCTTGGGGTGTTTATACCCTAAAGTTTTCAATGTATTATTGTTTTAATGTATTATTGTATTTTAGTTTTCAATGTAATATTTAAGACACCTGTACAAGTTGCATCTGGAAATACAATGCACAATGTATAAACAAAAATTCTACACAGGAGTGAACATACTAATAGATGCTTAATAATGTTACACCATGGAAACTCCTTTTCTTCAAGTGAGAGTTCATCTAACTGAACAGATTTAGGGTTAATGACATTTCATTTTCATGGCTTCACTTCAAGAGTATCAGGTGTATTACACTACATTCCTGATGGAGTATGGTATCTTTTCAACTTCTTGTCTTGCAATTTGCACAGCACAGGGTAGCTTTTGATTGAAAACTGCATGAAAGCATTCAAGCAAAGAATTTGTCAAGCTGAATATCAAAAATAGCATTTTTTTCTCCCAAAATGCAGGAAGGCATATCACCAGCAATCTGCTGTTGTAGAACCTTTCTGAAGGTAGCAATTCATACTGCAGTGAAATTAAGAAAGTATTTCCCAGTTGTGTTCATTCTAAATATATGTCTGTATACTTATATGATAATCACCATAAAAGTCAAAGAAAAGAAACTCACAAAGTTTCTTTCACAAAGAATTTATAACTGCTAATTAAAAATCTTTTTCATGAAAAATAGTTTAATGAACTAATAAGTATATGACAATTTTAAATACGCATATAATAGTTATAAATAAGATCAGGTTTTGCCTGAATAAAACTCCCATAATCTCTTTAGAGAGAAGTGATTGCTAAATGAGCTCACATTTCACATACATCATAATAGAAAGTTAAAGTTGTCATTTACAAGGACATAAGGTATTTTCTCAGTATTACGAATTTTGGTATTCGTATCTCTAACTTCTCTTTTAGGTTTTAAAATCCTTTTGTTTCTTCATCTCTGAAATTGTTAGCCTTGAAAGAAAATTAAGCATTCTAGGACCTGTTAGCTGTTTTGTCATAAAAGGGGGTGAAAACCCAAACTGGATCTGTAGATTTTGGATAATCAGCTGTAGGTATCTATAGGCAAAATACTGGAATACTCTCAACCTGCATAATTGTATTGGTGTACTTGTGAAGAGATCACCTTACAAGACATCCATCCAACACAAAAGGTACAGATACTAGCACAAAGAAACTAATTCCATCTCACTGAGTTCTGCCCTGGCTGAACTCAGACTTCAGTGGAATTACAGTTTTTCCCAGTGTTTTAAGATGCCTATACTCTTCACAGCAGTCCAAGCACTCCTGTACCTTAATGTAGTGAGCTCTAGTTACTTGATTTCAAAATTTTCAGTAAAACATTCCTGCAAAATCAATGTTATCAGTCCTTGACATGCTGAAGGCAATACTGTATCATATGGCATTTTACCTGCAAGTACTCTTTACAGCTGAGTAAATTACAAGACGTAATACTGCTGAAGGCCAGCTGCAGAATTATCCCACTAGTCTTTGAGGCAGTAAGGTTTTACTTCCAGTATTTATATGTGAAAAAAATAATCCATTTTCCACACTTCCCCAACAACCACATCCTGTACTCAGAGAGTAGTACAGGCTTTCTTCATCAGTAATGGACCATTATTTATAGAGGAGCGAGGACTCATGGTGCATACCCAGAAAGGTGGAAGCAAATGTCGGGCTTCTGGTGGAACAGACAAGAGTGGAAACCCTCCTCCTGGGCTTTTTGGAGGCTTGGACAGGTTCTCAAAATATATATTTCATCTGCTTATGTAAAGACAATGCCTCTACTAAATGGGACTTCAAATAAATTATATTTTATTTACTAGAGTGAAGTCAGACATTCTGTATGAAAATTATTTAATTCCTAAGCATTTTTGCTGCTTTCTCAATAAGTGACAGAACAGAACATCTCCTACAATATGCTCCATTGTTTGCATAAATCAATTTTGGTATTTTGGGCAAGGGAATTATTTCCAGTTAATTATTCATTCAGCCAATGAAGCTCCTTTTTTTTTTTTTTTTGATGAAGAAGCTGATTTTTGCATATCTGATTCACTTAAGCATTTATACAATCTCCATTACAGTAGTATCAGAGTGAGTCACATTTTTTTAAAACACGTTTACTGTCATAACACGCTGGTCTACAAAGCACTACATCTGAAGCACCTTAATACATTATTATATGACTAGGATGTAGTATCCCCAGTGGTGGACAATCCCTGAGCTATTCCTAGTCTTTTCTTGAACCATGCTAACTGGGTGCTAAATTCAATTATCCAGAGGTAAGAGTATAATTCCATCTAGATGCTCTGTCATACTTCCTGGCCTCTGGAGCCACTACACAAGAGTGCAGCTTTTCTCATGTAATATCTGAATGTGACTTTAGTGGTTCAAATGGCCACAAGCACCTGTGATCTCATCTACACTGACTGTAATGGGACTTTCAGCACCTTGAGAGCCAGAGAGGTCACAGACAGCCTCTAAGGGGAGGCATATGGCATCTCACCCATAACCCTCTGCCCTAAGTAGGTTTGGGGCACATTTCCATACACAGGTGGGTAGCAAACTACTGTCATTGGTCAGGTGGTGTTTCTTTAGATTTTCTTGTTTAAGAAACTGCTGATTTTGTCTGGAAATTAAGCCATTAAGGGAGTCTAAAAATAGAAACATCCAAAACCCAACCTTTAAGCTCTAACAATGTTATCTCCTACTCATAATGAGAAACCAGTTATTTAACTCACATTATTTCCACTTGAGAAAATAAAGGCTCTCTACTTTTCTTCTTTTCCAATTGTTAAACATATTTTTAGACTGCTGAAGATATTTTCAAATTTTGCATTGCTGTAATTACAGATACATCTGAAATATCAACATCTGAATTTTTTGTTTAATTTAAGGTAATTAAGTAAATAAGTTTTGAAACTAATAATTTTTGAATACTTAGCCAAGTCTAAAGTTGGAATTTTTTTTTCCAAATCTGTTTTTAGCTGCCCAAGCCTGCCTGAGTGCTAGTAATCATTAGATATCATAAGTCAAATTACAGTAGTTGAAACACAAAGAGTGGAAGAAATCCAGAGGGTTGGACACATTACAAAACACAAAAAAATAATTTGGAAGTCTCTAGAGGGCAAGTCCCATTGCAATCCATGACAAATTTCTTTCTCAATTCTTCTGAGTTTTCCCTGATTGTCTACCCAAGATTTCAGTCAATAGACTCAATTTTTTTTCTATTCACAACATATGCAAAAGTGCAAAACAATCAAAACAAGAAACAAATTTGAGGACTCTGAAGAATTCACGTTAGAAAATAATATTCTAGTGAAACACCATGGAGTAAGGAAAATGGAACCCAAAGTTTTAATAATGAATAACACAGACATAAGAAAATGGAAATTTTTATATCTGCAAGAATCCTGAGCAAAGCATAAGTTCAGTTACACTTTTCTATGTGTTTCAATGGAGTTTACGTTTCACTCAATCAATGTTGCGCCATGTCAACAGGAATGATCTGTCCTTTCTAACTTATTTTAGATGTGGTGATCTAGCCTTGGAAATAAATGTCCCACCATTTGCAGGACTTGAAGAAGACATGAGGTACACCCTCAGCATCCTTCAGGCCAGAGGTCTTCAAAACCCATCTCCAAAAAGAGGAAGAAATATCTTGGGGAAACAGCTGAGAAGAGTGTCCTAAATGTTTAACTTCACTTCAAAATACATGTTCTTCAATTGTTGACAAGCAAACCAGTCCAGAAAAGCAGTCCACTGCTTTATTTGTAACTTACTAGTGGATTCTGTTGTGAATAGCTGAGGGTTAATAGTGTGCATCTTTTAAGATTGTAACCAGTGAAAAGAAAATAAGGATATTACTAGGAGATAAAATAGTAGAGAAATGTAATATCTTTTGTACAAAGATTCCACTGAGAACCATTAGCATTATTATCTGTGCCAATCAGGAAATGACTATCATTTTAGATACTGTTTGACAGCTCTGATTTATTCCTGGAGAACTCAACTTCATTCTCACCAATTAACATAGCAGATCCATAACCAGCCTTAGACATGCCACATCTATTCACAGGGGATTATCTATAAGCCATTTATTCCACACGTCTGTCCATTCAAAGTATCTGTATTTTCTGCAAGATTACAGCCTCTCAACATTATTCTAAAACCAGTCACCAAATACTAAAGCCATTCTCCCCTGATGAAAACCTTGTAGAAAAGAGAACTATATCATTTATTAGCAATGTACCTTTCACCAGCTGCAAACATATTTTCTGTACAGCAAATAGTCTCAGATCTCTTAAGAAAAGTAATTTCCCTCTCTTTTTCTCCTTCCCTCTCTGCCTCTCTCTCTCTCCTTTCTTCATCTCTCTCTCTCTATCCCCTCGCTCCAGTCCCCAAAATACACACAAAATACTGGCATCCGCACACACCCCAGGAACAACACCAAAATCATTTATGGTCAGGAACAGAAGAATTTGAACTACTGCAATTAAAAATACTGATTTTTATTTACAGCATCTGTCACCCCAAAAAAGTCTATGGCACTATAAAAGTCTATGGTACTTTTTCTATACTGATGAATTATCTCACCTAACAAGACCTGCCATGAGATGGTTCTTGGCAGGCACATAACAGAAATCAGTGATATTATTCAACTTTTATCAGACTGAAAGTGGAGAACATGACAGTCCATCTCCTTGAAACATTAGGTAGTTAGATTTTACATAGTTTCACTGGTATCTGTGAAAGTTAATTTTTAGGATCAAAAGCAATTCAGTGCCCACAGTCCCTGGCTGCTGCATGATAACTCCAAAGCACCTTCAACAATGGTCCTGTACATCCTTGCCCCAGATGATATCCTGCATTGTTCCCCGTGTAGCAAACTTTTCCTAACAGTTCAGTTAGAAATGTTTAGCAAAATTTGACAATATTGCAGTTCCTCTGGGCTCCTTTGTGTTCATGGAGATGAGCTTTTCTTTTTTAATCACATAATGTAACATACAGGAATGGGGTACTTCATCTTGGCTGATACAAGGAGCTTTGTTAGACCTAAGATTTCTTTAATTTTCAGTTACTATTATTTTTAAGTAGACCTAGATGTTATTTCAAAGCACAGTCTAGTCCTCTGACATGGGAAACCTAAATGCAGTCCAGGCTAATTTGCATATACTAAACCCTTGTGGACCAGAGCTGAGTAAAAACTCTTCACATAATCCAAAGCAGGGCTAGCAATGATCTTTCTACATGATTACATGGGTCATGAACCATTTGGTTTTTCCTACATACCAGACTATCATACTGTCATTACAAGAACAATACAGCCAACATTTCTGCCTTGCACATTTTTATCACATTATAACCACTATGCATACACCTATAGATGTTATATTTTGTTGCTTTATTTTGGTGCAAAGTAGCCATGTGACTCCCTTTATATGCAAATAACTTATATTCTTGCCTGATACACTTCTAAATGTGTCCATCCTGTGTGCAGGAGGACCATCATGTGTTTGATAACTGTTTTCACATATCAACAGGGAGTAAAAGATTATTTACCTATCTGCATCTAATTATTTACAGTACATTATTATTCATGAGTACACTATTAGCGTGCCACTTTCAAAGTGTGTGAAAGATAGTGTAGAAAAGAAACACAGCCTTGAGTCCTCTCACATCCACAGAGGTGAGGGTAGCACACATGACTACTGCAAAAAAAAAGGACAGAGGGCTGTTGAACCCATATAGACAGATGACCTCAAAGAGCTGTTTATAAAAAAAGCAAACAACTTCTCTCTGCTCTTCAAGCACTTGCTTTTATGTTTTGTTCTACTAACTAAAAATGCACTTCTTAAAAGACTGCAGGCATGGGCTCACAGTCCACTTGAGAAAGAAATGCATTCATTCCAAATCAAGCACACAAGTCCTAAAACTTTCATCATATTTAATAAATATCCCTATCAGACAGATATCTGTTGTTTGGGGGTTCTTTTGGACTTTCTTTTAGAGGTAGATAAAAAATGTCTCTGTTTCAACTCCCTCACTGTTTGGAAATGTTAATTTAGGAGCCTATATACATCAAGCTGTAGTGATTGCATGAGATGAGCAAGGTCTGGACTTTGTTTTGGACTTGATCTGTGTGCAACCACAACATCCCGTAAAAACATATTTTAATTTGCAAATGACAAAATCTGTAACCATCCCCACTTTTTTCGCCATGATACCCGACCACAAATCATCAGGTCACTTTAAAAATTACCTTAAAATATAATCACATCCTGACTCCAATTGCATCAATAAAATCTGTATTAAAAAAAGTTTGAGCACTTAAAAAATTTCAGCTTGCAGGGCAACACAGGCACTGCAGGTACAACAGGAAGTTACAGTGTTTAAGATTGCATCTGAGCATAATAATTGAGCTCTACAGCAACTTTTACCTAAATACATAATAAATCCATTAGAAAAATATTTTGTCTTCTTGAAAAAACGATAAGAATCAACTATACAAAACTATATTATAGAAATGGCAAAAGATTATTGAACAAAATTGTTCAGCAAAAAAAATTGAACCTCTTTGTTATGATTCCTTCAGGTCAAACTCTAGAGCAGACAAAATAATCGCAAGTTTGTTTCTAGCAGTCTCAGCAAAGTGTCAAAGTGAAATAATCCTAGTAACCCTTCTAGAAGGCAAATCTTATATTCAGCAATAGTAAAAGCTATTATTCTCAAATAAAAGCTAATATTCTCAAATTATCAAAGAAAATTGCTAACATAACCCATAGAAAGATTCCTAAGTACATCAAAATGCCGCTCTAAAGAGGGAGGCACATCAGACTGTCATATGAGTATCCCTGTTGTCTTAAATGGGACTACCCAGACACGTGGTTCAGAATTACTTAGGAAAATCTATATAAGTTATATCTAAATTTTCAGTGACATTTTAAACAGAATAATACATCACAAAGATTTTACCAGAATTGAAGTTTGTTCCTTAAGAACATTGATTCTCTTAAGAGTCTTAAAACTACCTTCATCCAGAGAATTCAGGTGATCCTAATGGGTATTGCTGAGAGGTGAATAACATTCAGCTGGCTAAAATAGATTTCCCACTGCATTCCCACTTCAGGTCTTTTAGTAAATAATAAGGTACAGAGCAACTTTCTGTTTGCTTGCTTTCCTCTCCTGCTTTGAGGGGCTGGCAGAAAGAAAGATGTCTGTGCACCAGATATAACCTCTGTTTGTTGTGGCTGTGGGATTAGAAACCATTGATAAGGATCACTTCTGTATCAGTGAAGGGAAAAGGACCAACACAACAATGGGCATGCTCCACCTATTCATAAGTAACCCTGGGTGGAAACTGCACACACCGACAAGCCCTGGAGCACTCTCATATATCCCTGTGTGTAGTCCAGGCGGCATTCCTCAAAATAGACGGCTGCCTCAGTTCCTGCAGCCACTAGCAGGATTTCAAAGGTGGCAGCAAAATGAGTAGTATGTACAGTTATGTGGAATCACTTGCACAGAAGCTCAGAGAGAACTGAAGAATCTAAGAATCTACATTTCTCTACTGTGTATCTGCACAAAACTCTACTCGTAGTTACCCTTGGAGCAGTGATCTTATGAAGGAGCATGGTCCTTGCAAAAAAAAAAAAAATTTACAAAATTTAAAAAAACTGTAAAACTATTTTACCAGTCAGAGCAATAAAACTTAAAGCTAAATCAAACATGTAATGGTCTGAAAAGTGTGAATGAAACAGCAGTTGGTGGCAGGTTTTCTGATTCCAATTGGAGCATCTCCAAATCGTGTAGGCAATGCTCCATGAAACCCACCAGAAGTGAGGTTTCATACCTTCAGGTGATGATGCCTTAAGTTTTAGC
>VXAX01006673.1:495786-536259 GCA_013399835.1 Leptocoma aspasia | reverse complement strand
TCTAAGTTGAGCCTGTTTTGCCTCTAATGGTGTTTGATGAGTGATCTTTACAGGTCCTTACCTCAACCCATGAACCTGTTATAGATGACNAGGAGAGTAACTGGGGGAAGTAATGGGCAAAACAAGTACTGAAAAGTGTTAAGTGTTATGGAGTACAATGATCATGGGGAATTTTTCTTGTAATTGTGATGAAGGATTAAGGAGTGGATTTTGTGCAAATTGTTCATTTTTGTTCTGTGTTGTGATGATTTTGTTTTTGTTTTAATGTTGGGGATTTTTTTAAAAGTTCACCTCAAAAGGGATTTACTGGTAATACCATGTACAGTATCTTTTTAGTATCCCATACAATGTCCTTACTTCTGCCTTGATTTAAATGTAGAAGCTCTTAACGAAGTAAGCCAGCTCCAGTTCACAATTTGCTCCTGGCATTTCTCACTGGCTTCCTTCATTCTCCTGACCAAGAGCTTTGTATTCTGCTGCTTCCTCCTTGTTCTTTTGGGTGCAGTGCTTCTCCAGAGCAATAAGCCTGCACTTATGCCACAGCACTTGAGGAGTCCCTAGTCACTGGATCTTAGCAGCCTTGGTTCTGGGTTTCTTGCCCCCCTTGTTCAGAGGCTTCCTCACAACATACAGGTGAACGTCATCTTTCTTAGACAGGTTGAACAGCTTGGGGATTCTGCTGGTCCTCTTGGGACCCAGATGATAGGGTTGTGTCAGTCAGCCCCAGAATGCCCTTTTCACCCTTTTTCACTGTGACAGAGTTCAGGACACTCAAGTTTGCATCAACAATGCAACTGTGAATGGATTTGCACTTTCTCTCTCCAGTTCCTCTGGGGTGATAGCAGGAATGGCCCTTGGTGAGCAGAAGGCAGAGGTGAGGCAGGCATCACATCCGTGAGGCAGGACACCTTGTTTCATGGAGAAACCTTTGTCATCACCACCACTGATCTGCACAACACACCCCTCCCACTCCTCACCAAGGGAATCAGCCAGGACCTCCGTAGCCACTCGTTTCTCATAAAATGTTCTTAGCTTGCACCCATCATCCACTTCAAAGAGCATTTGCAGCCAGTGGCTGGGAAATAGAAGTTCAGCTTCATCGTGCTCATGCCTTGATGCTGCTGGAAAGGGCAGCACTAACTCGGCTCCCAGGATTCGCAGCAATTTTCAGCTCACTGAATCACAGCATCACAGAATTAACTAGGTTGGAAAAGACCTTTGAGATCAAGTCCAACCTATGACCTAACACCACCTTATCAACTAAACCATGGCAATGTGCCACATCCGGTCTTTTTTTAAACATGCCCAGGGATGGTGACTCCACCTCCCTGGGCAGGTGATTCTAGTGCACAATCACTCTTTAAGTGAAGAATTTCTTCCTAATGTCTAGCCTAAACTTCTCCTGGTGCAGCATAACATTGTGTCCTCTTGTTCTGTCAGCAGTCACCTAGAAGAGACTGATCTGCCGCTGACTAAAACCTCTTTTCAGGAAGTTTTAGAGAGTGATAAAGTCCCCCCTGAGCCTCCTTTTTTCCAGGCCAAATAATCCCAGCTCACTCAGCCATTCTTCATTGGGCTGGTGTTCCAGGCCTTGTTGCCCTCCCCTGGATACATTCAAGCATCTCAACATCCTTCCTAAGTTGAAGGGCCCAGAACTGGACACAGCACTCAAGGTGTGGCCTCACCAATTCCCAGTGCAGGGGGACAATCCCTGCCTTCTCCTGCTGGCCACACTATTCCTGATACTGGCCAGGATGCCGTTGACTTTCTTGGCCACCTGGGCACACTGACCCTGTTCGCAAAGTTTCATTGAAATTACAGGGTAACTAAATTTCCATCCATTTTCAATGAGCTTTTTGGGATACTCTAATTTGGCCCTGACTCCCACCTCACCTTCTGGGGGTGGTTCTGACTGTTTTTTGTCTCAGTGCTGATCTTTAATTTTGGAATGAATAACCATAATCTGAGAGTAAGCCAATGGGATATCACCTCTCTCTCAGGCATTGTTTGGAAGCTCACCACTTCCCACTTCCCCTCCGCTACCAATATTTTTATCACTCCTATGTTGGAGTGGGTAGAGGGATCAGTTCCCCCCTCCCCAACAAGTCCAAACTTTTCATACAACAGTATGCATTCTGATTAAAAGACATAGCTCTTTGCCATGTGCTTGTTCTTCAGAAAACTTTATTTTTCAACATCGGTAAAATTTTCAAAAGAGTCTCTGTCCTTTGTAGCTTAGTTAATTCTGTTGCAGGGTGTAGTATCATCACCACCAGCTCTGCTCCATCATATGCTAATGACTTAAAAAAGAGCAGGCCTGAGGGTGATTATCAGAGAGGGTGGAACCAATGAGTCATTACCCCTCCTCCAAGGTGTGAAGGGAGATGACATCAGTGATATCATGGCCAGAGAGACTTGCCTCCCTCTCTGCCTCCTCATCTTTTACAGGTGGGCAGAGTTCAGGGTGTGTGGAGGAATCTGGCTTTAGTGCAAACTCCTCCCTGGGCGTGAGGTCATGTTCATGCCCCCAGACTGGGGGCATGAACATGACCTCACGCATGCTTCTCCCAAAGATACAAATTTGCATTTCTCAAGCCCTCCAGCTCTGCAGAAACAGGTTTCTGGGGTTCTGGACTAGTTGCTTTTGGGCCATCAGCTCTGCTTCAGCCCTGTTGTTTCAGCCTTCAAGGCAATTTGCACCTTTACCAGCTCCTCAGCAAAAATGTGCTTCTCTTTTTGAGTAGCCATTTCAGACTCCCTAATGTTTTTTATCTCTTTTGGGACAGCCATCTTAGACTGACCACATGCTACCTGGCCAGGAGATTTCTTTTCTCCCTTTGTGAAAGTTCCAATCCTCTCACCTGCTACCTGCAGGTTTTGCCAGTTATTTCTCAGAGACAAGCTTTACAAGTGTACAACAACTTCACTTGGAGAGCAATCCAAGTATGCCCTTGACCTTACTGCTGGAGAACATCAGTTTTAACCAAAAACTTTCTCTCTTTGTGCTGCAGTTACCAGTTATCTCTACACAAAACAACTCTTTGCCTACACTCAATATCCCTTCCACTCCTCACCAAGGGAATCAGCCAGGACCTCTGTGGCCATCTGTTTCTCATAAAATGTTCTTAGCTTGCACACATCATCCACTTCCATGGCTTCTGGCAGCCACTGGCTGGGAAAGAGATGTTCAGCTTCATCCTGCTTACACCTCAATGCCATGGGAAGGGGCAGCACTAATTCAGGTCCCAGCATTTGCAGCAATTTTCAGCTCCCTGAACACTGTTGCTTTTAAATCAGGGCTGTGTTACTGTCACCAAAACTGCAGGAAAAACAAAACCTCTCCAACAATATTTTTTAGTATTAGAGAATTAAGGCATTACTTCATTCTGGCCAGGATGTGTAACAGAAATCGTTTCATCTACACATTGCCTGGGTTGTGCAGAGAAAATCATTCCATCACACATGGCTCTTTACTAGATTTTTCACATACTTATACAGTCAAAACCTAGAGAAATCCATTGGTTCAATGTTCATTGGTCCCAAGTTCCACAGTTCTTAGTATTTGGTTTCCTATTGGTTATTGATCCCTTCACCTTCAATCCTAATTAGGTTGTCATTCTTCATTCTCTGTATTGATCTTTTCCCAGACCAGGTGTCTCTGACACACCAGGGAGGATGATCAGGCATTGATGTTTGTTAATGGTCACTTATTTCTTGTGCATCCTCTGGCAGCTCCCAGTCCATTGAGACATCAAGCTCATCAGGCCTTGCCCAGGGAAGAGTCTCTCAAAAAGAAACTTCCATTCCCTTCCCTCCAGGGTGAAGATGAACAAACCCCCTGACTGAAGTTTGTTAAAAACTTTAGAAGTTTTATAATTTCCAGCACTCTTACTTATTGCCATTATATTACGTGTTTGAAAGTATTTCAGAGCTAATTTTGTCCTTTTAGTGTATAAAAGTATAATTTGCCTAAGAGCAATGGAAGCCATAATGATAATTTGGCAATAAGGAAAGGAAAACTCACAATGATGTGTCAGAAGAAACAATCTAATCTGTACCCAAACAAGCTGTAATACACAAACTCCATTTTCTAACTTAGAAGTCATAAGCTACAAAATAAACATCTGTTATGGCCAAAATTCTCTTTTTTTTTTCTCTTTTCAATCAAACTTCCTATTGGCTTAATGGGATGTAAGTTCAATAAGGATGGCAGGAGTGAAGCAATGCAGAAAATGAAGTATCTATATATGCATGCATAGGAAAACCTTAGGTCTCAAATTCATATTCAGATAGACATGCTTGCATGTATGGGTATGATTTTAATGCCACTCCAGTTTCACAGAAATGTAACTCTCCTGATTTGAGTGGTTATCACTAAAATACATTAATAACCACCCAGCATGCAATGAGACGTGGTAGCTTAGGAGACACTGGCAGTTCCCCAAACAGCAGGTGTGCCTCTTTCACGCAGCAGATCAAAACGTTCCATGCTTTTCCAACAGAAGACCTGGGGACACCAAATGTACCCACCATTTTAAACCGGACAATGGTTCCTTTCACATTATTGAACTGGTACAACATTTGGAGCCTGGAGAGAACAAAGAAGGTATGGCTTATTGTGTCTGGTAGAAAGACTGCTTTGAGGCCCTTCTTCAAAGACATTCACTATGTAAGTTTGGCGTCACCAGAACAAGCGTGACTTCGGAAGGTGTCCTAATATCCACAGGCCTCCAGCTCTCCAATTTTTCCCCTTCCTGACCCTAGCTATCTGCATTTCAGCCAGCACATGCGACATTGCTCTACCTGCTGATCTGTGAGCAGTTTTGGTAATGTGATGCACTAGGGAGCAATGCAGCTGCTGTACACACAGGACTGATGAGGTATCAAACCACTGGCTTCTCAGCTGCCTTGTTCTTCCCTACATTTGGCTTTTGCTCACTGGACATAACATGATAGCCACATGTGATGTGATGCAATACAACTGCAAAACAGGATGCAGAGAAATTAATAGGACTTTTTGTAGATAGACTTCCACCTCTTAAGTGCACTGTGTTGCTTTCCTGGAGAGCTCATCTCGTAATGGGTGGTAAATCAGGGACAATTAAGCAAAGTGGTACTCTGCAAATACCAAAACAATGACTGCAGAGATTATAAGCAGGCTATATTTAATTAAATCAGTGTTCCAGTGTACAAGGAGATGAAGTCTGATTAAGACCTTCTGCCAGGTTGTATAATCCTGTTTTACAAATAATTGAAGAACTTGTGGGGGTCATGAACTTTAGACAGCCTCTTTCCAAATAATTAGGGATTAAGTTACACTAAAAAAATCCTTCTCAAAACAAATATAAAGCCACAAAAACTTTTGTTTTGCTAATTAGGTTGCCATACTGATGAAGAGACTTGAGAGAGTGTAGGAGGTAGAACAGGGGGCACTGTAACACAGACAGATTGAATGGAGTGTTAACATACTGACTGGCTTCACCCAGAGCCCCCCACAGGTCTTAATCCAAAATACATCCAAATACATTTTAAAAGAAGTTTTATGCTTTTCAATGACTCACAATGTGATGCTGCATGTCACTTGCCCTGTCTCTTGCTTTTTGTCACTGTCCCTACAACTACCAGCACTGCTTTTGTAAATTCTCTGGAGATGTGTGGGAAACAGTTCTGTGGAAAACCTTCTCCATTTACTATCTCCAGGACACATCACCACCATTTAAATGAAGGTTTGGGCCCCAGAGAGTGCCTCTTTTTTTGTGCCTGAGCCTCAGCTGACACACTCAAGCTCCATGCAGAATGTATAAGCATCTGTGGCAATGCCCTGCTCTGTGTGATCCTGGCAGTGACAGCCAGGACCAGAGGAAGGGATGTGCCCTGCTTAAGCAGTCACTTCTGTCATGTCTGCTGTGGGGACAAGCAGGAGAGTATTTTTAACAGAATACACTTCCTCTGTTGGTTTGGTAAAGCCCAAGGCTGGTGACCTTGCAGGCACAGTGCAAACCCCATCTGTTTCCCGAGGAGATGAAGGGTATTTAAGCAATGCAGGTGATGACATTTTTTTTGTTTTATTCTTTGGGACAGTTTATTTTGTTGTTTCTAAACTGAGTATGTACAATCTTTTATTTTCCAGTGAATTGTCCATGACATTTTGAAAGATTTTATACAACAAAATCTGAACAACCATTTAGTTGAAATACCCACAATATGCAACTGTAATTAAGAAAGGCAACAAAAAATTTATTTATTTCATCATTTGCCTCTAGAAAAAAAAATTAATGAAACCAAATCACAAATAAATGACAACCCTTGGGGAAACTTGGCCTCTCTTTCCTCCCTGAAAATGGAGCAATTAAAAAAGCATTCATTTTTTAGTAGGTATGGAGGTAACTGCTTATAATCAAGGCCACATGTTCTATTTTCAGGGACCTTGGGAGATCTGTCACATTAGGGGATACTGTCAGGACCCCTTTAGTGGAGCGAACCAAGACAATGTTTTCCTATGCTGACCTGAAACAATGCAGTCAAGAGTACTGCAAATCCACTCCCATTTTAAAAATAAAATGAGTGAACTACCTGTGAGAATGAGATAAACCACAACAGAAAACTTCCCCAAGTAGCATAGACTTATCTCTGCCTCAGCCTGCCTACAAGAGCTGCAAGAGAATCTGTGCAAGACATCATGGACCCTGAAGGTCCTCTGCGTTTGAGGTGATGTTGGGAATTTGTTAATTGATTAAAATAAACGTCAGAAAAGCACTACTTATGTCAAGTCATGTGCAAAAAATCCAGCATATACAAGCTAGATTTTGAAATCCAAACACACTAAGGACCGTAGTGCCAGCACCTTGTGAGCTAAATGTAATGCAAAGGAGTCAGACATTGTATGAATTTCTGCCAGCTTTCTAAGGTATTTCAGGAATTTCTGAAGAATACATAGGCAGGCAGAAAATAGCATCAAAAGTCTGTGGCATGTAGCATGTTTCACTGCTTAGGTGGAAGGAGGAACCACGGTAATAATGAAGGCAGTAATTCTTATGATGTGCACTCTGAAGAGAAAAGGTGCTTCAGTTTCAGAGATGCCAACTGTCTGGCACCTTTTCAAAGACACGAGGTGACTCAGAGGTCACTCACTGGCACTTTGAGACAGTCAAGCAACCGGTGCCACCTGAGACAGCCCCAGGGGACTATCAGGTGTCTGTGAATGGCACATGCCCTCCTGCAGTGACTGTTGAAAACCACAAACTTTGAGGACCTCAAATCTGCTAAACACTAACACCTGAGCAACTGAACTGAGTGATTAACTAGACCAAAATACTGGGCTTTCTGGCTGCTAGAAGCAGGAGGGTACCTTCAGATACATAATGTGAATTAGGAGTGAGTTTTAATTGGATGCCCTAGAGCACAGTACGTAGTTTGGGGTTTTTTTTCTGTTTGTGTTTTTTTCTGAAACTTGTCCATGGTTTAAATCATTTTTCAGAGGTTTTTAATGGTTTGGGGGAAAATAAATGTTCAGGCTATGCACAGCTTTAATGAAGAACAATTTTCTCCCAAGAAAACTTTAGCTTTTCTACTGATGTCCAGAGTACTTGTGTGTCTGGTTAACATCAAGTCTGTCTCCTACACAGACATCACAAGTAAAGACAAGTGAGAGCTGCTATCAGCTAGACTATCATCTCAGCTACACTCCTCCCTTCAGAAAACCAAATAATTTATTTCTAAAGGCATGCATCCCTGACACTTTTGAGCAACACTCCTTGCTCTGCACAAATCTGGTTGTTGCGACAACAGGCATCCACAAGACAATTCAGGTTTTCATGTGTAGTGGCTATATGTAGTTTTTAAGCCTATTTTCAAATAGCACACTGACAAAAGAAAAACATTTGTATTTGCCAAAGGGTCCAGAGTGCCAAAGTAGCCCCAAGTACAAGTTGCCTGGAGCAGGGCTGGAGCAAATCACAGACATGACATGGCCCTGGCCTGCAGGAGCTCTGCCTGGTCATGAGGGTCTCTGCCAAGCACTTCCAGGCCCTTGGAGCAGGGAAACCAACCTGCAGAACTATGGCCACTGCAGAACCCTGGGCCAGCACAGGCTTTTTAAGCCCATTCAAAGAGCAGTGCAAAATGCATAATATACTGAATTTTCAGGTCTAATCCAGGCATAGAGGACCAAGCTAATGTCCCTTATGAACCTCTCTAGAAATCAGTGTTTATGCACACCAGATGTGAGTTTGATTCCAAGCTCTAATGACAGAAACCCATGTTTTAGAGATATCTTGGCAGGCCTCTGCAGAACAAGCAGTTTCCAAGTCAAAGTGCCTTCCCTGGAGTACTGCACTAACAAGCACAGCATGAAGATGATCCCACTCTTATTAATAGAGCTAAACACTTTATCTTTTCTAACCAAAGGATGCAGCTGCTAATGTCCAAAGATAAACAAGATACCAAGGAGCACACGTGTGCCTGAGGCAGCAGGAATTGACTCTGGAGGATCCATGGGCTGGGGAACTCCAGAGTACACTGCACAAGGTTTTCATAAACATTTACTTCAGAAGTTAAGTAGTTTCTACTACTTACTAAGAAGTTAGTATGAGCTCAGCAGGCATAGCAAACTACATGCAAACTGTTCAAGTAACTGAATTTCTGACAGAGGAACAAAAGGAAAGGAAACTGCTATATAAGAGTCAACGAAAAAAGGGATTCCACAACAGAGAGGCAGTTTAGAAATAAATCTCTGTCAGGTTAAATTGGTGGATCACTAAGCATGTTGTTTATGTTTTTGCAGCATGCAAACTCTTCTTGCAGAGTTCACAGTCCTACCTGAATATTTGCTGCTCTTTTTCACTAGTTAATTAGAGATGGTTTGCAGTTGAGAGAGTGAGATAAGAAAAAAAAAAGGCACTTAAAAGTACTGATAAATATTTTTATAGAAAAAGTTTGGAACATTAATGATATAGCTCAGTTAGCCCCCATACCTTGCTGGCTTTGGCTCTGTTTCCTCCATTGTTTCTCTTTCTGACATTGGGGTTTTTACTGTTAGAAGATGTGATTTGTGCAATTCCCAATATGCTCTGTGTTGGCTTGTTTGGGATTCTCACATACAAGCTACGAATTTGGGTGTGATGAGGAGCAGCAGCCCCTTAAAGTCAGCCTACAAAGACACCAGTACTGGCAGAGGATTTCATCCTGAGAAGCCCAGCAGCAACTGGACCAACACTTACTGCAGTGCATGATCTATATTGCTACACAAATGTAAATATAATAGTTAACAAGCTGGTATGTTGGCTGGTTCACCTACTATTTTTGTTCTGCAGCCTCTGATCAAAAAGGGGCGCTTATTTCCTTATACCATTATTTTCACAACTGTGCTTAATAGTTAAGAGTCTTACCCCTCAGAAAACTGTACAAGTTTGATTTGGTATTTCTGAGTTGCTGAAATTATAAATGTAATCTATAAGGTTGAGCTTCAAAGAACAGAAAAAATGAATAGACTAATGTCTCTCATTTCTCCCTATGATATTCACTTATTAGTTCTGCATGAAGCCAGCACAAAATTCAGAAAGTAGCAATCCAAAAAAACTGTCAATGACCTCCAGAGCAAAGAAATGGTATGAGAGTGATGCTGCCTGGGTCTTTTCAAATCTTTGCTCATGGCTTGACTTTCCCAGGGTGCTTGCTGCAAGCTCCTCAGACAGGACTGAGAGGTGTCAGAATGGGGGTGACTGCCCCTGGAGAGCACCAACAGGCCTCCACAGCTACCCCAGATACACTTTATTTACAGATATACTTCATTTTTGTTTCGCTTTAATAAGAGAAAGGTGGTTGTACTCACTGAATGTGCGGATGACATCACTCGGTGCACTGGCAGGGCTGGATCCAAAGGAGTTTGCTGCTCGGACGGCAAACTGATACTTCGTGTTTGGGAGAAGTCCTTTGAGAACCATGGACTCCATCTGGATCTGCTCTCTTATTACCGTCCAGTTGCTGTCAAGGTCTGGCCTTGAGGATCAAACAAAGACCAGATCTTAAATAATTAAAGCTGGCTGTATAAATTAGCTGCATTTATACTTTTCTAGGAAATACACTAATAAATGAGACAGAAGTCTACTAAATCATCGCTGAAACCCTTCACTCGTAAAGGATCAGACTGTGCAACCCCCCATTGCCAAGCTGTGAAGCCTGTGATGTTAGTCATACAAACCAAATTACTCAGATTTTGCTTATAAAGCCAAGGACCGACTGACAAATCCAGTTAAGTTTATCTGTTTTCTGGATTTTGGATTCATCATTTTCAAGTGGGGGTCTATTACCTGCAGTTCCCAACTCCCTATGTGGCTGTATAAAGCAACAGTTTGCAATAGAGTGAAAGATCTTGATTTATTTCTAAGAGTTTGTGTTCTAATGCCAGTAAGTCCCTTCTAACATATACAAGCATTAGCAAGATGAGAATCCAACATTTGATCTCCCAGGTAATCAGGTTAATCCACTCACAGAGGAACATATGGATCCAAAGTCTTCTCTTCAGAAAAAGAAACAGACAAAAAAAACCAACCCAAACCAAAAAAGCCCAAAAAAAACCGTCAAAAACCACGCACACACAACCCACAAAACCCACAGAACAGTAATGCAGAACATGGCCTATGTGCCTGGATTTTGTAACAACATTCCTATAGCTGCCTTTGGACAATGCCTGGTTAACTCCAGATTCATACTGGAAGCCGACTGCCAGTAAGTGCTTCTTTAATGCCCTTATATTTCAAGTGAAACCAGTATACCCATTCACGCAGCAGTTTGTTATCAAGTGTTTTATGTTCATGCATAAAGGCACATTGTAAAGGGGTGGGCAACTTCAAGTTCTCTCAGAGAGTATTCTGGTGCTTTCACACCATTTCCACTCTCTCTAAGAGTGGCCACTTCTTATCAAAGAGAGAACAAAATAAGAAGCTAAACAAATACAAATGACACAATAATGTAAACATTCACTCTAGGCCACCCCAAATATTGAAATTAAAGTTTATGAAAGTAAAATAAGGACAGAAATGGCTTTCAGAGAAAATTATTCCAGTGTTCTTGCAATATTTATTACAGGAAATAACCTCCAAGTGCACCCTGAGTCCACCAGTGTTTACATAGGACTAGCTGCAAATGTCTCCAACAGTCTTCAAATTAAAAATTATAGCACAATGCAGGCATTTTGTATTTGTTTATTTTCAGCTGAAAGGAAATGCCAAAGTTAATGTATGTTTTCTTTTAGTGGTCAATACAAGATTCATTGATAACTGAGGTCCATTGATTTGTGCCAGCATGGCAAATGCAGTGGCAAAGCAGCAGTTCCCAGCTGCCTGTCTCAAGTGTACAGTGGCACACAGGACATGACTATTTAATTGTCTTGCTAAAAATAAAAACAAAATCAGACAAATGCACAAGATGTAATGATAGCTAAACAGACCATCTTAAGTCACCCTTCACCACCATTTCCTGGTAGACAGAAGAGCATTTATTTTGGCTACTCTTCCATTGTTTCCCTCCTCTGAGCTTTTGATGCCTGGGCCAAAATGAAAATATATAGTGTTTTCCGAATGAAAGCTGTTAACATTGCTGCCTTCCAAAGGCTCACTTAGTAGTGTTTTCAATTTTCCTGTACACATCCTTTTTTGGTTCTAATTCCCATCCAAGGAATTCCTGCTAGCTCAAGAGCTGCCTCTTTGCTGCAGGCCTTGTCCATGTGTCCACCCAAGTGGAAACAACACACCTTTGATGAAGGGACCCAAAGGAGACATTGCACCCTAAAAAGATTTAGGAGGTACCACTAACAGCAGGCTAGGCTGCAAATACATTGATTGTCTCTCCCAACATTTCCTTCTGCAGAAGTTTATAACAGAGGAAATGCCTGCAAACATGTAAGGATCTGCAGCTGAAGGAGAGGGAAAGAGGAAGATTTATCACTTGACCTTTGCTACTTCTCCAGAATGCTCCCTGTGTGAACAAAACAGTATGAGATGAAAACATGGCAAACAGATGGGGAAAGGAACACAAATTCAGCTGGTGAGTGTATCCAGGGCAAGCCAGCTCCCATGTTCCCTGTGATGAGAACATTTTGTTGAAAACTGTCTCCATGGTCCTTTTTTTAATGTTGTATTTCAGTGTGTTGTCAAATTTTACACTGGAAGGGCTCATTTTGATACCATTTTCCCATTTTCCTGCAGCAGTACATTCCCCAACACAGGTGTCTCTGCCTCTGGCCAACACCTTGCAGGGCAGCTCTAAACACTGTATCTGTGAATAGGGAAATCGGACAACTTCCATGGACATTGCCTGCTCTTGATGCAGCTGTGCATCTCCGACACATAAATACTATGCAGAAAGAATCTAACACAACCACACATAGTGGTTTAAAGGTAATAAATATATGGCTAAAGGTAATAGGACTGTATGGGTATAAACCAAGGGCAGAATTCCATGCCAAATGTACTCAAAAAGTTGCTTCATGTTGTAACCTGGAAATTGATTCAATTCAAGAAGGGAATTCTTTCTGATGCAGAGAACAGCAATTTTATAGTCACTTGAACTTCCTTTTAAAATCACCTGGAAATTATTTAAGCGTGAGGCACCCTCCAGCAATCCAACTTTTCTAAGGTTTCTGATTGTTCTTCCTTGCCATATTTGTACTCATGTCGAGGGGAAAATTAATTTTATAATGGTTTTTAAAAAGAATTCCACCAAATAATAAATATGATGACAAGTACAATGCATCGTAATTTTCTGTGGAAAAATATCTTGTGGAATATACTGCACTATAACTTATTATTTTTAGTAACTATTATTATTTCACATTATTGTGACACTTTCTACAAAATAGATCAACCAATATGCCAGGTCAGCTGTGAGGAAAGGAAAAGTGGACAATTTTGGTAACTCATTCTCTTGTTAGATATTCTTCTGATGCTATCTAACCTTGTTAAGCGCTTCCTCCCTAATATCTTTCACTCCTCTTTCTTCATCAGTTACCTTTTCAAGGAGTTAATCTCACAAGCAGTGAGTTACATACTGAGCCAGATATGCCTGTTTCATGCAATAATCAGGAAAACAGTATTAAAAGTATTTTTACTAGACATTGGGAGGTGTCTCCCTGGTCAGATCTGTGGTTTCAGGTTCTTTGCAAACAAAAGCAAACAATGACTGTCTGGTTCAGTGCAGTGCCAGAGACAGACAGTTCAGCAGGGAACGGCTTCAGGGATAGATTTTTCTGGGAGGGAGAGGGAAGGCTTCAAACTAATCAAGAAATCTGTGCACAACACTATGCTGAATCTGCACCACCCTAACATCTGAATACTAATAAATCTCCCAGTTTTATCAGCAGAACCTGCCTAGCTCATTGCAGCAGAAGTTTCATGTCACTACCAAGATACTGAAAAATTTCCTTTGCATGCCAAGAATTAATGTTAAAACTTTTGATTTCATCTACATACCAATGAGATGAAAAGAAAGTGACCTGATTGTTTTAGGGCACATGCCGCTTAAACGCTTGTGGTTCTGTAGCTGCTATGTGGCTATAAAAATTTGGATAAGTTAATCACCAAGTTTAAAAGATCATGTAGGCATTCAACAGATTAAAATTTTGAGTATTTGGAGTATTTGCATGAAAATATCCAAGACATTTTCAAGAATTAATTTTGTGTAGCGTCTTTAGGAAAAACATCCAAGCTTATATGCTTAAGTCCAGGGTCTCGCTTTAAAGACTTTCCTAAAAATGTAATTTTTCATTAATTTCAACTTCTCACCAATAACCAACAAAATATTTACACTGAGCCCACAAAGTTGTACAGACATATCTATTTTGGATTTAATGCATTCTATTGCACATTATGAACTATCCAGTGAAGGGTGAGTCCTACAGTCTTCCTCCTGACTTTCAGTGTTTAGACAGGTGGGACTGTGATCTCAGCATCCTCTGTTAGTCAGCAGCAGAGTAGAGCCTGAATTAGCTCAGCTCATCTTATATCTGAAGCCGCCTGCAACCCTCCACTGCCTGTAGTGAACCAACAGGTCCCAAGGGAAATCCCTTAGACAAGTGCTTAAATAAAGCACCAAATTTAGACCCTGAGTAGAGACAGGCTGCAGGCTAGCCGTGGTTCTGATTATATCATGATATCTCAAAACAATTAATAGACTGAATTTTCATGAATGCACTGAATTTCCCCAGTATCACAGTTGAGCAACTAAGAGGTGTGTTTTGTCCCAACATGTTTTTCCTATGGTTAAAGTCATAAAGGTAATTCTAAGGAGATGGAAATTACTTAAACAATGTCATAGTTTTTAGACATTTGTGCTGTACCCAAGCAAAATTACAGATTTGCATTAGAAAGTTATTAATTTTGCAAAATCACAGGATAATGGTGTATTCCTTTGACATAAGAGGACCCAATTATAATTTACTTGAACTGATTCATTGTAGCCTTACATTGGTTTAATTTACTAGCTTTCACTCAGGATAATACATTTTATAGTAATTAAAACTATATGCAGCAAAAGATAACAAAGCTTAAAGTTAATGTTTACCTCTAACTGCCATTAGGGCTTATGGCTCATTGAACTTTCTCCAAACATACAACCAAGCTTCCAAGTCTAAGAGAGCATAATCCCAAAATTAACAAAGGCACTTTTGACTTAGCTTTAAACCTCAAACTAAACAGTGTAATCAAAACATTTTGCTGTTAGCAAATTCTTTCCTGAACTCTAAAGCCAATGAGACACTGAAATTTCAATCACTTGCATCTTTTGACCTAAACAGCAGCTTTCCACTCCCTGGCTGAAAAAAAACATTCAAGGGTGCACTTTTGGTAAGTCAGATGGAGATGATGGTCCCCACTTCTTCCATTAGCAGGCTCCTGGTGCTATGAAGAACTGTACATAAGCCTCCAAGTTCCACTTTCCAGTAAAAGCACAGAGGCGATAGAAGTGCAGTCAATCAGAACACAACAAAATCCCTTCCCCATCAACTGAGCAAATGAGAGAGAAGAGATGGAGAGAGCGCAAAAAAGCTCAGATAAAAGCTGTGTTCAAAAAATAGATATTGAAGAAATTTCATTGTAGGTCTACAGCAGACATTACACAAAGGAGATAAGTATCTTCAGCCCTGATGTTCTGCCTCGCAGTGCACTGAATATTGGATGGCCTCCAACTAAATATGGGCAATTTCAGCCCAAATACAAAGTGAATCAGTTAACAAGTAGGTTTTCTGTTTGGGTATTCTTTTTGCTATATCAGTATCTTTTTGCTATATCAATATCTTCTAGATTATACCCATATTTTGAAAATCAAGTTCTTCCTGTCTGTTCTAACAATTCTTTTTTAAAAATTACTGTGTTTTCCTTAAGAACAATTTTTTTGACCTTTTACAGATCAGAGTAGTTTAAGAATTAATTCTCTCTTCTTTTCCAGGAACCTCAACTAAAACCTGTCATCAAGTATTCGCCCAACGGATTAAAAGGGTGAATTTTACATTCACTGTAAGGGTAAACATTGAGGCAAATAAAAGTAAATAGATTTGTATGCAGATATTAGCTCACACAAGCATATGAACAGTCAAGTACAGATACTTGTTTATGCTTGCAGATACAATCACCTCCTCCTGACCCTTTTTTTGCAGCTTATAAAAGCAGTTTGACTGGAAACTTCTGACAGTTCGGTTCTACTGCTGCGAATTTTAAGAGTTCGACATAAAAGAACAAAAAAAGTGCCCCACCAACACCCCATTTCCCCCCCCCCAAATCTAAACAGAGAGATCAACATTTCATGTAAACTTGATTAATATTAGCATAACAAAGCAAGTCTAAATCCTGCAAGCTCAAGACCCGAACAACTTTATGTTCAAGAGATGTCTGGGTCTGGCACTGGGTGATGTGATTTAATGGTTTAGGGGCTACAGTGTTGGGTTGATGACTGGGCTGGATGATCTTGAAGATCTCTTTCAATATTGATATTTCTATGATTCTGTAACTTTTGTCAGGTAAAACTGTCCAACATACTGAATTTTCAATCCTTGGATTATTTTCTAAAGCAGCCCAGGGAAACCACTTTGCCAAACATTCTTTTCTCAGCATGGTTTGACAGCATTTGATGACATGAGAAACTTAAAACTTCATTAATCTGGGCCGCTGTTAGAGGGAACAGATCACATCAGACAAAACCAGATCAAATCAGACCTTATTTTTCTTCCATCAGAAATTACAGCTTATTGGTGATTTTATAACAAATTGGATCCTTTCTGATTTTATCTTTAAATTTCCATGGTAATCCAACACACACTGAGAGGAAAACTAAGCATACAATACACAGTAAGTAAATAAATCATATCTATATGCAGTTGAATGGTGGAGTTTAGGTTAAAAGAACACCCAAACACTACAGTGCTCAAACACTGAGATTCACACTCCACTAGCAAACTTGCCTGATAAACTCCACCGTGTAGTACTGGATGGGAGAACTTCCTTCACTCGCTCCAGGCTTCCAGGACAACGCAACTTCTGAATCAGAAACCACCACAATCTGGGGCTGATAGGGTGGCTCAGGAGGCATGCACTTATCTAAGAAGTGCAAAGGAGTAGCATTAGAGAAGCAGCTGGGTTGCAACACGCAATACCCCAACACCCACAGGCTTAGGAATCAAATCCATAGGCTTCTCCCCTCACCCTATTGCCCCTCTAAAACCCTACATTTGTGGAAAAGTACCAGTGAAATTCTGTGATATTGCACATGACAGAGGATGGGTATGAGTGCTACAGACATCTGCCCCTGCCCAGCAGAGCCCTGCAGGCAGAGTTACCTTGGGATAAAGTTGTCACCACCCTGGGCATGCTGGGCCGTCCTTTCCCTGCCCAGCCGTACGCTCCAACGCTAACGCGGTGAGGAGTGCCTGGCTTCAGGTCGCCAATAACAACATCCTGCCAAGGCAAGAGCAGACAAGCATGTTGTGACAGCAACTCTGTGTAACTGGGGATGGTGCTGTGAGCTGGGACTCTGGGATCTTACAGAGTGTTTTCCCTCTACTCTCCTTGGAAGATTGTCCCCTGCCCAGTACAGCTCAGAAACAACAAACACAAACAGAATCATGTTTCCTCTCAAGCTGCAGCGTTGCCCCAGGGGAATCCACAAGGTTGACCTGGACCCATTTCTCAGCATAACTCATAAGGTTGCAGATATTTGCATTTTATATCCAGCTTTTTCACTGGTGAAGTCAAAGTCACATACTATTCCCTCCGTTGAGCCAAATGCTAGCATTTGATATCAGTCTGGTGTGTTTTCCCCTTTTTTTCTTCTTGTTTGTTTTTATTTCTCTTTTAAATTCAGAGGCCATAAAACCTCCTGAGAGTGAAGCAATTTGATGCAGTGTGAACTGACGATCCCTAATTTCTCACGGAGCAGAGCCCTATCCCATCATCTCTCACAATTTTATGAGCTCAGCTAACAGCCTTGACCTGAAATGAGCATTTCCCTTATTTGTCCTTGTTTATTTGCCATAAACACAAAAAGATTAGCCCACAGACAACTACCATAAAGGAGGCAATGCTCAGCTCCATGTGAATAGCTTGGGCCAAAGAATACTCTTCAGAGGAGCCTGTTCAAATCTCCCAGAAAGTAGAAAACATCACCAAAACATTACATTTCATCACTGGCTGCTTCACATAGCATGGATCAGCCTCAGACATTTAGATCTGATCTGTAATGTAGAATGTGTACATGTGTAAAGAAATTGAGTGTCCTTCACCTGCAGCCTACCTGGAATGTCTATGTTAATCCCAGATTTATGAATATTCACAGCATGTACAAGGGAGCAGAAATATCAGGTTCTATACCACAGACTGTTCTGGTGTGAAAAATAAACTCTTACAAAAATCCTGTTTTACAGCTATTATTCTTCTGGCTTTCATTCTCTGATATTAAACACATTAGTCATAGTGCATTTGAAAATGCAGAGTTCTCCTTTTTCTTCATTTGGAACAGACTTTAAATCTGCACTTCCAGTTGCATTAAAATAGTAAACAATCCCAAAATTTTATTAACTGCTAAATTTCCTTTTGATGGTCTTTTGGAAAAAAAACACTCCTCTTTACTCTTTGGGGAACTTACATTATTACTACAACATTGTTCAGCAACGCCCTGCCATCTGTCATTTCTCTGGACGTGGTTTTGGAGCTCCAATACTGATTTCCTATGAATGCTGACCACCTGACCACTGTCTTGTTTTTCCATCATTCACCCTTGATCTCCTCAAATTATTTGCACAGGTCTGAGATGAATCTAATATTATAACAATGCTGGAATGGTAACTGTCCAGAGAGAGGCAGCAAGAACACTCACTCTGAAAGATTAATCTGAGTCTTTCAGTCTCATAGCTGAAGGGACTGAGGTCTTTTACAATGTGATCTGAGAAGCCAGTTGCTGAAAACCTTGTACCTCCTCCTGGAGACAGAGCTGATGCCCCTGCTCCTGCCTTTCGATCCTCCATGCCATATGTACTGTCTGTCTGCCCTTAAGATATGTGCATTTTTTCCTGCCAGTATTCCTCTGTATTACACTCATGCTTATGAGGAAAAATTCTTCATTATCTGTCTTATTGTTTTCACACTGTTGAGAAATTTGGCCCTTGGAGAGAATTAGGTATTCATGTATGTGCCTCATATTATTACCTCCAGACTCAAGTCTACAATAAACTGAACAGAGGTAATCTCTTTCAGTGCCTGGCAAAACAAGATCAAAGCCCTAATATCCACTAAGATATTCAACAAGCTCAACATGTGTGCCATCAAAACCTCAGCAAGGTGTACTCATGCCTTACACACATGGCTACCTGCCTCTTTCTGGCAGTGCCTCTTCATGAACACAGCCCTGGAACACACAGTGGGTATCTCTGAAACTGAACATTTAATCTTCAAGGATCAGGACATCAGTGAATAAGTAAAATTTCAGGACACCATCAAGCTACCCTGACCTGTGGCAATGTCAGGGAATACCCACCTCACACCAGGAACATTTTCAAATCAGATCCTAGAAAAGAAATACATTTCCTTGTGCCCCACTGTCAAGCAGCCTGAGAGTACATATTTCATTTCTTTTTTTGCTTGTTTTTAGAAGACAAGTCTAAAACCCAAATTCTGTCCCTCTCAGAAGAGACAGAGTGGCCTCACAGATAACAAATCTAGGTAGTATGTGGAAGAGTTATTCCCATCATTTTTGTAGTCCCCCTTCTACTCAGATTAGCTCTATATTTTGAAGCCTGATGCCCCAAACTCAACACTCAATTGCTGATGGTGCGTGCTTCAATAGTCACCAACCTCACTTTCTTGTCTTGCACAACTCTCTTGCTAAAATCCTGAAAAATTACATTTGGTATTCTCATTACACTCTCACATTGTTGAATGGGGTGAGACAATGTGATGTCTTTTCTGTGGCATGGGAGCCAATTTCACATAGATTATCCCATATATCCCTCCCTGCCACATAGCTTGCCTTCCCCAGAAGCGTGTTGAAACTGTGAGGCTCAGTAAGCTGCTTCACAGAAACAAGGATTACAAATTGTTTTCCAGAAGAATGTCTGTTTTCTGTTTTGTTTTAATCCAAAAAACCATCAAACTCTGGATTACAGCACAGCTGCAGGAACTGAGCTGGTTTTAATGACACTCTCTCCCCTGACAACAATTCCTTCACTGAACTACTGGTCTCAACTAGTCACTTCCCATTTTGTACTGGTATGTTTAGTGGTTTGACAGAGAGCAGTGTTGCTCTCCAGGGCTGTGTGCCCAACCTAAAACCTCCCACCTTTAAAGCCAACTAATTTTTAGTGATTTTTCTCTATTTTTTAACTATGTGTGCTGGAGTTCCTGAGTATTATGCCCAGATAGAACAACCACCTATACTAAATGATACTGCATATGCACTTCTCCTGGCTGCTGTCACTTACAAATTCTCTACTTTAGGATGATATAATACACAATAATACATTATCCACTTTGCTAACACACAGACACACGAACATATGCATATGCACAAAAACAGGCAGCAAATCAGCTCTTGCTACAGCCGTCCCACACAGCCCAGGGAAGCCTCCAAGAAAGCAGCAGGGTCATACCCAGCACCAGGAGAGGAGGCTTAGTGATGGAAACATTAACTATGCAGACTTAACCACAAAACTATTGCAGATTCCTGTTGAGTTTGGTATGAATACAACAGAAAGCATTTCATCGAGAACACCACTTCCTGGAGGATTAATGACAGCTGGGAGCTGATTAATCCCAGCCATTCATACTTCTCCACAAGTACCCCTCAGAAGTGTTATTTTTATCAAGCAGAAAAAAATGCCCAGCATGGAACCTCAATTCTGAAATGCCATAATCCAGACTCAGATCAGCTAGGATTGAACCAGATAGTCCTGGTTCAAGTGCATCCTGAGGACTCAGCCTCCTGTAGTCCAACCAAACTTCCGTTATTTCAGACCACAAAAGCTCTGTGAGCTCCACCAACCATGTGAGATTTCTCTATTCCTAAAATAGCTCTCAGAAATCAAAAGTTTGCAAGAGGCTGTTGATGCTAGGGATTTCAGTTAAACTCTGAAATTGCTGTCCTTCTCCTATCCAAACCCAAGCACCTCTTGCTTGCTTCCAGCTCACAATAAACCCAACCTGTTTACTGCTCACAGGAAGCAGACTGGACTGAGTGCAGGACTGGAAATAATCAATCTGATTAATTCACCAGCTGCAAAGCCATTAAGAGAGTTGGTATTTCTTTCAAACTTGCTTTATACTAGTAGCTAGTCTCCCACTCCTTCCTCCTGGGCGTTGCAAGGCTGGCCTCTTCCTGTGCTCCTCCTCCTTCTTGGCTCTCTCTGGACTGGCTTGGATTTTTCCCTCTTCATCTCCTCTCCAACTGCCAGACTTTGTTCTTCCCTTCTACTGTCTGTCTGACTACTTGACTGTCCCCATCATCTCTAAATCCTCACTGCCGGATATATCTCATTTTTTACACAAATTTACTCCATCAAAACAAGACATCCATGAATACCTCTGGTGACTGGTTAAAAGGTTTATCCATTGCTAAAAAGGGAGCTACTTTGCCTACACATGTCCACTTGTGGATTTTTGAGGGTATGATCTGCTACATTTTGATCACAAAAGGTCATGTATAAGTGCAACATAGAATCAACATTTGAGATCAACTTTTGTGTGTGCCTGTGGAGAGACCAAGTCAGAAACATTCAATATTATTTTAAATCACATCTGTGACCAAGTTTCACATGAAGCAATACTTACAAAAATTGCTTGTCCTTCAAGTTGACCCTGGGAAAAAGCAAATAGGACTTGTTAAGAACTAAAATAATAAAGTAATGGCAAAACACATAAATAATGGGTCAGGGAATTAAAACAAGACCAATGCTGCAGAATATAGCAGTCTGTGTGGCTGTTAATCATCTGCATGAATACTGGGATACAGACTTTCCTCTCCCAGTGATTAAGAAGTACTGCTGTTAGGATTAAAAAAAAACACCAGTGCTGTTTGATCTTTCTTGGCACTACTAGCAAAAATAGATTTTAAGAAACAGAAAAGGCAAGAAAGGAATACAGAGATAAAGATAAGAAGGGAGAAAATAATGCATGAATAAAGAAATGATATATCATGACAGCAATATTGTTTTATTCACTGTGATCCCAGAATCCTGCAGAAGTCAAAACTGACAACCAGAGTGATGGAAACCTGCAGGAAATCTGAGGATCCTCCTCAGTCACACTTCTAGTGAGGAAGTGGGGCAGAGAAAGGGAAGGAGGGAAGAGAAAGGAAAAATTAAAAATGAAACCTCAAAGCAAGAATGCAAAGGAGATATAAAAGAAAAAACATAACTTTAAGAAAAATAGCAAGCAGTGAAAAAAAGTAGTCCTTTCAAGAACAAAAGAAACACCAGCAGCTGGGGGAATCTTCTAGAATATGACCTTGCAGAACTGCAACTAAAGAGGCGATATTTCAGGAGGCCACAGTCTCACACAGAGGCAAAAACACTCTGTGTGTCAACTCACACAGCCGTGTCAGACGCTGCAATACACATATAATGACAGTGCAGCTCTAACTGTGCATAGACTCGTGCAATTCCACCCATTCCATGTGTGAAAATGCATGTGTTTCAGATTAAAAGTTCTATTTTAGTAGATGTCAAAGGTCAGTACGAGGAAGCTGAGAGCAAATCCCAGTACTTTTACATGATGAAACAGTCAGACAAGAAGGAGAAAAATTGCATCAAGCAAACACAAAAACATTGTGTTTTCCTTTTGCTCAATACCAGAGCAGATCTGGGGATTTGAATCCACAACATATTTCACAAAACTACAACAAGGAGACAGTTGCAAGTTTCCACTTGCATGTTCTGCTCCATAGTTCTGATTGTTGATGAAAAGAAATACTCACCATGCTAATCATATCCAGACTCAGGGGAACATCGTGTGAGAGCTGTTTAACTGCTTTATCACCTTCAACTTCTGAGTAAAAGACCTTGGGATGAAGATATAGTCAAACCAATTGTAGCAATAACTCAGTATTTCAGCGTAACTTAAGAATGAGTGCACCAGTGCATCATTCTCACACTGAGGACAGAATTTTAGCCCATGATCCCCTATCTTTTGCAAATACAGGAAAAACTGAAGCCTTTAATATTCCTTACATATTTGCTAGAAGTTGTCAGTGTGACCAAAGGACACCGTCGCACAGTGTATACACTTACCTAATGCTACAACTAATTACTACAACTACAGTTGTAGTCCTTGTAGCACAGGCCTGAGCTGATAATTTTAGTTGTGCATCATTTGTCTATGGTTAACACGGACAGCTGAAGAGTTGTGGGACTAGTCTGCACAATATAGAGACTTTACTTCATGTAAGGAAGATGTTGACATTACATGACTATGATATTATAAAAATTGCTCTATCATAAATTGTCTCCCCATGTGTGTTGCCATATACTGGAGGCTAATGAGACAAACAATTGGCTTTCCTGTGCACAGAGACCCAGAGATGCCAGAGGGTCAAGATACTACAGTGAAGACATTTTGGATACAGCACTATTGATGCTGCCTGTCATTGGTTTTATTATCATGCCACACACTAGGTCAAGGCTTAAAAAACAGAAGTGGAGCTTGGGTGCTTGATCTGCATGCATGAAGAGTGACCACTGTTTACAACTTAAGCCACTTACTCCCTGCGCCTCTGTTTCCACAGAGAAGTGTGGACCCAGCTACACACAGAGCCCACCTGAGGCAGCTCCTGCCCACAGCAAGTGCTTTTTGGAGTTTTAGACTACTGTATGTTCATCCATAGCACTTTCATAATAATGAAATGAACTCTGCAGCTGGGCTGCACTGGTGTCATTTACAAGACTGTGGGATAAAGGAGCGTGTGTACCAGAAATACCTATTTGCAGGGATTTTTCTTTTTCTTTTAGTGTACATTAGTAATAAGATACTCAGTAGTATTCTGCTTCCCACCTTTTTACATAAAATCGAATTTGGGGTATTTTATTCCTGGAAATTTCAAATCCCCCCACAGAAAATGTTAGCAAGAAAAGCTGCTATTCATTTTTTATTGTTGTTGAAGGGGAAAGCAAGACACTCTAGTCAATATCTCGCATCCTTGGTGCTAATTTCCCACAGACTAACTTCCATTTTGGCACTGAGTTTCATTGCTATGGAATACCTGTTAAAATAATACCTAACAAAAATGAATGAATGGCATGTTAGTGCTCATTGTTTTTCTTCTTGCACACTAAAATACAGTAATCAGTTTAGCCTAGCCCTTCTGTTTTGCCCTATAGGCAGAAGGTAACATGGCAGAGGCTTGATGTGGGTCAGAGACTTCCCTATGAAATTGATGAATACAATAGGAAGATCATTCAGCTTCTTAAACAGAAACTGACTTTTGAGGTAGGAGGAATAAAACAAAAGCCCTTTTGATATTTATGGCTGTAGGTGGGTTCTCAGGGATTTTATGCAGTACAGTACCTATCCAGGAAGAGACTCCATGAAACAGTCCTTCCCTTGTACCTGCTGCCAGTCTGGGAAGTTTTAGAGGCTTAGTTTGAAAACATATTCTTGCTAAAGTAGTCCTCAGGCTGGAAGTAGAAGTCGAAGGATCTGCATGGCCCTCCCTTGCACAGTGTAATATCGACCTGCTCTGCTCTACTTTACTGTTTTATCAGCTGCAGAGAGCACTGGGAGCCTTGCAGGAAAACCACAACAGAAAAGCAATCTATATCCACTGCAGGCCCTTGGCATCCAACCCAAATTCCCATCATAGCTTGTTTCTAAAACATGAACTGCTTGTTTTTTAAGGTTACAGTTCAATCTGCTCAAGCCCCCTGTCCCCTGGCCACTTCCTGGGCAGCAGCATTGTTTTTTAGGAGAAGGGGCTGTCCCACTGGATTTGGTGTTTGCATCTGAGGCCAGGCAGCAGCACGGAGCATCACTTACCGT
Source organism: Leptocoma aspasia (assembly GCA_013399835.1). NCBI lineage: Eukaryota > Metazoa > Chordata > Aves > Passeriformes > Nectariniidae > Leptocoma > Leptocoma aspasia. The sequence continues at coordinate 511,756 of VXAX01006673.1, read as the reverse complement.
GTACCCTGTGATGGTGCTGGCATGCTGCTTTGGCATCTTCCATTGCACGCTGAACGCTGTGCAGTTCAGTGAATCCAGCTGAATATCCAGAGGAGGCCCCAGCCTATCTGCTAAAAAAAAAATGGCATTGTATAAGGAGCTGTAGGACAAAACCCCTCTCTTTTAGCTGCCTGGCAAGTAGGTCTTTGAGGGGCCTGTGCTGCCCTCATTCCAAACTGTCAAACACAGACCACTACTCAGATTTGACTCGGGTGTCCCTTTCCCTCTCCGCTTCTGACTTCCAAGGTAGCAGTGGAACACCAGGAGAGGGGGAGCAAGGGGGACATCTCCTCAGTGGGCAAGCTTGCAGGAGCACCCAGTGCTTCAAGCAATGCCATTGAGCAGCTCACAGGCTTTTAAATGTGTTCCTGAAATGATGGATATTACCCAGGACCCAAAGACAGGGACATTCACACATTCATACTGCTTGTACAGTACAGCTGTGGCACATATTCAGACTACTGGGAAGGTCTCCCAGGAATGGTCTAGCACAGCTCACACACCACATCTGTAAGTCAGTATGGACATCTTTGGGGAAGGAAAGTCCAACTGTGTGGAAGAGAGCCAAACCATGCCATGTTCCCTGGGCCCTCACCCATTTTCTTCATTGGAACAGCCTTAGTCCCTGCTTGGTCTAGGGGCTCTGAACACAGCATGTGCCACCTCCTATGCTCACCTTCTGCCCTGCACTCAGCAGTAGCTGGAAGCATATGCCACCTGCTGCCTACAGGAGTGGCAGGGGTGAGCAGCCAGGGCTAGTGTATCAGTGTCCACTTAACAAGCATTTCACATTCAGAAAACAGCTTTCCAATCTTCACAAGACCCAGTGAGGCAGATTAGCATTTCAGCCGCATTAGTAATAAGGGAGGAAGAAAGAATACCCCCTAAACATTCACTCTTAACATATTCATAGCATCCTTGTGTTACTTTCTGGGGAAGCTCTATGACACAAGTTTGCTGGAAGGCATAGTTGCCGAAGTAACAAATTTTAACCAGCAATGACAAATAGTCATGTGAGGCAGGCTCCAAATTCATATTCTGAATGCACTATAGGCCAATAACATTATTTACTGAAAGCATTTGGTGAATAATTTGGAACAACAAATAAATTTGAACAAAATGCAATTCATTTGTAGACTATCTGCAGAGAGACAACATCTGTTTAATAAGGAGCCACATAATGAATTATTCACTCAGCCCTAGAAAACGCTACTATCTCCAGGTTGCAGATGATGAAAGAGACACAGAGAGCCAAACAGTAACCTCAGTTACACTGGGCTATAAATTGTCACTATGGAGTAAACACAAAGCCCTGGACTAAGACAGGGAAAACAAGAGCAAGGAGCCAGAGAGGTCTATATTTTTATCCTCCCTGTTTAGTTCTACCTAAGAAGAGACTCCCTAGACGTTAGGGAGGGATCTCCCTAGAAGTTAGGGAGGTCCCCTAACACAACAGGGATATGGCTGGTACATGCTTGGGAACCAGGCGTAAGCACCGTCAGCCCCAGCACTGTTTTTGCAAGCAGCCTCAGGTGACATCCAGCACTCACCACAGCACTGCATCCTGCCCCCTGTGTGACAAAGCCGTGCGACAGGCAGGCAGGCACATGGCACTCACACTGCTGGGGACCTGCTGCCTCATGCCCAACCAGCAGCCAAGAGGAAAAAGAAAGCCAGTGGCAGCTGTGACCCATGCACAGAGTTATTTCCTGGGGAGGCTAGAGGGCAAGGCAGAGAGGAGTATCTCATGCAGCATGGCAGTCCCAGAGTCCTCTGCTGTCACCACTCCTGGCCTGACAGCTCAGTGAGGTGCATCTGGGGATTCAGAGTCACTTCTGGTTGTCAGAATTTCTCACAACCTGGCAGAAAGTAAAAAATGTCCATTTCTGGACTGAACTTTCCCTTCGCAGTCCTGGCAAAGTGATGGCAGGGTCTGACACAAGCATTGTTTATGGTACTGAGCTGCAGGAGATGTCATGGCTTTTGAACAACCATGTCAAAGCGGTTTGTCAGCTGATCACAACTGCTGCAGCATGTCACTGCTTTACTGACAAGCCATTTTCAGATAAATGTGAGCTTAATGTATTTTGCATGATTTTACAGAGCATCATGTATTAGGCACACTAAACACAGATATTGAAGCTGGTCTAAACATTTATGTCTTTATGTCAAACGTCATGCTTAGACTATTAAAATTAATAAAGAGTTTTCAAGGGTAAAACTCTTGGGGTATTTGTAGTTTCTCCTACAATTGGGATCAGAAATACCTCTTTTCAAAACTAAGCATGAAACCTGTTAATCTGGTAGCACCACGCACAGTGCGAAACCACAACAGAGCCTCCTCCCCTCTGCACCCTGTGGATTGGGAATCTGCAGACAAGGGAGGTGAGACACATCCACTACTTGTCCATGCTCTGAAGATCTGCCTGAGTGATGATTCCCCTGCCAGTGCCCTCTGCAGTTGGGTCCAGTGAATACCTAAGAAGGCATGGAGATTTGCTCTGATCATAAAGAACAAGGAGCCAATTTGTATAAACAATAAAATTAAACATGTTTTGTACAAACACAGTCATTCTCCTTTCTGGCCCATCAGGCACAGAAAGTTCGATGTTGTCCAAAATGCTTTTATGGTAATGGAAGCAATGACTCCAGTGCCATGCAAAGAAGCCATTAATCAATGGGGAGCATTTTCACACATATTATGACTATACATTGTGAAAGTATATCAACCACAAGAACTTAATGAGGATTTAGCCTCATTAGATAAACAATGTTGAGCTGACAATGTTGTGTATACTTTTCTGCTTACAGATACTTCCTTCCCATTTATATATGTCTTTGGCTCTGTACTTCTAAAAATATGCAAAAACCACCAAACCAGTAAATAAGTCACCAAAAAAGCTCTCCAAGTAAGCTGAAGAATATATAAGAAGTCTCCCTGAGATGGAGTACATTTTACCATTTCAAAATAATGACCATTATTTAAATTTTTGCTTCACAAAAGAACTCAGATTAAAAATGGTGAAAATGCTTAGGCCATCAATATACGTGTCACTTCTATTGTGGCTCTCACTGCTACATACAACAGCCTCTGCCCACATATTAAACACCCATGGGCTACCATCAGGGCGGCCACAGAGTAAATGTGTGCCTCCTGGAAATGGTCCCCAGCCTGGGCCAATCAGTGGTGTTATCCTTTACTGCAATGAAGAGATGAAATTCTTTACTGTGAGGGTGGTGAGGCACTGTCACAGGTTGCCCAGAGATGTTGTGGATGCCCCAACCTTGGCAACACTCATGGCCAGGTTAGATAAGGCCTTAAGCAGCCCAGTCTAGTGGGAGGTGTCCCTATAGCAAGGAGATTGGGATCAGATGGTCTTTAAGGTCCCTTCAACCCCCTGACATTCTACCAATCTATGATTTTATGTACCAGTGCCTCTGGATGCTCCTTGCCGACACTGAACCCACCAGTAGAAATGTCACTTCCACGTCTGCCCTTGTGATTTTGTGCAGTTACCTCGAGTACACATTAGAAACACTTCCAATGAATCCAGCCTCTGCTCCCAGGCCAACCATGCTGGCCTTGTGCAGGGCTCAGGAGCAGCCACGTCACCCACATCCCTTCCCCCAGCTACTGCAAAAAAACTGCTTATGCAGGCACAGCTCTTCCGTCCTTCCTTCCTTCTAGCCATGGACTGAAGCCAAAATCTTACTACAATGATGAACAGTTATGAGAAAAAAAATTCAGCTTCAAACCAAATACATTTCTAAAGTTCATAATCTTCACATTTGAAGCAGTATGGATGAATTGGATAAAGCTCATCCCTACTGGTATATACTACTAGTACTACTATTTTAAAGCAAATTTCAAAACTGATTCAAATTTTAATTAGATTAAAATACTAGTGATTGAAAACAGTTTTGATCTTAAATACTGATGAATGGACCATCTGAAAGGATTTATGTTAGAAATTTTTCTTTTAGAATTGTAAGTATGTTTTGAATTTAATCTTTTCATTTTAGATGTTGTTGCTGTATCAAGACATGCAGGCAGTAACAGGTACTTGCAGATCCTGAAACAACATGCAAATTCACTGATACAATCCACATACAATAATATAGTAATCCTTTATAGTAATATAAAGGAAAACAGATGGTTAATTTCATCTTTATGAGTTTGTAGTTTAGAAAATCAAAATCTTTATACTACATTTTCTGTACTACTCTTAAAAAGAGAGCATAAGCCAATGAAAGGAGATAAGGATTTCAATATTTTACTTCTAAATCTCTGTGGGTAACAGCTAAGATGCACTGACTGAAGGACTCCTTATTTTCTAGGTTGATGTGTCTCCCATTTTTGTCCCATGAAACAAGTGAAACTTGTTGATGAAATGACGGCTGTCACTCCTAACATGTCACAATGTAAGAAAAGAGGAACAAAAAAAGCTCAAGAAAAACAATTCAAAGCAATTCTAAATTGAAGTTTTCAGAAAAAAACCCTTTCCAGAAATACCTTGGAATTTTTTCTTTTTGAAACATTATTTGTGTTCACCAATTCACAAAAAACTCACTATAAATTTTATCAAAATAGCATTTTATCATTGTAATAGCTGTTTTCAGGGGAAAAAAGCTTGTCCACTCCAAGAGGTGAAACTAAGTGTAGAACAGTACATTCACATTCTCACTGAAATATTGGTGAAGTTCTTATTTATTAAACAATAAACAGTGATAAGGTCTTTTGCTCCCCTTATTTTACAGACCAAAAGTTATGCAAACACTACAGTGGAAGGAAGACAACATGACAAACTGAAAAGGTCAGGAAATTCTAAATGAAAAAAATATGCCATCTTTAAATTTCTTTGAAGCCTTTTCCAGCTCCCACTGCCCAGCAGCAGTACGTAAGAGAGCAAGAATTTCGCAGCCACAACAACTACAAAGGACAAGGACTTGAAACTGGAAAATCTCAGCCAGCCTGTCCTGGTTCTGCACCCGGAGCAGCAACATCCACACACCAAAAATCTTGATAGCTGTTTCTTTAAATGAATCACCTACCACTGCATCAGATCCTGCAGCAGAGATGGCAGGTAACGTGGCCCTAGAGAGGCACCATGGTTTTTGGTTCAAACCATAGTGCACAAATCTTTGGAGAGACTAACCTGACCTTCGTTAGTCCTTTAAAAATACTGCAAAAGAAACCACAATGAAAAAAATCTCTCAACATTTTAATAAATAACAGACTTGGACTCATGTGATGTTTTGCTGATGCTTATATAGCATCTGTTATCTGCCCCAGGGACATCTGAGGTGACAGTCACTGGGATTTTTATAGCCCAGCGAAGGGGAATGAAGGGACAAAGCTCAGCACTTAAGCTACAGTGCAACACCATGAATCCCATTAAGAACAAACAGGCACAATGTCACTGGTGACTTTGTGGTGGCTTTTCCTGCTGTACCTCGGCCCTGCAGATCACAGAACAGAAAGGCAGCAAGGGGAAGTTCTCTCCTTACACTCCTTCCTGGAGCAAGGCTCTGCTCCCAGGAAGGCTCCAGCTGCAGCCAAGGGAAAGAGAGAGGAGAGGAGCTCTGCACAATGCAACAGTGACTTCCAGGACTGAAAAGGAAAAGCAATAACTACCGAAAAAAAAAAATTGTGGAGAGCTATATATAAAAAATTCTGGCTATGGATGGTTATGCCCTGGACACACTTTTGGAGAATTCCTGGCACTGAAGGATATAAAAAGCAGGGGACATCATATCTCTGACCAAGGGTCTAGTTTGTATCTGTCTTGCCCTAGTCAAAATGAGCACATCAGGCAATCTCTAGGCAACTCTTACAGGCTTATATTTTTAATAATTACTGCTCAGAGACCAGTTTGATTCACACAAGTGCATATGTTCATACCTTGTACCTGCACCTGGATATCTTGGTGAAATATTTCACCTAATGGAAGCATTTTCCACTTCCAGAGGAAATGGAGTATAGGTGCCTGTAAAAACCCCCAGCAAGACACTCCACCTGCCTAACTGCCAGTGCATTTCTGGAAGTCTGAGTCAAAATCTAACGCTCACTCCTCTAAAACCAGGCTTGTGCTTTGCCCATTGAAGCCCCAGTGCTGAGGCATGGCTGTCCTAGTTCCTGATATCTCTTCAGTGCCTTGGCCTGGCAGAGGACACTGATAACCAGGTTTCTGTTCTTGGAGAAGGGATGGGACAGCACTGAGGCTCGTTTCTCCCTTCTCCAGCCTACCAGCTGCTTCAATGCAAAGCTCAACATTTTTCCTGGCTTGGGATTTCCTGTCTGGGCTCCAGCCTGCCTCGTCCCTGTGGATGTGTCCAGTGATTGGCAGGCTGCAGCTAGCCCTGCCTGTTGCCAGCGTGCTGCCTGCCCTGCCACAGCCTGCCTTCTCATCAGCTGCTTCAGCAGTTTTCAAATAACTTTGAAAAAACGTGTCTGAGAGATTTAACTTAAGTGCCAGAAGGTAGCTGAAATCAAGCAATAGTAGGTCACCCTGCCTGTGTAACAGACCTCAGTAATCAGTGGGATGGGCTGCTTAGGAACCAGCATGCCAGTAGCACATCCTGACATCTCCTCCAACCTCTTCTGTCTCATGGGTAATGCATCTGAGGTGCTAGGAAGCACAAATACTGGAGGAGCTTAACAAACCACAGGACTTCAAAAAGTAAAAAGGCCAATGAAATTGTAAAAATTCCAAATAAATAACTTGAAAATTTATTTCCCCATAAATTATTGTCACTTATTTTTCAGGTGATTGCTATCCAAATCTTATTAAATCAATGGAACACATGGCAAAATTGTTCATGATAGTTGAAAAGTGTTCTCCTTGATGTACCTTAATTGGTTCACTTTATCTACTACACATTTCTTTCTTGCTGAAACCCAGAACAAAAACAGCTCTTGAAGAAAAATCTTACTTGGTACAAGAATATAATTAAAGAGGAGCTTCCTGAATAGTGGTCAGATAGAAAAAAATTACAATCAGACAATCACACATGCATTACGTGCACACATGCAAAAAGATTAAAGTGTAAAGAGGACAAACCTGACCATGTGACAGGCAACAAATGTGCAGGGCGAGGACATGACATGCAGCATTTGGGTTCCCACAATCCTTCCAAGTCCTGAGTAATTGTTTTGAAGCTCATTATTCATGGACACAAATGATCTGGTCCTGCCCCAGAAAGTATCACAAAAATCAGCATGCAGGTTGATTATCCCTGAGGTTCTGGCACAGGCCTCATAGAGCTACACAACACAAAGTGTAGCAACCTCCCACCTAACACTTTATACTGATCACAACCCCAGAAAACACTCATTTCTCTGTAGAAATCAGACTAGTTGGGCCAGTTGGTGTTTTCAGTCCATGACAGGGTGGAGGAGAGCTCAAAGGAAGCTAAACCTGCAAGCTGAAACAGACTGTTTCAGGAGATCCTTGTGACACACTGCAAAATCATGGAGGGAATGAGGCTGGAAGGCACGTTTGGAGATCATCTAGTCCAAACCTGCTCAGAGCAGTCTCAGATGCACCAAGTTGCCCAAGACTTTGCATAAAGAGGTTTGAATATCTCCAAGGACAGAGACTCCACAACCTCTCAGGTTAAATTCTCAGTCACCCTCACAGTAAAAAAGTATTTGCTCATGTTAAAGGGAATTTCCTGCTTTCCCTTTGTGTCCATTGCCTCCAGCCCTGTCACAGGGCACCACTGAGAAAAGCCTAGCTCCATTTTCATTACTCCTCCATCATTTATATACATTTGTATGACTCCCACAAGTATTTTACTTCCAAAGAAAATCTGACATCTTCTCAAGCAGCAGGAAATTATTCCCCAACTCAGTTCCTCCATAAGAAATGGGAGGATTTCAGTATCGTCTGCAGTCAGCAAGTCTCTCCATTCACCAGCACTATCAGTAAAACCAGAGGAACGTCTTTGTCTTTACTAAGTGACTGAAATAACTGTGGCTTTTAAGCCTGAATCCCTGCACTGATTTAGTGTGGGACATGGCCTGTGCATTCAAAGAACCAGTAACAAGCAGCAGGATGTGAGAGCTGAGACCAACAGGGAAGCACAAAACCCTCTTTGGTGCAAGAGACAATGAGCCATGGAAATATATTACAGCTTAAAGAGCAAATACACAGGGCAGAAAATAGCACATGACCCAGGTACAGCTATGATGTCCACACAGCCAGTATCTAATGCTCCCTAATCCTCTCAAAGCATTCCCTGCTCATTGTCTCCTGCAGCCAGTAGAGTCCAACCCTTTGTCCCAAACCTCTACAGAGCTACCTCATGCAAACCACGCCCTTTACTTGGCATCAGCTGGTCCAAACAGCTCGCTTTTTTTCCCCCCTTTAAACCCATTTTAGGTGTTGTCCTGTTCTTTGTCCAGAAGTCCCTGAAAGAATTGCTTATATTCTACAGGTTTCTTCATCCATCCTATGACCATATGGCTCTGCAGGGGTAGATGGCTAGAAGGCCCTCATCTCACCCTGCTGAGTGAGTCCTTTGGCACACACATGGACAGAGAAATAGTTCTTTGCTGCAACGTTCAACTCTGCCATTGTGACTGATCAATTAAGATGGGCACATTAGCAACCTGCGCACCACAGGTTCACATGGGAACGGGAACTAAAAATGCCAGCAGGACACCAATCTCCATGCATGGCTGGAGTATCAGCTGTAATCTCAACAACTCTGTAAAGAGTCGTCTTCATAAAATGCCTGCTTATTTTTGGAAAAGTGTTACCTTCTCCTGTAATTGTCTAGAAAGCAGAATATGAAAGAGACCTCACATTTCAGTTCCAAGGAAGAGATTCTGGCTTCTGCAATCTCTAATTAAACCACAAAAATTTTGGTCCTAGACATGTACTTTCCATCATCTACAGTTGACAGGTTTTGTTCATAGTTTTGCTTCTTTTTTCCTAAAATTATATTCTAGTTGAAATTTTTTATGCATAAAAGCAATTAAACTTTAGTGAAATACTGTATAATTTTTGCCCTTAGGATTTTTTTATCAAAAGATTTTTGAGAGCAGCAACACAATAGCCAGTCTTGATTTAAAACTTTGTATGTGCAACAATACCTCTGGCACAGCAGAAAGATCAGAATGATTTCTGTATTTGAAAGAAGTATGATCAACATTCACAAGATATTAATTTCCCATCATTTTAGAAAGACAATTTTGCAACTTCCAAATGTACATAGGTATTGATATATACCATCATTTTCATAGATGCCGCAATTTTAACCTACTTCTAAAATTGAGAGAGGTGTGAAGAATAATCTGTCTTGGGATTCTTCCAGTTTAAGAGATCTTTCTGTGCAAATAACACTGGACTGACTATCCTCTGAGACGTGGGGAAACTCAGAACCACTCAGTGTCCACTTCTCAGAAGAACTGTTCTTGACACGACTGCTATCTGCACTGTTACATAAAATGTGTTTATTAGCTGTAAGGTTAATATATATAAGGGGAAAGACACCCTATCACTACCTGGGGATACACTCAGAAAGCCACGTTCAGATGTTAGCACCTGCATATGATTTATATTTCCTAGCTCTAAAAACTTTTCCGGGATAACTTTGAGGATGCTTGAGTGAGACATCTTTTTAAGAAAAGAAAGCCAATGCATTTTGGCTATCCACCTACAGGGATCCAACCCAAGAGGAGGGTTTCTCCCACGACCACATAGCTATCCTCTCCCTTTTGAACAAATGGCTCCCTTTATCAACATTGTGTGGATTCCTTTTTCATTAGAGGCCAATATCCTGAGGGACTTTCCTCAACAGCAGTCTTTGCTCCAGGGTGTAGCTACCCTATGTTCAATGGAAGAACTGGCATGAACTTGTTGTATTTCACACTATACACCTCTCACCTGCAGAGTTTTATGGATCATCACACAGCGTATCGTTATCTAGGTTTGAGTTAGGTACCTGGTTGTGCAAAAGCTTTCCCCCTAAGCCTTCAATTTTCAGTGGCTCATGTCCTCCTGAAGCAGTTACTTTCAAAGATGAATTCTGGTGTGCTTGTTCTCAGCTCAATGACTCTGAAAAGTCTGAAAAAGTAATGTTGATCTTTTGCTGTGGCTTGGATAGTCACGTTATATGAAATAACTAATTTGGTTGTCATGTGTAACCATCTTTGCTGAAAGTTAAAAATAAAAGGAAATAAAATCTTGCCTAGCCTTACCCAAAAGTATTTCCTTTCAGCTGGAATTAGTCATGAAGAATAGGTTTAGGGATTTGTTTGATTTGTGGGATTTTTTTTTAGATAGATCATGTGTGTGCACAGAAAACAATTAAGAAACTTTATTCAAGATCACACATCTAACATAATCTCCTGTGTCCCTGGAATTTAGGAAGTCTTTTGTTATGCAATCATAGACCACCATCACACGTTCACTGGTAAATATGGCACCCAACTGTACACTCAATAATGAAATAATAAACTCTGCAAAGACCTATTCATGGTTGTTTGCTTAGATTACAGGTATCTTTAATATCCTTTAAGGACTTTTTAATATGAAAAACTTCCAATAAGCATTTTGGAGTTTCATTTCCTTGTGATGGAAAAGCTGTGAAAAGGTCCTATCAGTCTTGTTTTAAGGACATGAAGCAGTGATAGCCACCTTTTTAAAAATAATTTTGTTTTCAATTAAAGAGCATAAAAAGAGCATAAACATATATTAAAGGAGCATAAATAGAAACATGCAAAATTTTGAGTCCAAATTTAAGCATGATCTGAGGAGTTACAAATTTCCAAGTATTCTCTGAGCTAATGAATGAGTTTTAAAGGGCACTGAAAAGAACTCATGCACTGAAATTTTCCAGTTGAAGAAAACAAGGTACTATTCTGTTCCTTAGGATGTCTTTTGGGTGACTGACACTCAGAATCCCTGCCATTAAGTTTAAGGTGAGTATGACTGTTGGATATGTTCACTTCTAATGAACTGCAAACAGTACACAGTGCTGTGTCCTGTATAGTCCAGTGTCACTGAGAGAAAAAGAGGGAGGTTTTTCTGCAAGGCACACCAGAAGACATGGCGAAAATCACCTACACATTATCAGTCAGTTAAAGCCTGGAAGCATTGACTAAAATTGGGGTACAGGTGTGATGAGCAACCTATAGGAGTCTTTTCACTGTCTAAAGTGGCATGGCTGGAAAAGGATAAAAGCATAAAACCACTCCAACCCCATTTTTAAAATGAAAATCTGGCCTATGAAGGACTGGCAAGCCTTCAAAGAAAGTCCGTGACAGCCTCAAGGCAGAAAGATTTCCCAAGGCTCACTCTAGTGCCCTAAATCCAAAACAACCCCTCCCCTCCAAGGCATCACTGTGAACCCCAGTATCTGGTATAGAATGTCTTGGCTAATTTTACCTTTCTGAACACTGGTGGAAGTCTGAATAGTCATTTCAGACATTGGCATTGGCAAAATGGTGCCAATGAAAAACATGGAAGTTTCCTTGTATTAAAGAAGATAGCAATTTCATGGTGGAAAGGGCACAAGATATTTTGCTGCAAGTGGGACTAACTAAAGTCAGAAAACATACTTCAAAATGAGTAACAGTGACATACAGACTAACATGCTCAAGTGGACTAATTCACCGCATTTCTATTGCTGCCCTGGAAAGTATTATCAACATGCTCCTCTCTGCATGAGGTGGTGATGTGGTTGATCAGTTTTCAGAATTTACTACACCATGGACCCCAGAGGTACAAGAGCAAGTCCAGTCAAAATGAGAATGTCACATTATATTGTGATGCAACTTACACCTGAAGGTGACAAACAACAAATACATATATAATTAGTGCTTGATTTTATTGGTGTTGAAGACATCAGATATTTTTGAAACTGTAAGAGGATGATACTAATCTTCCCTCAAATAAATTATTCACATCTTCTTTATTACTTCTAGCTCACAGATATGCACTGTCTCTGACAGCTCTACATCCCTCACATTAGGAATCATTCAGCTTCAGAGTCATTCTTCTTCTCAGACACTTCACATCCAGCAGCAAACCAACCTTACCCTTGCACGCTTTGCATGTGGGATTTATTATGACAATGAGTAAGAGTTCATCCTATTGTTGTTCCAAAAAGCTGTAATATTTAAAAACTCAAATAATCACCTTCTTTCCTGAAGACTATTCAATTCTTCATATCTGTAGACCTGATTTCAAGACAGTTTGACCTGTTTTGATACATAAAATACGGCTAGACTTTCAAGTGTTCCTTATTTAGCAGCTCTTATTATAGTCAGATTTTCTAAAGACTTCAAGTATCCCAGTGCCAAATCCTTTGTAAAAAAGTCATTTGCTGTAGTGCTGACCAAAGATATGTACTCTTTTCAAACTCTGGCCCTGATATTGAGTGCTACTCTCTTGTAAAGTCTTCAGATTTTAACTAGTCTGATTCCCCCAGCATTTACACAGAAAGCCGGTGATGTCTACTGCTATGGACATCTGGGAAAGAGATACAAGCCAAATTCTTTATTTATATTTGCTGGCAAGCATAATATATTTATAAAAGGAGAAGAAGCATTCCTAAGCATCAGACATGATTATTTTTATTCTCCATGCAGGCCAATTTACCCGTTTTATTATTCTATAGGGCGTTGGACTTTTACACTCTCTTACTAAAGAAGCATCAGTGCAATACAGTGCAACAACTCTGTGCCATGAACATCCACAGGACTAGTCAGCCCTTTCCCCTAAAATTCTCTAAAATCAGAGAACCATTAAAATTAAATACTGTGTTTATATTAGTAGTAGAGTGACGCACTGGGAGCTAACTTCAGACTCTCTATTCTTCAACCAGTTGAAACTTGAAACAGAGATGGCAAAAACCTGTGCGTTTGCAGAAGACAAAAGCAAGAAAACAATGTGAAAGTAGAAGTATGAGTGCCAGCTTCTGGGAGTACAAGATATAGAGAATCCCAGGCTAATCTGTTCCCAGCTATACTATTCACCACACGGTGTCTAAGGATTTGTTTTAAGCCCTTCCCAAAGAGTCTGTCATCCTGTTTCCTTGTCTCCAGAAAAAGTATTATGTAACTGTAAATAAATGTTCAAATTATTTCAGCAGTCATCAGAATGTCTTGTATTAGAGTACAACAGCCTTTTTCCCTGAAGCTTAATTTAAGAAGTTGCATTTGTGGCCATTTCACTGCATATTTTTAACTTCACAGATTCCTCACTTTGCCGCTTTCTTGGGATTACAGAACTGATCTTTGCAAGCTAAGCCCTGAACTGAAACTTGGGAAAATTGACATCCATGTTACTATCCTTTTTCTTTTGATCCACAGGACCTCCAAGTTAGCTTCTGTTATTGAAGATCAACCAGTTTTATGACTTCTCTCTTGATATAACCTCTTGCTTTCACCTCAGTTAAAATTCCTGTACAAGTCTCACTTCTATCACTACTAAAAGGGAAAAATGAAAGGAAAAACAAAAATTCCTGAAGAACTTTTTACTGTCTTATCTCTTCTTTACTCACTGAATGTGTAATTTGGATGTGTGATTAAATAATAGTTCTTTTCCACTCTTAACCACACCGCATATGATATGCTGCAAAACAAGGAAGAGATGTTCCAGCTACTTGAAACTACACCTGTTCTGAGTGTTTTGAGAGCAACATTTCATAGTAAGGACCCAGTCATGGGATTCTTGGGAGTCCCCAATTCCAACAGTCCCAACAAAATTCAGATGGGATTTAATCATATATATATATACTGCTGCAATCTGTGTGGGGGATTTCCCTTTGCAAATCTTGCTGCTGGTGGATTTTCAAATGTTTGCACGGATTTTGAAAAAATTCTGCCCAATAAAACTCATTACTTCTTATACAGCAAAAGAAGCAAGAAAGGAATGATTGAATCAGTCAGTGAATCTGAAGCATGTTACAAAAAATTAACATAAAATGTGTAATAACAAAAGTAAGGTAAACACAATACTAACATATTAATTAATTTCCTTCACAACACTACAATTAAGTTTCCAAGCTTTAAACTGTTTTAATTTAATGCACAGAAATACACTTTCCCCAGGTCTGCCATTCTCCTGTGAATAGAGGAAACAAATACAACAGTATGTTACAGTCAAAGAATATTTTAAAATATTTACACATTTGCTGCCCCAAGTTCACATATCCAGTATTTTAATGCAAGCTACTAACCATCTCATTCACAACGACTGTCTGCCTAATTTCCTCAAGTACTTAATGGTGGCTATTATGACAACCAAGGATCATGGGACCAGATCCCTAAGAGACAAGGTCAGACCAGTAAAATTAGCCATCTGTCCAGTAAGGGTCTTAAGCTCAGGCTGTATTTAAGTATTAAGTTTCCAACTGTACAGGCATTTGTTTTCTTCTCTTATGAGCAAGAAGAGTCACAACAGTGATTCTAAAAACCAGCAATAAAAATCTTTCAATACTGTAGGATAGATACAAAAAGGATCTGAAGCCAGAAACACTTTGTGAGATGAGGCAGAACTTACTAAACTTTTTGTATTTTCGACTGATCTGATCTCAGTGAACTCAGTAATAAGAGTCGGTGTTGGTCACAAAGACTCCAGGACAGTCCGTGTTTGAGACAGCCCCAGGCATAGTTATCTTCTCTTAGCACCGCAATTTGTAAAGTATACAGAATGTCAAACTTCACCATGCACTGTGTCTCATCTCATTGTTTACATTTTACCTTACTGTTTCATATGCTGCAGACTGTAAAAGGGTTTTAGCAGACTCGGGGTTTTAACTTTCAACCTCTAAGGACTGTGCAGGACCTCCTTGATCAGCGCGCAAACCTCCCGCCGACAGCCGTGGGAGCTCAGCCACAGGACACGGGTAGCGCTCAGCCAGGAGCAGGACCAGCAGGCACACCACATCATGCTTGGTACACGATAGCTACATTTGTGGGACAAAATCATCGCTTCTCTAGTAATTTTTCTTTCACATTTACTACTCCGTGTCTGAGGTTATTCGCTGCCCCACATACAAATGTCACAGCCACGGAACAGCCTTCCCGACAGATCACCTCTGGCTGGCTTAGCGGTTCACCTGGCTTCTAACTCTGCTCACGCCCCACCGCGGGTAACGGGACCCAGGGAAAACCGGATAAAATTTTTGCCGATTTCTTCCGCAGTAGCTCCAGCCTGGCCCTGCCTTGTATATCGAGTGCGCCCACCGGCACTGCGTGTAAGATGTCGGAGAAAACGGGTCATACACCGACCCCACAACTTCACGGGTCCTAGCCACTGCCTGGGCATCCTCTCTTCCCCGTGAGAGGGCGGCAGGGGCTCGCAGGGAAGGGCGAGGAGCGGCGGTCGTCCCACCGGGCGCCCGGAGCTCCCGGACGAGCTCACAGATGGGGGGCGCGGCGGCCCGACCTCAGGCACTGCCCCGCTGCTCCCCCGGGGCTGCCACTCGGCCCCGCTGCCGCCTGTGCCCGACCCGGGGCGGCCCCTGTGTTAAAGGGACGCGGAACTTCGCCGGTGCAAGCGTGTCGCGGGGCGGGCACCTCTCGACTGGTGCTGCCGCCTGTCCTACCTTGCCGGCGGGGGATGTTCCTGCGCGGCGTGGCCGCACACCCGATGCACGAAGCCAGGAGCAGCACCAAGGCGAGGCAGCGGCGGTGACAGCCGCCCGGCCCCTCCATGTGCGCCGAGTGCCCCCGCCCGAGCGGGGAGCTGGGGCCGGTGGCCGCGGGCGAGGGGCGCCGGCGCCGCCGCGCGTCCCCTCCGGGCGGCAGCCGGGTGCGGAGCGGAGCCGGGGCTGGCGCGGAGCGGAGCGGACAGCGGAGCTGGGACGCGCGCCGGGCAGGGACGTGGAGGGACGGAGGGAAGGGGGGAGGAGGCTGTGTCCGGCCCTTTGATGGGATTACGGTCGCCCGGCGCGGGGCACGGCTCGGCACCTC
>VXAX01006673.1:414635-495719 GCA_013399835.1 Leptocoma aspasia | reverse complement strand
GTGCCAGCGGGGTCGCTCGGCAGCCGGGCCCTGCCCGAGGACAGGGCGCTCAGGACCCACCCCTGCGTACCCTAGGGCACAGTGTCACCCCTTCCTCAGCGGGGACCCCTGCCCGTCCCTGCCCTCCCCCCGCCCTCGGCCTCGTTGCGCCCTGCGGGACCCCAACTCCAGTGCTGCTCTCCCCAGGGAGCACCGGCATTTGACACGGGTTTCTTCCTTTTTTTTCCCCGAAGGTACGGGGCTGATGCTAGCCAACTGCTGGGGCGAAGGCGAAGCTAGGAAGAGGATTTGGTGAGGAAATTGTTGCTGAATTAAGAGGATAAATTAAGTTTAATCCCCCCCCCCAGATGGATGCTGAGACCTATCCAGCCACTCAGACTAATATAGAAACCCCAATGGAGATTAGAGGGGATGGGGAGGGCTGGGGGAGGAAGGCAAAGGGAAGCGCTGGAGTTTGACCATCCCAGAAAAAAACTGAGGTAAACAAGAAATCCAAAGCATCTCTTCAGAGCAATGAAGCATTGGTGGGTTGAAAGACTAAATCCATTTGGTTCAGTATCCCATCTTTGAAATTTAAAAGACAGAAGGAAGTGCAGAAACTTCGTATTAGCAGGCAGATTATCTGGCCTCTGCTCCAGGTCTCAACCTAAGCTTGGTTAGTTAGAGATCAGTATAAACCCTGAAACACCAGAGCTGTTATGTCTTGAGGGTTTGTGTGGGCTTTGGTTTGGTAATTAGCTTCATTTGTTTATTTTGTTGTTTGCTTTGATAATTTTTGGTGGGTTTGATGTCCATATAAATTATGTATGTTTATGCAGTCTCTTTGTGAATCTGTAAAACTGTTCAATGAGTTCCATGCTGTAATTTTATGACACGTGGAGAAAAACCAGGAAGGGATCAGAAGAAAAACTGCCTCTCTGTGGGAACAATGCTGATACAGGAAAATAAAGAAATCTGTACGTCTTTAGGGTATGAGAGGCGACAAGGAAACGGTGATGAAGTCCTTTTGGACAGAAGATCAGAGGAAGGGAGTTTGAGCCCCTATCCTGTAAGAGCACTGCAAGTACCTCGTGAAAATATTGGAGGCAGTAATCAAAGCCTTTACAGGAAACAGTGGAGAGGACAGCCCTTGCCTACCTCAAGAACAAGGAAAGAAGACAGAAACCTGATCCCCTTAGAAAGGGCAGCATCCAAGTTCCAGAGTGATCACTGCCAGGAGAATATGCTTGAGGCTACAGGAATTAAAGCCGAGGAGTAGTGTTGTTAGGGTGATTGGGATGCCAGTGGTATGTCTGTCTCACACTCTTATCAGCCTGCCTTTGCAGAGACAGAGGAATTGCAGTACATGTGGGAGAAGTGCAGGACTCATGGCAGGAATTCCTGGCAGGGTTAGTAACTGTGGTGTGCTAAGAAACTGCAGTTCACAGGGCAGAGAATTAACTCTGGACTCCATATTTGCCCAAAAGGCACATGGACTGCTCACTTGTTGGCAAAAATGGCAAGCAGATCACAGCCAAGTGTGGAGAAAAGCAAAGCCTGTCCTTTATATACACTCCAAGTAATTGTGGTTTGTGCAGTGTGCTGTCATCAAATACATTACAATTTCTGCTTTTCTTCTTACTTGATCTCCTTCTTCCCTTCTTTCACTCCCCCATTGCTTTCCTCTGACTTTATTTTCTGGCAGTACTCATAATAACCACTGTAGTTTGTCTTCTTACATACGCCTATCTACCCAAAGTATTCTGTGATTAAGTTGTAGTTGGACATATTGAGGCCAAAATGATTGGAACACCGAAGTTGATACTGCTGAGTTTCAGGCGGTTAGAAGATTCAGACAGATTTTGTAATTTTAATTACAGTTTCAGGAGATTATCTCTGCAGCCATGCAAGTTGGCAACTTGCTTTCTGCTGGGATGGAGCAGGATATCCAGTTCTGGATGTATGGAGAGGTGCTCTTCCTGAAAATCCTAACAACAAAGGCAATCCACTACAAACCTAGTGAATTGTGTCCAAATAACAACATGACTCCCAGTGGCTTTCTCACTAGTAAGATTTTTACACTCTCCTCATTGGCATAATCCCTGTTGTCTTCCAGTAGCATACTGATTAAAATTAATGAAACTTGGCACACATTTGTTAGTGCAACATCTGTCCAGGGGGAGAAGCATTTTAGTGGACTATACAGAATTAAAGCTTAGAATTTCGTTTAAAAGATAAATGTATGCCCTGCTGTTCATTGACCCGGGAGACGGTAAGACGAGTGAAGAGTTACTTTTGTTAACTTTTGATAGTGCTGGGTTTTGTTACTTTCTTGTTACTTTTTTGTTACTTTTGAACTTTCCCAGTGCTGGGAAGTTAGACTGTTGCTGAGTTTTGCTCCTGTCTCAGACCAGCTTGTGAGATACATCATCGTTTTACAGACAAAAAATCGCCTTTATCGTGGAGGTTGTTGTAATCTGTTGTACCAGAAAAGCACAGTTACTAAAGGTACCTCTTGTCAACATATTCATCCAGCTGCTTCTCTTTATGCTTCTGCTCACCTGAAACTTGTTCTGTCTGGATTTGGCTTTAATCAGTGGTCTGCAATTTGATTCAGCCTCAGAGCCACCTCTGTACCAGTGACGAGATTTTTGTTTTGTTCCTGAGAATATGTAGATGTGTAAAATATCCATCATGTGCTTGGTTTTCCAGTGATTGTAAATACTCATCAGACTGAATAAGGACTGGATAAGGACTGAAACACAGTCTTTCAAAAATCCATACACCCAGGAGTCTAGTGGTGGTGGAGGCAGTTTTCCATCATTATCTCCTCCACCAGGGAAGATGCTAACTAAGCCAGCACATGAATTTGGATATACTAGCCCTGTGTTCAGGTTGAATATTCCATTCTTTCTCTTGCTCTGTAGCTCTGGAATCAGACTCCAGTCCACATAGTTTCTTACTCAGTGAAGCTAAGGGATACAGCACAGAGAATTTCTCCCTCACCTCTCTTCTTTACGAGGCAATGCATGTGCATACAGCAATAAGGATGCAAGGAATGATGTCCTGGGAAGGCAGAAGAGAGTGTCTCTCGCACTTCTGTGTACTCAGACCCCTCTAAAAACTCTACATCTGAAAGGATCAACTTCATTCAGCTTGCACCTGAATTAGTCTGTTATGTCAATGTGTGATTTCCAAGTGCCGGAATCAAGAGCACCTTTTCCTTGAACAGGTAAAAATTGATATAAATGCAAAGCACCAAATTTTCAAGCACGGCCATAACCTCCCTTTCAGGTTTTGGAGGTCCAGTGTAATGGAACTTCATTTTGGCAAATTTCAAATTTGGCACATCAGGACTCTCTAAGAAACAAAGCCTGTTTAGTAGGCATCTAGACCATTTCTCATTCTCAAAATAAGTGTAGGGATCAAAAATAGATCCCTACACTTATTTTCAACACCTGATTTTACAATAAATCACTGTGGAAGGACCTAAAACAGGATGTTTACCCCAAAACTATTTGGTAGAAGCAAGGAAACCTTTGTTTGTGAGCAGTTAAGTGAGCAGATGGAGAGACTGGGTAGCGGAAGAATATGGCCAGTGAGGTTACCAGGCTTTTCCACTGTGATTCTTGGGGGTAAAAGAGCCTCGTCCTTGCCTTGGAGCTTGTCTTCACTTGAAAGAGGAGTGTAAATTTAAAACATTTTCCAGATTTGCTCAACATGTGGATACGTTTAGTCCAGAATAGGATTAAAAGAAAAGCAATGAAAAAGTCTTTTGAGATAGAAGTGTACAAATGAGGGCATCTCATGTTGAAATGTTTATAATTCTTTTTTATGATGAGAGTATAGGGGGCAGATTAAGACATTTGGGATCTGGACATTTTCATCATTATGAAGAATGGATTATTTTCTTATTAACTAAAGCTTTAAAAATTCTGTTCTGTTGTTCTGTTCTGCTCTCCTTCTTTTTTTTTTTTTNTTTTTTTTTTTAAATAATAAGCATTTTTAAAAAGACAAAATCCAAATATGTAGCATTGTGTCCATTTGTTTATGGTCCACTATAGATTTTTGTCAGGAGTTTTTCATAGGTTCTTCTCAAAGAAAGAGCATAAACTTTTGACCTATTGAGGTCCTTTTAGTGTGCCAAGGTCACTCTATCTATTTTACCATCCTGGTATTTATTCCAATGAGATACTGATTAAAAGTTATACCAATCTGTATATGTGTTAAATAGAATTATATAGAAGAAAATATCTTTTTATTGACTTCAGTAACTTCATAAATGTGTGGAAAATGGAAGGACATTACTTACTAGGTTTCAAAATTAAACCTCACAAATGTAGTATCACTTAAAACCAGCAAACTTTAATTTAGCAAGTCACATTTAGTTTTATAGCAATAAGAAACAAATCAATGGTAGTTTGTATCCTATTAGATACAAATTAGAAACCAGTGATGTTTCATCATCTTCTTGATGATGATGCTTCTACTAATCTTTATATAAATAATTGCCTAACTTACAAAATGCCATAGATGTGCATAGATTGCATATGACAATATCTCACTTAAAGCATAACTCTTCTGCCTAAATTGTTTTTTTCTGGCTTAACTAAATAGAGTGTCTTGGATAGACCTGTTTCAGCCAATGTACATCTGAACAGGTTATGAAGTTCAGGCTGCCCAACAAACTCAAGAGGCAAGGGTCATGGAAACTCTAGTTTTCCTGCAGAGTTGGTAGGGCTTCCTCCTTAGGATATTGTTAGGAAACACATAAAGGTCCATGTAAATTTAAACTACTTTGAAACAGTGAAGGGATGAGTTTATCCTATTAGGTTCTTAGCTTCTGACACCATCTACTTATTTTAGATCTGGATCTCAACGCAGCCTTCAAGGCTCTTTCTGTCGTTATGTTTTCCATAAGACAGTCTATGAAGCTCTGATTTAATTCATTTAGGGGAAGGAACCCAAAACAATCCCTGCCTGCCATTTATTCATATCTTAATATGTCTAGTATGTCTCTACATCAGAGACATACTATACAGGGACATCTATTAAATGCTGAAAAAACAAGACCAAACAGCATCAGACTTCTCTTGTCACATCAATAAATATTAAACATATATTTATTACCCAAATGGACTGGTTTAAGTCCATCAACCTCTCCAAGGGCTCAGATTCTTTCTGTCCTCCATTGTCTCTCATATGGACTGGCTGTAGCATTGCCAGAAAGCACACATGAGCATCTGCAAGCAATGACTGCGCTACAGAGAAGAGAGTCTTTACAACCTTCATTCACGTGCTGTCAGCTCTTTCTCCTAACCTCCCTGCCTCCTGCTGTATTCTGGGCTATTTTTTGGTCCCTCCATGTCTTCGCTTCCTATGACATTTCAGGATGGTTTTATTAAACAGATTTCATGGGTTACTTGTACTCCATCAGGACTTACACACACTTAGCCAAGACCAGTAGTTCTACACACAGAGACCAGGAGATAACACAGAAAGGCCTCATTGTGGCCCAGACTTCCGAGCTTCCCAGAAGTAAATGCTGAGAACAAAAGTGGGGAATGGCAGGATTCCTCATGAACAACAAGAAAAATAGTGGTCATAGCCCTGCAGCCATCTGGCCAGTATAAAACATTGCATTCCTTATTGTTGTCTCACTCTTTTGCCCTCACTTATTTTCACCTTTTTTTGATGCCACATTAGTACTCATTAGTACTTATCAAGTGTTCTTCCCTAACACACTATACATTTGTTATTAGTCACACTTTGCAGTATATTTATAATTAAGATAATCTATAGTTATAATTTGTAAGAATGTATAAGAATTTATAATTAAGAACTAGTATACATTACACTGCTAAAACAATACAATTACAGAGAATAAACAATAGATGTCCCCTTGTTACTTTGTTTAAAATTTAAAATAAATGTGATTAAGAGTGAGCACAATCATTCATTTGTGCCAGCACTCCATAATGGATGTTGTAGTCTACATGTTCAAATCCTAAAATGTAATCCTGTGGTTTCTTTTGGTAAATATTACTTTTTCTGACTCCCATAGCAAAGATTTTGACAGCTCTTTGGTCACAGATAAATGTCGATGTGCCACAGATGTCCAAAGTAAGCTCCACAGACCATTCAATCTGAGTAAATTTTGATTGAAACAAGATTGAAAGATTCTTAACCAAAGAAGCCCCTTGGAAATGGGGCCCAGTAACATGTGTGGTAGCTTGTAACAGCCAACAGCTGGCACTTGTTATTTATGAGAAAGCTATTTAATTATTCTTTCTGTCAGATTTGTTTGTAGATTTGTATGTTCCTGTTTTAATAACCTTGTTTTCCTTCTCCTTTTTTCTTCTTTGGCTGTGTTTTGGTAAGGTGGGGAAAGCATTGTTTTGAGCCCAGTCACTCTTCACAGTGTTCTTTATTCAACTCATAGAAATAGCAGAAGCACGAAGACCAAAATGTGAAAAAATTCCCACCTAGGAATATAAGCATATTTTTATACATCTCTTTCACCCTTTCATCTCAGATAAGTCAATAATTCCCAGGTTTATTCCTGGTGATTTAGCAGAGCAAGTTCTTCTCTTGCCAAGTCAGTTCTTTGCATCTATGGTAAATGCAGTGAAAAAAGGCAGAAGGAAGAAATGTGCTCTTTTACAAACTTGATATTGATTTAGACACTCATAAAGTTTACATGCAGCAAATATTAAATATT
The DNA here is from genome assembly GCA_013399835.1 of Leptocoma aspasia. NCBI lineage: Eukaryota > Metazoa > Chordata > Aves > Passeriformes > Nectariniidae > Leptocoma > Leptocoma aspasia. The sequence goes on along the minus strand of VXAX01006673.1, from coordinate 489,019 downwards.
TATTATTTGTAAGTGTGGCAGGTGTTGGAAAAAAGATCTTTTCTGTGTATGATGATGATATAATGAGCAATGAATGGTCCATAATGCTTTGAGGAGCTCAGAACACAATCTTCATATTTGTTTTCCCATTTCAGTCCTTCTGCTCTCTCAAAAAAAAAGTGACTTCAAAGATTGTCTTTCACTGTTTTTCTATTTAATATAATATGAATCCTCTCCCCACCCTCTCATCTGTTAACTTCACGGACTGGTATATAACTCCTGCTTGGGATATAATTTCCCAGTGTATTTTTCCTATGTTTCTGATCAGGATTTCAGAATCACAGGATGGGTCAGGTTGGAAGGATCACTGTGGGTCATCTGGTCCAACCCTCCTGCCCAAGCAGGGCCATCCCAGAGCAGATGGCACAGGATTGCATCAAAATAAATGGGATATCTCCAGTGAGGGAGACTCCACAGCCTCTGTTGGCAACCTGCTCCAGTGCTCGGGCACTGCACAGTAAAGAAATTCCTCTTCATGTTCAGGTGGAATTCCCTGTGCATCAGTTCCTGCCCATTGCCTCTTGTCCCGCTGCCTTGCACCACCGAGCAGAGCCTGGTCCATGCTCTGACCCCTCCCTGCAGGCACTGACAGACACTGATGAGTGTCTGTCCCCTCTCAGATGTCCTTTCTCGAGGCTGAACAGGATCAATTCTCTCAGCCTTTCCTCATAAGAGAGATGCTCCAGTACCCTGATCACCTTTGTAGCTCTCTGCTGGACCCACTCCAGGAGCTCCATATCTCTGTTTGCTCCAGAGACCAGAACTGAGCAGAGACTCCAGGTGAGACCTCACGAGAACTGAGTAGCAGGGCAGGATCGCCCTGGACATTGGCAGTGCTCTTCCAAAGGCATCCCAGGATTCTGTTGGCCCCCCTGGCCACCAGAGCACTGCTGGCTCATGCACAGTTTGTTGTCCACCAGGGCCCCCAGGTCCTTCTCCACAGAGCTGCTTTCCAGCAGGTCAGGCCCAGCCTGTGCTGGTACCCAGGGTTGTTCCTCCCCAGGTGCAGGACCCTGCATTTGTCCTTGTAGGATTTCAAACTGTTCTTTTGTGTCCATCTTTCCAGCCTGTCGAGGGCCTTCTGAAAGGCTGCACAGCATTCTGGGGTATTGTCCACTCCTCCCTTCTTACTTGCCTGAAACAGCACTAAAAGATGAATTTGCAGAAGGACAATTTCAGAAGACATTTCTGGGAAGGTCATTGAAGAGGTGGAAAACTACAAGATCTGCTAGTTAACTTTCACTCAGTCAGTCTCTTCTCCTTCCATAGGGAAACATAAGCACTGGAGGAAAAAGCAAAAGTTTTAAGCAGTTGAGTTTTTATATCCAAGTCAAGGAGAAAACTGCTGAATGAGTGCCATGTACCTTGTAGGAGCCCAGTAATAGTCTTGAGTCTTCTAACACATTGCCATGGATATAACATCATATACCAGTTTACCCCTTGAAACTGACACTAAAAAACCCTCTTGTAGGTATCATGTGGTCCCCCACTTTACATTAACATAAAAAATAAGAGGTCTCCAGCTAATTTTGATCATTGATTCATCTAAGATTTTTCATCTAAGATCTTCCTCCTCTGTCTCTTTCCAAATGTCACTGAAAACCTGTCACACATTAATTCACTGTCTTAAAACACTGAGAAAATACCATAAAGATAATTCTAGTTGTCTTGGAGTGTGACAAGACTCTAAGGAGCTTTTGAAAATCATAATTTTTTGAAGATATCTTTAAAAGCAGTTTTAAGTGTTTGCCCTAGCAGAGTAGTAATGTTTATGTAAAAATAGCTGGTAGCAAGGTCCAGCCAATAAACCATAAAGGCACCGACAGCACCAGGATAGGATCATAAAGTGAATAAGCTGTGAAACCTTTTAACTTTTTCATTTTTTGACTAAGAAAATAATAATTAAAAAAAAGACGTGTTATTTATTTCCCAAGGTGTGTTATTTATTTCACAAGCTCAACTTGACATGATCTTACATCTTTCCTGTCATTCTAAAAGCCCCCTGCTTGTGCAAATATAAAAACAGTGGGTTACTGAGGTACTCATTTTATTCTGAAATCATGATCCTTACTTTTGGGCTGAAAGTGTTTTAAACAAGACAGCAATTTCCTTTTGCTTTACCTGCATAGGGTAATATCTAGGTTCCACAAAATCCTAGAGGGACAAGTTCAACTGTGGCTACCAAGGGCGACTGCTTGGTGGCAGTCGCTAGCACAAGAACTGCCCAGATTGTTAACATAACGAGTCTGGGAGATTCTTTGTTTCCCCAAGAGCACACGACCAAATGAACTGTTGAGTTAGAGCAGCAGATTTTATGGAGAAGGAAATGTCATCATTCATCTTATTTATGTTTGTAATGACTATGTTGTGGATCTGTATTTCAGACTCCAAGTGTCTTGGTGGCCTGCAGAGCAGTGAAAGGGAAATGGTGCTGGTCTGTAACGTAGTTTCAGGAGATGAGGGTACTATTCCACTGATGTAACCAAAACTCTGAAGGTGTCTGATGGTTTCTGTGCAGGGCAGCTGTGCACTCACATCACATATGGGATATCTGTGCTAGTGTATGTAAAACTGTCTCAAGTCTTGGTCAGTTGTGCTGCCTTCTGGCCTGTTCATGCATCTCCCTTTCCTTTGACTTTGAAATTCAAGGCCAGATTTTTTCCAGCACAGTTTTCTAATGCCAGCACAGTTTTGACATGCATTTCCATTCAACAGTCCTGATATATTACAGAGTGGTTGGGGAGTAGGATACTGTGTTCCTGTCCCAATGTCCATCTTGAGCTTGTTTTCCTAAAATTACCACCCCAGTTTCAATGCTGACCACCTTGTCTTTTGCTTCTCTGTTACCCACTGCTGAGATGTATGGCATCCCAAGTGCAGAGGCAAAGTCACTGTGAGGCAATGGTTTTGGACTAGAAGTTATGCATTAAATTGGCCAGCTGTCCCCTTGCCAATGGACATGCCAATTTATTTTCACTCAGAGACAGGGAACAGAATGGTATATTCAGCTTGTAATTCAAATATGAGTTCTCCATCTAATTTAGCATTTTTTGCTATGGATCTAATACAAATAAGACAGTTTGTAACTTAGACCACATGGTTCTGGAAAACTTATTAATGCAATTGCCTTACTGGACTGGAACCAAAGCTAGTAAAGTCAACTGAAAACCTTCAAGTGACTTTAGTGGATTTTGCATTTGTCAGATGAATGTTGAGGTGTTCAGGCACGATTTTTAATACCTCTACACTTGGGGATACATGAAGCTGCAACCACTCTGCTCCTGCTCAAGGCAAAAAAGGGCAGTAGCTGGGAAACACCACTTTGTATATATAAGCACATATGTAGGACTTTGTGTCCAGCTTCCAAACAGTGTGAAGGTCTCTGAGCTACACTGCTCTTGTGTAAGAGCAAAACTGTTGCGTAGTCTTAGTGAGACCAGAAACCTGATGTGGACACTGTAAAAACCCATCTAATTTACTTTCTAACAAAAAGTTAAGAAACAACAAATTTTGTTTTGGCTTACAAGACAGGAGAGAGGAAACCCGCTAAAGACTGCCCTATTTCTTCAGGTGTATGTGCTACAGATTATTAGGGTTTCCTAAACAGTCTTAATATCTGCACAGATATGCTGTAACAAGGATGGTAAACCTAAGACTGAACTAAATCAGTTATAATATTGAAAATAAAGAGCTAAAGGGAAAAATAAAATAATGTTTGTTGGGGTTTTTTTTGATGTTCTTCTGTAGGAATTGAAAACTTCACATTTTTGAGAGACTTCCTTACTATATGCCACATCTTTTTAAAATAGTTTTGAATTGCAGTACTCTGTAATATTATAATTTCAGTGGTGCTACTGTGGCCTTTAACCAGGTTTTCCTTTCATAAACACATCTCTGTGCATGGTCTAGTGCTTGCTCTGCTGGTATAAAGAGCACATGTACTAGGTGGGATATGGATACTTAATGAGCATCATCAGGTCTGCTGCTTCATTAGAGAGATCATAAAAATGTGCAAAAGTTCTTAAATTCTGTGCAGATAAAATTTCCCGACAAAACAAGAATAGCCAGAAAAATAGTTGCTCTAATTACATCAGATAGCTGCCTCTTTCATGTTTATATTCTAGTAAGCAATGAGCTCTATTAAATATTAGATAAACTACCTTCTTTGTAGAAGGAAGTATGTCCTGACTTTTACACAATTTGAAAATGAAATACAACAGCTTATTCTCAGAGTAATCTATCCATCTCTACCCATATCTGTGGAGCTATTCTGGATTTATAGTACCATTTTTCAGTTCAGGATCATTTTTCAGGTCAGGTTCAAGACAGAGCAATGATAAAGGGCATATACGTAACTATAGATTAAGTGGAATGAGCCAGGCTGTATTTCTCTATTCTAGTTACTAAAGGACCCTCCATATAAAAGAGAAAAATCTCACAGACACTGGGTGCAGGAAGTCCAGGGCTTTTATTAAGAGGAGATACCAAGTAATTTTTTGCTATTTAACTCTAAGCTCGTTGTTTCATCTGAAACTGCCATAGCAACAAAGGCCACCTGTACATTTGCTTTGCAACCACATTTCCTGAGGTCACTTTGCTGCTGCCAAACACACAGATGACCAATAAGGAATTAATGTATGTACCCTTTACGTCAGCCCTATTATATTTTGTTATATATTAGGTCAGATCCTTTGTAGACATAAGTCAGGACAGCTCCTAGGATGCTCCATCAGCTTCAGAAAAACACTGCCTCACAGTGACCAAGGGTCTGGCACATTACCTTATAGCAGTATGGGGAGAAGGGACAATCTGCTCATGAAATAAGATTCCAGTGTTTATGTAGCTTGTGTTTTCCAAACCTTTCTTCAAAGTCATCAAGGCTTTCTTTTTCTCACTCATCCAGGAGGAAGACAATGACCGAGTCTTCCTATTAATTAAAAGCATTCTAACACTGTATTTAACATTACAAACTATTTTCACTTTTTATTTTACATGGTGAAAGAATATGTGTGTTTGGTCTCCTTTTGTCTACCATCAGGAAAAAATATTTTCAAAAGAAAGAAAGAAACAAGTTATGCCCATAAAAACTTCTCAGATCTTTAGGGCCTTCCAGATGTACTCTGTTAACAGAAATAATAGAAGCTTGCATCATGTGTATCATATCTGTGAGGCATAACACTGTTTCTTGGATATGGCAAATTTAAAATGTATTGAATGATGCTTTGTGTCATATTTAGATAACTTTCCTCAAGAATACCATTCTGTATCTTCCTAGAGTCATTTTTCTTTGATTTATTTCTATTCCTGTACCAATCCCAGAGGTACAGAAGCCTTTCTGTTAAGAGAACACCACTTGGATCCATCTGTTGTCTTCTTTACATGCAGTAGAATAGCAGTTATTAAAAAGGTTTATTCTTTAAATTTCCCTGACCAATAAACTCTATGTATTTTCATCTTCTGTAGCCTGTAAGTTTGTCAAGATCTCAGTTAACCAAATCTATTGTTATGCCTGTGGCATGTAATTAAGAGCCTAAAATGTTTTCATCTTCATTTTGATAGGTATTATATTAATACATACTGCTGAAAACCAGTACTGTAACCTTTCCTCTCACTTGTAATCTAATGCTGACCTTATGCAGAATTTAATTCTTAAATAGCTACTATTTTTTCTGCCCAGCACAGCCAAAAAGGCACATCAGAAAGACAGTGTCTGCAGTGTTCTGTCTCTGATCTCTCCAGAATGCTCCGGCTTTCGGGCTGTGGCTCTCAGCTGCACGACACCACCACTCACTACCAGAGTCCAGAACCCACACCAAAATATAGCAATATAGCAAACTGTTCTGCAACTGCTCTGTTGGCCCCTGTCTTTGAAGCACTTGTGACAGCACAGGCATCTGAACCCTGCTGGCCTATCTGTCACCTTTGAGTGCAATAGAGTTGGTGTCACTATGATTGTGACAAACCATCCACACATGCTCGGCTACTGGTTATAATCACATGCTGTAACCACTTCTCTTGCTATTTGCAAACCCATTGTTCATGAACTCTGGAAAAACAAAACCAAAAAATAGGTTAAGATGGTAAAAAACAGCGCTTAGTTTTCTTCATATGAACAAGAAGGATTTTAAAAACAAATGGGATTTAGAAATGCAAACATGCACTGGGGACTTGGTCTAGAGACTCTTAAACTCTTATGAATACTAGCCATGTCATAAACAATTAAATTCCCCCCCACTGTTGTATGTACACAAGACAGCTTGAATATCATACAGAGCTCTTAGAAACAAAATGTGAACAGACCTTTTCAGTTGCAGTGGGAGTCTCAGAAATCAAATGTCAAAGTGCAGGCATGTGAAAGCTGTAGGGGATCATAGGGGTCTGTTTATTGGCTGGTGTGACCTGCTGTCTGAGAACTAAATTGACATTCCTCCAACTCAGTGCGTGAAGAAAACAAAAAGACCTTAATTCTCCCCACACTACGAGAAGCGAAGTGGTGAGTTACAAAAAGGAAAGCAGTAGAACAGAGAAAAATTAGTGCCTCCCATTCCTGTGGGAGCCAGCCACTGTTGGGGGCTGACAGTAAAAGGGCAGAGGACAGTGTGGTGCAATTCTGGAGGCTAGTGGTATCAGCTTTTCCAGGACAAATGAGGGGGCAAGAGGTAAGGATAAAGCCCCTACTTTGATCCCCACACAAAGTGATGCTGCTCCTCCCATCCATCTCAGCTTAGACTGGAAATTCAAAATCCAGCCCTAGGGGACTATTCTCTTGTCTAAGATCTGGTGGGTTAGTTGGGATCTGGGCAGGCTAGGTCCATGGCCCAAGGCCAATTGTGTGAGGTTCAGTAAACCAGGTCCTGCCCTTGGGTAGTAACAGCCCCAGGCAGTGCTATAGGCTGGGGTAAGAGTGGCTGGAAAGCTGCTGGCTGGAAAAGGATCTGGGGGTGCTGATGAAAGCAGCTGAACTCGAGCCAGTGTGTGCCAGGTGGCCAAGAAAGCCAAGGATATACTGGCCTGCATCAGCAACAGTGTGGCCAGCAGGAGCAGGGCAGGGATTGTTGTCCTGTACTCGGCACTGGTAAAGGCCACAACTCATGTTCTCTGTCCAGTTCTGGGCCCCTCAGCACAAGAAAAGGGTTGAGGTGCTGGAGAGTGTCCAGGGAAGGGCAGTGGGGCTGGAGAAAGGTCTGGAGCACGAGTCTTTTGAGAAGCAGCTGAGGCAGCTGTGGGTGTTTAGTCTGGAGAAAAGGAGGTTCAGGGGAGACCTTATCACTCTCTACAACCTCCTGAAAGGGGGTTGTACCAAGTGGGGATCAGCCTCTTTTTCCAGGCAACCAGTGACAGAAGAAGAGGAAATGGCCTCAAGCTGTGCCAGACAATGTTCAGGTCAGCCATCAGGAAGAATTTAATCACTGAAAGATATTAAGCATTGGAATGGGCTGCTCAGGGCGGTGGTGGAGTCACCACCCCTGAAAGTCTTCAAGAAACGTGAATATGCACTTGAGGACAGGGTTAATGGTGAACATGGTGCCGGTGTGCTAGGTTGGACTAAAAGATCTTACAGATCTTTTCCAAATTCAGCAATTTTATGATTCTGTGAGTGAGGATGTACCTTGGAAGATGTTAGACAGGATACAAAGGCTTTTACAAAGGAAAACATTGGTGAAATAAGTTCCAGAAAAAAATTTGCACAAAAAGGGAAAATGAGTGGATCATTAGAAAATTGAAGGACAGCTGCAGGTAACTGGGACATTTCTTTTCCAGAGCACTTCTTGGAAACAAAGGAAATGAAACTTTCAACTGACTCCTATCTGTAAATAAATTAAAGGTAGGTTACAATTCTCCATGCCTCGCATGATCTGGTAGGTACAGCTGATGCTGTCCTTCCTGACCTCCACACTGCAGTGCAGCAACCCAGTCTGAGGTACAAAACTACTTTTGTGATGGTTGCTGTTACTCCCATGCCACTGGACAGAGAAAGGATGGTCAAAGATGGGGTAGTACAGCTACACTTTTCCCCTTTGAGATGAACAAAGTGATGAGGAGAAGGGCTCTCTACCAGCAGTGGCTGTGTTGTTCCTCCCTTTCTCCATGAACAAAGGAGAACAATGACTTAGACGAGACACAGACTCTTGCAAACTTTTCCTTGCTCATAGGATACTAGGTCTATAAGATGTCCTTGGCCTTGCCAAAATGATCAAGCTCTCCATTTCTTCCCTTGGAAGCCTATGTACTCAATAACTACTCTTTGGTAAAACTGATGTATTTCTAATTGCTGGAGAAGTGAAATGCCTAACTTCTAGTAAGTGAATGACAGGATCTTCTGTGTAATGAGTTAATCTGTGAAAGAGTGAGAGCCATCATTTCAAAGCAAGATTAATATGGCCCAGTTGCCTAAATTGTGTATGTAAATTACATCCACGCATAATCAAGGTAATGGCATACCCAACATAAATCACTCGGAGGAAGGAACAACAAAAAAATTATTATTGATGGTTCCATGCAAGAAAGGGGTACTAGCATTCACAACACCATAATATGGCTGTGTCATCCAGAGAGTCCAGAAACACTTTGTCAGAGATGAGTGCAAGAATGTTTAGCACAGCCTTGACTATAAACAGATAAACTGTACAAATACAGAAGATAAAAGAAAAGGAAAAAAAGCAACTAAAAGAGAAGATAAAATCCGCTTTATTTGCAAGGCAAAGATAAAAGTACATGGATACTGGCCTGAAATGGGTTTAGCATAATGACAGACAGGGAGATTTGAGATGTACACTCCAAAAGAGGATGTATCTTGATAGAGAGAGAAAGTAAGTGCCAGAGAGAAGAACCAGTGAAGAGCAAACTCCAGGGGAAAAAACTAGAGCCAAGTATGTAAGCGCGCAGGGTATGTAAGATCAGAGACATGAAATAAGTCTAGGGAGAGTGCTAAAGATAGCAAGTCAAAGATGAAGATAGAAGAACCAGCTCAGAACTGCAGCCCTATTGAAAAGCTATAGGAGCTCTGAATCCCTCAATTTTTTGAGGAAATAGTTGGGGTGATAATTTGTGCATTAGAAATCTTGAGTTCTGGGAGTTACGTGATCATATAGAGAATTAAGGATTTAATTTTAAAACTCAGTTGTTGTAGTTTAAGTTGGAGGAAAAAAGAAGTGTTCTGCATAAATCCTAAAAATATCCAACAGCAAAAGATAATCAGTGGAAAGGAAATTTATTCATCTGGGGAATTTTACGTTATTTTAAAGCAGATAATACCATTTCTGAATATTCACAGTCTTACCTATTCCCCAGTCCCACTTTGAGGACAGAAGTTTAGGGGAGCCAGGAGAAACCTCTCCAGTCCTGTTTCATACCCCCTCACAGCCCAGTGATGACTACTTGCCTGACATAGGTGTTATGATGTTTTACATTGGAACCAGAAAATACATATTTTAAAAGGATTATCCTGAAAAAAACCACAGAATCACTGAATGGTTTTGGTTGGAAGGGACCTTTAAAGGTCGTCTAGTCCAACCTCTATAAGCAGGGACATTTTCAAGTAGACCATTTTTCTCAGAGTCCCATCCAACCAGACCTTGATTGTTTCCGTGGACTGGGCATCCACAGCTACTCTGGGTCACTTGTTTCTGTGTTTCACCACACCTCAGCACAAAAAATTTCCTCCTTATATCTAGTCTGAATTAACCCTCTTTCACCTTAAAACCATTACCCCTTTTCCTATATCTACAGGCAATCCTACTTGAAAAAAAATCCTCTTCAAAGGAGATATCCATGTGCAAACTTATCCTGGTTATCCCAGGAATATCTTTTTTGCATCTGAGAAGAGGGGATGCTGTAACAGAACACACACAACCACCCTCCCTCACATGCCTTTGAAGTAGGGGAATATGCAATTAAGGGTTGTGCAAGTGTTGGGATTTCCCTTATCCGGTACAACTTAGCACTTAACAACAAGAGACCTTATGTCTTCACAAGGAGGTGTTTGTGTGGCACCTCCAATAATAAATAAAATAATCCAAAAAAGAGAATGAGTGGTGAAGGAACAGGATGCCCTAGAGCTGTACTGAACTCATCCAAGGTGGCCCTGGGGCTGGAGTGCTCTGTCTGGCACCCGTACAGCCAGATGTGGCTGCACTGACTCTGCTTTTGCTCACATGGCCAAATGACAGCAAAGCCCTGAAAAATGAACCTTCTCCCACTCTATGAGGAAATGAGAAGATAACCTGGGGTATCTGCAGCAACTGGCAACTCCATTTGCTTTGCACTGTATTCCAGGATATCAGTCTTATTTTCTACTTGGCTAGCAGTGTCAATCAGCTACTAATAAAAAATCAAAATAAGGTCCAGACTTGTGATTTCATGCTGTGACTGTGCAAAGCCTGCAAGCTAATACCTGAAAGGAAGTGACATGTTATCCCAGGGGCAATCTGGGTTCTCCTGTGCACCAGAGAATCAGTACTGACTTCTTGGCTGTAGTGGACTGCAAAGCACAGCTGGGTGGAACATATGGACACAGACTGTAATTTTCTATCAGCAAGTTCAAGTTCAGGGGGCAGGGAGTTAAAGAGCAGAGAAATGAGCAAGAGCAGATATCTTTTGTGCTGTGGCCCAAGCCTGATGCAGACCCTGGCACAGCACGGTTGGGAGGACACTGGAGCAGGCTGGAAAGTCAGGATTGATGGCTACCTCATCTCTTTGATAGGGCAAAACTAAGAAGAGGTGAAACACAGAACAGTTTAGTTTGTGAAGGACTGGGTTAGCCAGTCATTTCTTTATTTACATATATATATATAGATTATATATATATATAATCTATATATATATATGTAAATAAAGAAATGACTGGCTAACTCAGTTAACTGAGTTAATTCTGATAACTGAGTTAATTCTGATAACTGTCAGACAGTTTTTCTGGCTGCTTTTGGTCATCTGAGGCATGTCCTCAGTGCACCCAACTGACATAAGTGGCTCCTCCGGATGAAAACCATCATGTAAGGTTAAATTCCAAATCTTTAGCTATGAAACTGGAACAGGATGAGACCGACTTACTGCATTGGACATTAAAGCTGAGCTTCTAGGCTTAGCAAGATTAGTATCGGCTCTGTATCCAGCACAAAGGGACTAAGTTTGTCTGGAGCACGAGTTCTTTCACCTCAGGAAAATCTGCAGAAAATCAGACTCAGTGCAGGGAAGTGACAGCCTTGAAGCAGGAAAGATCAGATATGTGTTAGACATCAGAGCTCTGGCAGGGCTACAGCTGAGGCAGCCTGGAACATGCTGAAGAGCAGCAGAAGGTCCTGGTACTTTCCTGAGGAATATTTAGGGAAAAAAAATGGTAGAGTGAGTGTTTTAATCTACCTCCCCCAGATGTGCCAAAGTCCTATTCATTGGCTTATTAAATATTACAGTGAACTGGACAAACCCATTTTGGTTCTTGTTAGCACTGTGGCGAAAATCAGAATACCTTTCGGTTAAGCACAGCACAGATGTATAGTCTGTTTCTGTTCCTGCTTTGCAGAATGCAGAAAATATATGACATGAAATAATATTGTGCAGATGGAGAGATACACTGGAGTTTATTCTTCTTTATAGATACTCAGTTTTCTTTCAAAGAACTGCCGCAGCTTCATTCTCAAATTCTGAAGTCAAGTAGATGAATTAGTGGAGGAGAAAGGTTTCCTGCATTTCCTAATTTAAAGAGTGCCATTCACCCCTGGGAAAATACCAATTTTGATAAAATATTTCCATTTTTCAAAACAACATTTTGAAACTAACCAAAGCGCTTATTTCAAAATGTCAGTGCTTAGTTTTGAATTTCTGTTTTAAGTCAGATTTTATTTTCTCTAATGCAACAAGGAAGTTCCTAGAGAGAAAACGTAAATCTTTTCTTGATGTTTGCTTTTAGAGAAATCTGCAAAAGAGTGAACTCCCAAGGATTATTTACAGTTCAAAGAGCATAAATTGTTTTCTATGGAATATATAATGATTAGTTTTCCTGTTAAAATTTGTGTTCTTGTTCTTTCTTCTTGCTTTGTTAACATTTCTGTGACATAGCTTCAAGTTAATCATAATTTATCCAACCTCACAAACAAGCAAAGATTTAGACTAAAGCCAGTGGGAAGTTTGCCATCAGTGTTGATAAGGACAAGGTGCAGCCTGATGTTCATTGCCTCTATAATTTTATGTTACCAGTGTGTTTCGTCTGACTGCATATAAATTGATTCACAAGCTGATGCTGGATATTCAGAATCCACCACTCTCTTAAATCCAGGCCATCAGACTGTGACTTCATCAGTGAAAAGCCACTCATGTTGTGTCTGGAATTATATCCAGAAAAATCTGTTTTATTAGGAATTAATCTGTTTTATTAGGAATTAATCAGAACAGCAAGCATAGGAATACGATCTATTTCTTTGTTTTGCTACAGTATTTATATTATTGTTCTCCGTTTTTCTGTTTTCCCTCTGCAGAAATAAACTCTTTTCTTTTTATCTTTGAGGTATTCATGTAATAAAAATCTAACTTTTTCATGTAATCTTTTGCCATTTCTTTTGTTATTGGATTGTATTTTATATGTCATATAGCAGGTAAGACAAAGATAAAAGAGTGAATCCTATCCACAAACTTTTTCATTGAGTGCAAAGCACTGTGAAGCTATGGGGGGTTGATTTTGTATAAATAATTTAAAAGGCAAAGAAAATAGATGTGGAGTGCAATTGCTGAACTTACACTTTTTGTCAGATGTTTAATATTTTTTGTTAAGAGAATGAAGTTAGTTTTATTCTACACCCAAGCTGCTAAAAATAAACACACACGCACACATATTCTCTCAAACACAAACAACAGCACATGATACCAATAAAAGACAAAATTACTTTCTTGCACTAGCTGTACTCTCTCCACCTGACTGACCTAACTTTGGTCAGTGTCTTTGTCAGTGCATTTTGTCAATGCTATATTCTCTAAATTTCTAGCAATTTAAATACACTAAGCTAGCAGGTAATATTACTGATGGAAAATGTATGTGAGAAGAAGCTTCAGTACTCTGGGGAAGGATCTGTCTCTCCTCTACCTGCTGCTCTCCTAGAGATACCAGACATGAGTCTGGGGCTGCACCCCTGTGCTGCAGCAGGAGGCTCCTGCCCTTGTGTACACCATCATGAATATGTTGCTGTGTGCAGTTGTTTCTGTGCTGCAATGATCAGCAATGAGTGTAAAACCCTGCACAGGGAAATGGGAGTTTCTGCCACAGATCAGGAGTGCAGATGGGGTTTTGGACACACAGAAGATGTGGGTTTTTTCTGTTTTGCCTAGAGGAGCCCAGCTGTTACAGATGAGCAAAGATACCGCACAGCCACACTGTACCAGGACTCCAAGAGGTCCTGCTGTCCAGACTTGTCCACACACAGATGCTCTTCAGCCAAGCTTGTGCAGATTTCTCTGGGAATGCTGGTATTTCAGCCAAAGATAGGCGTGTTTGACATGAGCAGTTAAAGCAGTCCTCATTTACTGGGACAGCAGACAGTTTACAGCAAAGCAATGCTAAGCACACATTTCACTACACTGGTTTAAGACCATGGTGTGAAGAAGGCTTGTCTGCCAGGACTGTCACTGACTGGCAAGGGAATTGCAGTATTTTGGTTATATCATGTTAATTCCCCTGTGGCTGCTCATCTCATTTACTCCCTGTGGAGGAAACAGAACACATTGGCAGGTTATCCCCTCATCAGTGCAAGGTAACCTCAAAGAAACCCTGTGGCAGTCAGCTGGATGGGTGCGACCATAATCAGAAGACATCTCACAACCAACCACCCAGCCCCCTAGTCGAGCTTTGGCAGAAAAAAATGAACCACGACTGATTCTCATGTGGAAAGTGACCATCAAATAATAAGTATTTAGCAGCGTTTGCTCTGAAGGTAACTCTGAAGTCTTCAGTCTCAGATTTATGCCCAGATTCAGATTCAAAAAACAAGGAGACTCCCATCTCCTTTCTTACCTTGTATAGCAGTGCTGTAGAGGCAAAAGAGATTTCTGGGCATATGGGAGGAAACTTGCTGTTATTAGATATGGGCATTATAGTATACCCCTACACATCCCATGGATCATTTTTCTTTGTGAAAGGTACTTGTGAGCAGCTCTATAACCTCCATCACTCCGGAGCTGATTTCTCAGAAATCTCTGCACAGACGTTACTGGATTACCTTTTTACTATAGCACAGGGCCTCCCTACAGCAGAAGGATGGAAAGCTGTGCTGTATCCAATTTACCATGTAGTAAATAGGACAGGCACGTATTCTTTCTGTGGCAGAACACTTGAAGTAATACATTTTCACGGGACTGTTAATACTGAACGGGCTTTTGCATGACAAGCTTAGCTGTTACCAGATTCAGTCCTTGTGTCCAAGAGCTAAGTTTTGTTCTCAGTCTGAGTTTCCATGCCCTGGTCCCCTTTCTGCTGTTGCCTATGGTTGGTAAAGTGCACGGTGCTGTTCTGTTAAACAGCTCCTGCAAACAGCCTGACTTTGTATTCTGTATATCCATAGGCATTGCCTGATGAGAGGGGGCTTTGTGCTGCCAAGAGCTGCTGGTTGGAAAAATACTTCTTATCATGTATAGTGCTATTGTTGCTCAATGCCACTGCTTAATCAGCAAAGCTTCATCCTAACTTGTGCTACAATATTCAAGGAAAATGTGTATGTCAGCAAGGGATGCTGGGCAATAAACCCTCAATGGCCCAAGAGCTGGTAAGCAAGAGAATCAAGATGTACAAGATGCAAAATTCACCCCCTTCAAAGGAGAAGATACACAGGAATATTTAGAAGAACTGGGAGTTTTAATTTCCTTTTCTGCGAACATCATGTCAGGTGCTGAGGCACTGACATCACCTAATGCACTTCAATGCTAATTGAGCCTGTCAAAGTCAGTCTTCCATGGGAGATGAGGAAAAGACAGCAGCGGACAATTGCAATGGGCTGGGAAAGGCATTGAGAGGCCAAAAGAAGCACAAAGATGGAGAAGCTGTGAAGATCCGAGCTCTGAGCTTATTTCAAAATGGAGGTTAGGTATTTAAAATTGAAAATAGTGATGAACAAGAAGAAACCTTTGGAAGAGGGGTTAAGCTTAACAACAAATAATCACAAGTGGAGGATCTATACCAGTAAAACTGGAAGTCACTGAGAGTTCTTACCCCCAGATAAACTAACAGTTCATCTGATCTTCTTTTCTTTAGGAGTATGTGGTTCAACCCATATTGTAAATATTACCATACCACACTGAGAGCCTCATGCTCCAGAGGCATAAGATCAATTCAGTAGTGCAGCTTCCATGGAAAATAAGTAAGATCCTAGCCTTTGTAGCAAGAAAGAAAGCCTATAAATGGGAAGGTAACTGATACAAATAGCTGGAATATGTGGTAATGAAGCTTAAGAGCTACCCCTGTATTTCAGTGACAGTCTTAATTCAGCCCACTGTGTGTCTCAGGGAAAACACCCATAGTGTTGTAGGACAAAAAAGGATTCCTCATCCTTAACATAGGAGATCTAAAGGCAAAACAGGCACCAGAAAATTTGAAAATAAGCATTTGGGTTAAAACAAGCATTTGCCTGTAGCTTAGTGGAAAGATTCCAGTACCTGAAAAACTGCCACATCTGTCCTTCAGTTAATTTCACTGATCCTATGCATGTGCCTTTTCCTGTCTTCTTATTCCTTTAGAACTCACTGCGTAGCTGTTTTGATAATAACCCCTCAAGTCTGATTTTCAAAAAAAGCTGGATAAGACTCTGTCTGTTGAAACAAAATAAACCAAAACAAAAATAGCTCAGATTAACCCTGGGTCATTTTGTGAGCAAAAATGGAGGAAATGAGCCATGGAAGAGAAGGATAGATGGGAAAGGGAGGGTGCTGGAGAATGATACTTCATTCTGCAAACATCAAGATACCATCTGAGTGTTGGCAAGACACTCGAATTCCTAAGGCTCCTATGTGTTGGACATGTCTAATGTCTGAGGTAGGAATAATCAAGAGGCTGCTCTAAAACTTGTGTGTCATCTGCAAAGCAGGCACATCAACCCTCATTGCCAAAGCCAGTTAACTTGGATACCTAAGTTAACAGTCTATCTACCCACAACCATTTCCTCAGATGCCTAAATACAATTTACTTTCACCCACATTCACATAAAACATAAACATGAAACTCACCATACCTGTACATAGTAGGATCTCTGGGTAAAAATTGATATCAAAAACAAAAGGACAGGCCTTATTCAACAGGAGCGCAGTTCCCCACTTTTCCTTTTGTTTTTAAATGCAGCAATACAAATATTTATTTTGAGATAGATTATGGACGTACAACTGCTAGCTACACAGTGCAATGAAAATTAAATCTTCACCCAATAGGCTTAGATGGAACTTGCAGGAAGCAACATAAATAAAAAAATGTATTATTCATTACTTCATTGCTTATTTGCTGTGAAGGATATAAAAGTTTACTGTTCAAGTGGCTTATGATTTCATAGTGCAATAAAAATTGAATCAATGGCCAGTATGCCCAACATTTAAAAACAAATCTTTATGAAATAAAACCTTATTTCCTATGATGCCTTTCATACCAGCTATATTCCAACAAGTTATGCATACTGAAAGAATCCGATTACAGAGATAATAAATAGGAGAGTGTAATGAAAGAGATACTGGGAGACAAGGAGAGAAACACAAATAATATGCTACAGAACAAATGTTTCTCTCACTTAGCTTTGTACATAATGATTACCTTGGTGGGATCCTGTTGGAAGTGGTAAAAACCCCAGCATGGTTCATTTTCAAAGGCCACAATCAGCAACAATTTATCAGCTGCTGCACTGGAGGATATGCTGAAGTTTAAAGGGCCCATAAAAGCTAATGGAAGGCTTTTGCTTTCTCTGTGTATTAGATCAGGCTTGAGTGTACATATTAAACCAATACCACGCATCACTCTCTTTTTTTTTTTTTTTAATCTAGATCTCTACATCAAAAGAACAAAACTCCAAAAGGACTTTTTCAAGAATGGCAACAAATCACCAAAGGAAGATAAGAACTCTTTTAACTCTGCAAACTTGATGTCTTTCTGGCACTTTTTACTCGGGTGTCATTTCACCAGATACTTGGAAGAAAATTTGTTTTCAAACTGCAACATAAACTTAGTGGGGTGAAAAAAGGAAACTATTACATTCTTCTGAAATGCAAAATGCAGTACCTGAGGTAGCTGACTAATTGAAATATTACTTCAATTAGGCAAATATTTTCTAATATGAAAATTTAAGTCCTCAATCCATTATAGTAAAAAACAACAAAAAAAATTTGCAAAGACAGAGACCTGAGCAAAATAAAAACAAGTGTTAAAAATAGTGTCCTTAAACTAACATGTTTCATCTTCAAAAGCTACTTTACAAAGGCTCAGGACAGACTGAGTGTTCAATCTGGCAGAACAATATGTTCACAGGTACTTTAAAAAATTATATTAATATAGTCTCATTTCTTTTTAAACACATTATGTTGATTTCACAGATAATTAATAGTGTTTTTCAAACATTTATGAAGGTTCCAGATTTAAATATAAGATGTGCAAACAAGAGGCATTTTTAATATAAAAAAGAGAGAGATTCTATGCTACTGGAGTGGATTAAATACTCTAAAAAAATCATGGCCGTGACAATTATTTCTATGATTATATTCTAAAGGTAAAAATGAGGGAAAGTAAAAAGTTTTTTAAAATAAAAGGCAGCACTGAGATAAGGAATGGGGAGCTAAGGCAAAAAGAAAAGTGTATTCCCAGTGAAAGCAAGTTAGGTGGTGTGGGAGAAATATACCACAGCAGACAGAAAATTCATGTGACCAAAGCTCAATTGGAGTAGAAGCTGGACAGAACTGTGGGGGAAAACAAAAAGAGTTGCAAATACAGTATTGGCAGAAGTCAGTGCAGAAATAACATCAGCTGTTACAGGATGAGGATGGTCACTTCACAGACCAGGAACAGAGACAAGGAAGATGTGCTTAATGCTTTCTTTGCCTCTGTCTTCAACACAGATGATGGACTGAAGCATCCAGTGCCCTAAGCTGGAGGAACATGGCTGTGAGAGTGACCACTTCTCAGTTGACCATGAAGTAGTGTGGGATCAGCTACTCTAGATAGACCCTTGTAAATCTATGGGGCCTGATGAGATTCATGTGAGAATATTCAAAACTGATGTCATCACAAGGCCTCTCTTGATGATTTTTGAGCAGTCTTGGGAACCTAGAGAGGTCCCAGTTGACTGGATGTTGTCCTTGTTTTCAAGAAGGGCAAGAAAGATGACCCTAGAAACTACAGACCTGTCGGCCTCACTTCAGTTCCTGGTAAAGTTATGGAGAAAATTATTCTGGGAGATAGTGAAAAACAGCTGAAGAACAACACAGTCATCAGTCACAGCCAGCTCAGCTTCATGAGGGGAAAGTCCTGCTTTATCAAACCTGATTTCCTTTCATGGCAAAGTAACCCACCCAGCTAATAAAAGGAAGCCAATTGATGGACTCTTTTTGCATTCCTGTAAATCTTTTGACACAGTGTCTCCTAGTGTCCTTCTGGACAAATACTGACAAACTAGAGATGGACAATGACCAACCATTTAACTAAGACAAGTGCTGGATTCTGCACTTGGTCCAGGGCAACCCTGGATGTATGGACAGACTGGAGAAGAAGATGCTGGGAAAGCAGTGCTGGGGAAAGGGACCTGGGGCTCTGGGTCGATGGCAAGTTAAACATGAGCCAGCAGTGCCCTGGAGCCAGGAAGGCCAACCCTGTCCTGGGGGCATCAGGGACAGCATCAACAGCCGGGCAAGGGAGGGGATTGTCCCCTCTGCTCTGCACTGGGGTGGCCTCACCTCTGGTGCTGGGGGCCCTTTTGGGTGCCACAACATAAAATAGACATTAAACTGTCAGACAGTGTCCAAAGAAAGGCCACAAGGAAGGTAAAGGATCTGGAGAGGAAGCCATTGAGGAGTGGCTGAGGTAATTTTATCTGTTCAGCCTGGAGACCTCATTGCAATTACAACTTCCTCATGAGGGGAAGAGGAGGGGCAGACACTGATCTTTGCTCTGTGACAGCATTCAAGGGCCTGAAGCTGTGTCAGGAGATGTTCAGGTTGGATATTGTAAGTTCAGGTTTGATATTGTTGGTTCAGGTAAGAAAAGGTTCTTCACCCAGAGAGTGTTGAGGCACTGGAATAGGCTCCCCAGGAAATTGGTTACATCATCAAGCCTGAAAGAATTCAAGAATTGTTTAGATAATGCTCTCAGGAGCACGGTGTGACGCTTGGGACTGTCCTGTAAAGGGGCAGGAGTTCAACTTTGATGACTCTTGTGGGTTCCTTCCAGCTCAGGATATCCTATGATTCTATGACATAAAAAATGGTTGTAAATGGTGCTGGAACACATTTAATCTGAGAATCAGAACATTGGTAATCAGCAAAGAAGTAAATGTCTGAGTAAATCCTCTGACAGAACCAATCATGGGGCAAGAATAAAGATGTTTCCATACATAGCTTGGCTGGGTCTGGGTGAGGTAGTGTCCCACAGAAAGCCAGACTTACAGCTCATGAACCTATATTCCCACTATTGTTTCACCTTCTCAAAATACTGCTGAACCTAGCTTTTGAAAAGCTTAGGTTTGTTCAAAACCTTCCCAACTTCAAGAGAATCTTCTTTCCATTCTTGTCTCAAACACCTTTCACTAGCTCTTTGTTTCCATCACATTACTAGATTTCCTTCTGCTGTCCTAGATTTTGCTCCCTTCTGACTTGAAGGTCAGCATCCAAACAATTTCCTCAACTGCTCTCTTATCACCACACAGCAAATTTCCCCTGAGTACGCACTGTACAGCCAGAGTCTCCAGTGCCTTTTTCACCCCAAGCCTGCTAGAAAGTCTCCCCTGAGATATGTCATAAGTAGAAATATGAAGTCAAAGAACCCCAGATTTTGGCAGCAACTGCTGAGAACACTCTAAAAATATGAAAATATTTTCATTCTCCAAAGGAATGCCACTTTGTGATAGGCTTGAGAAGAAGGAAACAAAAAAAAAAAAAGAAAAGGGAAGCACTAGAAATCTCTTTTCCAACAAAGAAGACAAGCTTTGTTAATCTATCTTATTTTAACACTGAAATAGCCATAAAAGTCCTAAGCTTTTATTTTGGACTATCTTAGTTTATCTGTTTATCTGGGTTTACTAAGACTTACCCACTTACCAAAAAGACACTGTGAATTTTAGGAAACATTAACTAGGGAAGACAACCCTCCATCTTCATTTGAACTTTACCAAAGGCTCTACCAGACAGGGTTGTGGAAACACAAAGGTTTTCCTTCCCATTAAAACACACCACACTAAGTATTTTTCCTATTATTTTCTCAGTCTGTAACTGGGCAGGTACTTGAAGGGAGAACCATTGCAAATGATGTAACAGTCAAGACCTAAGTTTCCTCCTAGTAATCTAGATCTAGTTTCTGTGGACTCTTCATCTCTTTTAAACTGGTACCATGTAGATTCCCTGATGGGTGTTAAATGTTTCATCAGTTAGAACAAACAGAGGCCTCAATATCGGCTCTGGAGTTTTTTAGCCTAGTATAGAAAGGCGTAATCACATCCAAGGCTGGAGTAAAGGTGGGAAAATTCCATGTGGAGAAATCTACAAATTTAGGTAATGAGAGCAATTGGTTAGCAGAACAACACACCTAGGATCACAGTGGATTTTACAGTCTTCCTTGTAGGTATCTTTCTAGAAACTGTATTACTCTTGGCAAACCCTTCAACTGTTGAAACCTTTCTAAATACTTGCATTAGCAACTGTATGGCCAGTATCTCTGGTCTGTACTAAAAACATGTCAGAAAAAACGTTCTTATAATTATTCACATTTATAAAATAAAAGTTTTTAAAAAGCAAACCCAGCCTATTAAGACATTTTTGAGTAGTATTCCTACTGCAAAATGAAAAAAAAATAGCTTTTCACTGTAGTTTAGGCACATTTAGAACAGGGTATCTCAAATTCAGCTGCCTAGATAGCACAGAAAAGAAATTCCAGGTATGATAGCTATATAGCTATATATATGTATATCACTACAGCTAGTGTGATAGCTGTAGAGTCAACAATTGCAACAAGTTTACCTTTTAGCTCACAAATCCAGTGTTTTCATCCTAAAAGCAGGAGCAGCGGCTCTTGGCTTTTGTTCAATAAAAAGGCAGCTAAATAAAAAGGCAGGATATCTCCACATCCTCAGTGGAAGAGTTATTAAGCAGATCTTTGTATGCTAAGCAGAGTAACTTGTAAATCTGTGGGGGTCTTATATATATGTTTAGAGACAGAAGAGTTGAAATTTTGAAAGAAAAAGCCTTTTAGAAAGGCAGTACCCCAAAAGAAACAAGAAACCCCAAACACTATTAACAAGAAGTTAGGATCAGCTTTGTAAAGAACCCTTGTTTGTGAGCTGTGAATAGCATTACAGGCCAGTTCCTAAACTGGTTTGTTCATTCTTATCCCCTGTGGTCCAATTAGACTTTCACAACTTGCTCAACTTGAATCCTTGAAGGAAGTCCAGCTTCCAACAATAAATTCCTACTGAAATCTGGTTTAATCAACATGTTTTGGAATATTAAGCTTCTTCTCCAGTATATTTGAAGCATCAGCATACAGATGAATAAAGAATTTACCTTTAGTAGAACCTTCTATTCTAGAGATTATAAACTTTTGTGGCTGAAGGAAGTGCCAGTTGAGCAGAGTGACTGCAATCGCTGCGTTTGTGGGACATCTAGTGGGAAAAAAGGGTTACTGTCATGGGTATGCACGCTATTTCTCAGATACGCTGTTCAAGGCGGAAGATAACCCTGCAAGCACAACAACATTAAGCAGAATTGTGAGAAACATAAGGGCACTTGCACCTGAGCGCCTGGGAGAAAAGTCATCTGCTACTCTACGTCTGCTACATCTGAGCCTGTTTCCCAGAGCAAAAGCGCTTTTTTGCTCTCCCACTGCAGTCTGCGAGCACACGCACCCCAAGAGAGGCATTCCCTCTGCTGGCTGGGATCTGGCACGTGGTAACGTGGTAAAAACAGCGGCGAAGGTAGAGCGGCACAGATATCAGCATGGGCTGACAACTTCGGCGTGTTACCAGAATCCTGAACAGCCTGTATGCTCCCATTGCTATTTCTCCCGGCCATAAGTCAATAAGGTGTAGTGGGTCACCCTACAGGTTTACCCAATTCACCATTCCTCTCCCGAAACAGCTCCTGAAGAGCCACAAGTCCCAGTGTACCTTCCCTGCCTCCAGACATTCCTGGTACAGAAATTACTCTAAGCTTCCTCTTTGTGTCAAACAGAACTTTTTTACATTCAAGGAACAAATCCTGTCTTTTAATCCACACTACCATCTGTCATTCACAAACTTCTGACAGTGTTTTCCACACTTCAGAGCCTATTATGAAATACATTATTTTGATGTGAAGTCTGGCATTACCTTGTTTCATTTGACATCTCTCCGTTCCTTATCATTATGAAAAAGAATCATAGAATCGTTCAGTAGTTTGAGTTGGAGGGGACCTTCAAAGGTCATCTTGTCCAACCCTCCTGCAATCAGCTGGGACATCCTCCACTAGGTCAGATTGCTCAGAGTCCCATCCAACCTGATCTAGAATGTTTCCAGAGGTGGGAAGCCAAACATATCCTATTCCAGGGCCTCACCACCTTCCTTATTAAAAAAACTTTCCTCCTTATGTCTAATCTAAATAGACTATCTGTAGTGAAACCCCACTACCCATAGTCCTAATGCAACAGACAATTTATCCCCAAAGATTGAACTCTCTTTCCACATACTTTCTCTGTGTTGCTCTGTTTCGACATCTCTTCTTTTTCTCTCTCTAACATATCTTTCTTTGTAGGTATCTAGAATCTTTGCCTGTTCAGTTGACCTTTGAACTGATACTGCTGCAAATCTTGGTTCATCTTTGCCACCCTTTGAAACATTTTCTTTTTCTTTTTTTCTTTTTTTTTTTAATTATTTCTGCTATATCTCCTCAATGACAGCAGTTCTGAGGTGAAAACAATCATCAGGATACACTTACACCATGAATTTCTGTAGTAGCATAGTGGTATGTCTCTTTTACTTACTTTTCCTTTCCCAGTAACTCTTATTATCGTGCGCTTAACTGCCACTGCAAAGTGAGCAGACATTTTCACAGAAATATGTCTCCTTCCTCAGAGATAGTAATTAGTGCTGGATCTGTCACAGTACCTGCAGGTTGCCTTTTTTTTCAAATGCATTTCTGCGTCTTTGGTAGCACTGGATTTTACCAGGTATTGTATCCTCTAATCTACCAATAGCATGAAATCTTTCTGCAGGGCACATTCTCCTGCATAGCTCTTTCTTGCCTTTTTTGTTGTGAGTGGTTTATTATCACATGCAAAATTTGCCATCATCTCACTCCCTTTTCCTACATCACTTATGAATATGTCAGATAGCACAGGTCCTAGGATCCCCAGAGGATTGAGAAAACAATTTTATTCCTACTCCATATTTCTACCTGTAAGTAGTCATCAATCTATGAGGAACATTTAATCTCATTCTTTTATAGATCTTTTTTTTTTGACTCGTTGTTGAAAGTCTTCTGGAGATAAGCATGTGCTCACATAACCAAGAGCTTCATCAAAGAGATCCAACACAATCCTGAGGTGCTACTTTCCTCCTGTAAAGTCACACCCAATCCTTCTCCACTGTGGCATGTCAATTCATGTCTCTACTAAATCTAATTTGCAGTGGTGCCACGGAGCCTGAATTGAGTTTCCCTAGGCTGTCTCTTTTGTCACACTCTTTTGTATCATCCCTCAGAGACAGTGACTGCCCCAGGCAAGAGCAAACCCATCCTGGGGTATCACACTGCAAGAACAGAGTCTCAGTTGCAAGCAATTTATACGTCCTGAGACCAGGATGGTGGGTATTCATTCATGTCTGAATGCATGCTTCTTGTCTCTGGTTCTTTTAAGATCACCATCCTTTTTCCCTTACAAATAACTTACCGTTACACCAATGACCACTGGGAATAATCCCAGCTCAGGACATGACATTTTTCCCTAATTTAAGTGAGCTCATAAAACGTAAATTTTACCTGTTAAACACAGGTAAAGAATAGCAAGGTAAAATGAGTGAGAGCTGTTCCTGTTCTTAACGTTGGAAAATTCTCCTTTCAGTCTTGTATATTCTAGTTCTCCTGTCCTCAAATCTCTCTTCAAACACAATTCTTTTAGAGCTAGATCACGCTTCTGCACAATTTCTCGAGTTCCGCAGAGTAACATATGTGTTGGGATGCTTGTCTGTCTTCATGAAAATGTTAATATTGGAGATAGAGCCCTTAATTTTTTTTATATTGCAAAGTCAAGTAAATGCAGGTGTGTAATTTCTTTCTTTCTTATTTGAACAATACGTCCTGCGAAGATCTTTCTTTCCTCTTAAAAATACAGTTCATGAAACAGAAGAGTTTACCTCATTTTTCACAATCTCTGCACTAGCAAGGTTCACTAACAAAAATTAATGTGTTAAGATTAAGGAAGAACACTGCCTAAAAGATCAGATTGTGCCTTGAAGGTGACAACATCTGGCTTTGATAGACTGCTACAGAAATTCTGGGATGGTTTAAAGTGGCTACCCTGACTCCAGTTGTGAAAAACACTCATTTACAGGCAGCTAGCAAAAGAAGAGGAGAATAAAGCATGTTGGATCAAAAATAAAAAATTGGCTGAGAGATATGTTTAAGTAGTTAATTGAACATTGCTCGTAATAAGAGGCATTTTTAATGCTAGAAGTTAGCCATGCTACTGTTAGCAAAGGGATATTCAGAGCATGTCCTCATACATCAAATCTCTGCTATGCTGTTTACGAGCAGCAATTTGAGATCAGGATTGGATTTGCAGAGGTATGTGAATTGTAAACAGTTTGCAGAAATGGCAACCAAGATTCCAGCATGCTTACTGTAGGCCTGGAGAGGTTTGTGAGGCCTTATTGTTCTTTAAACTTAATTACCAGGTACAGTTAAATCCTAGGCCAGATTTTTATCTTACATCATGCAAGGAAGGCTGAATTTGATCTTTTGGAGGCATGTCAGTCAGTTGCTGGGAATATCATATGCATGGTCAGCATCAGATATGCTCGCTAATGCTATTTCAACACTGCTAAAGGAATCTCTCCTAGTATTTTGTGTTCAGCCCTGAGATGAATTCAAATAAATATGGTGAGGTCCTTGTCTAAGGTCCTGTGCAGAGGACTCTTCTCACTAATAAAGCTTAATAAAGAAAGAAAAGTAAGAGCTCTCTTATAATGCTTTGGAAGAAACTGAAACAATTTTATGCAGTATCAAAACTTGTAAACTCACAAAATACATGATTCGGGGAAGAAACAACATAATATGATAATTTCAATCACAGCAAGTTCAGGAGTTCAAACTTCCAGTTCTTTGAAAGACCACTAAGGAAAACTGACTTCCTGCTAGTGGATTTAATTTGAAAGTGAGAGTTTCTACTTGTCAGAAAAAGCTGAAACCCCCATGTTAACATTACCAGACAAAGCATCCCAGGAGCAAAAATTCAGGACAAGGTCAATATTTTTAGTGCTCAGTATCCAAAGTTTTACACAAACTTGCAGTAAATTCTAAAGATATGAGCTGCCATTTGAAAAAATTCATGGCAGTATTCAGAATTTGAGTTGTGCAGTGTGCAGCTCTGGCCAGGGATTCTCTTGGTGCTTCCCCTCTCTGTAAAAGTCTACACAAGTGTACTATGACAAGAATATTCAGTCAATAAATGGGGATTTATAAGTTTAAAATAGCATCAGCTGAAATAGTAGGCTAGCATCATGTAAATGTTTTTGCACTTCAAATTCTGATGTCAAGCTTTTGGCAGTTGACACGGCCAACATTTTTTCAAGCCACTTATATAATGCAGGATAAGTACCGGACTTAGCAAAGGAAAGGAGAATGAGTTTGACAGCTGAAAATTGCTACTCCAAAGAAGTTAAAAGAGACAGGCAAACAGGTTTAAAGCACAAAGTGACCAGAACAGGGGCGAGGTCGGCAGCAAGGGTGCGCGGCTGCTCCTGTGGGCGAGCGGGCACCGGCCGGGCGACAGGGGGGCGACGGGCTGGTGGCCGCCAGAGGGACCCTGGACCCCGCCGGACCTCTCTCCGTCCTTCACTCGTCTCATTTCGGTGCTACCCGCTCCCTGCACTTGTCCCTTTCCTGTGCCCTTTTACCTCACAGGGAGGATCTGTTTGCACTGGCCTCAAATGCTAGAGATGTTCCTTTAGCAAACAGGTGGTTACATGAGGTGGGAAAGACATGTTAAAAAAAAAAAAACAACTCAAAAAAACGCTTAATCAAAACAACAAAAAAGATTCAATAGGAGAAAAGTACAAAGGTTGACACCTGACTTAAAACAGTTGAAAAGAGCAACAAGTCTGAGGGCAGGTACAGAATGGGGGGTGAGGGGAGAGAGAGGAAGTGAAAAATGCACAACAGTAGCTGGCATAGAGTGTTATTTTCTCCACTCTTATTATAAATAGAGAAACAACTAAGAGAAAATGTGATGAGGAGTATTATTACAGAATTTTTGCAGATGAGGTCAAGGGAAGTGATTCTGCCCCTCTACTCTGTCCTTGTGAGATGGCACCTGGAGGGGAGCTGCATCCAGCTCTTGGGTATCTAGCATGAAAAAGACATGAACCTGTTGAAGAGGGACTAGAGGAGGCCACAGAGCTAGCTGATCAGAGGACTGGAGCACTTCTGCTATGAGGACAGACTGAGAGAGATATTGGGGATATTCACCTGAGGCAGACAAGATTCTAGAGAGAGCTTATTGAGGCCTTTTATGTATTTAAACAGAGATTACAAAAAAGACAGAGAGTGACTTTTTACAGCAGATAGTGATAGGATAAGGGGCAATGGTCAAACTAAAAGAGGAGAGATTTGGATTAGATATTAGGAGTAAACTGATACTCGAGGGTGATGGGGCACTGGAACAGAGAAGCTGTGGATGCCCCATCCCAGGAAATGTTCAAGGCCAGGCTGGATTTGGCTTTGAGCAACCTGGAGTGGTGAGTGGCATCCCCGCCCATGGAAAGGAGCTGGGTTGAAACTAGATGATCTTTAAGATCCCTTCCAACCCAAGCCATGCTCTGATTCTAAGTTCAGTTTTAGGATGCCTATTTTCAGCTACTCTCAAAAATTTTACCGTTTGTTCTCATTTTTCTTACATTCATTGGGGAGAGGTTTTTCCTAAGAATCAGATTAATTGCTGCTACTAGATGGGAGCACTTTCCAGATATTTTACATGAGGCTGAATAATTTCAAGATGATTTGGGGTTTGACTTCCCATGGTTGAGATTCTCATATTACTGAGATGAACTTTATTTTCATTGTAGGTTCTTGGAAATGAATGGAATTGTTCCAAGTTAAAATTAGGTTGTTCAGAAACTTTGTCTTTAGATCCAAAAAACAGAGTTCAGAGTTATCAGCAGAATTTTGAATATTCTGTTCTGTTGTTTTGCTTATGGAGCAATCTGTCTGAGTCACATAATTATGCTTTTTGTGGTTCAATTTCTTTTGTAGTCTAATTTCTTTTAAATGTTATGCTAATATATAAGCCTTGCAATTCTCAGGAAAAAGTACTGAGGATCAGAGCTGAGTAATGCAGTTGCATCTTTGAAATTTGTCAAGGTTTCCCCCCCACAAATGAACTTAAAAATTAGTTTTCAAAGGTATTAATTGCCCCATTTACTTCAACAGGTAGAGTCTGAAATCTGCTGTCAACACTCAACTTCATGAACTTGCTTTAGTGCTGCTGCACTTACCTCACACTGCCTGAAGTGCCAGAAACACTATCTGCCAAGGGTCTTCAGCTTCATCTCTCCTCTTTAATGTTCTAATTGCTACCTACTAATACAAGAATACCTGGGCATACTTCTACAGTCAGGCCAGTCTAGTGAAACCTTTGAAGGACCTACTTTAGATACAATATTTCAGCCAGGGATAGCTCTGAGCAAAGTGTGATTATGCTTCATTTGAAAGCCTGCATGTAATCTTAAAGTAGTTGGTCATACTATTAGATGCTTCCTAAGCATGTTTTGGATTTAACAGCTCTGGACTTCTTACATTTTTGCAGAGATTGAAGTTATAACAAGAACTGGAAAGGCTGTAAAACAACCGTCTTAAATATACCAGGAATGTCAATAATTTGGTATGCAATTCCTTCAGTTAATAGTGGCTTTTGCAATTATTTGTGGTACCCATGCAGCTGAAGTCTTTTTGAACAGAAGAAACACTGGATACAGCCTTTGCATGCATTGTCTTCCTCAGTCACACTGCCCACCAGTCAGCTTCAATTTTTTCAAATGCCAATTAACAGGTGTGAGAAATGCTACTTCTTACCCAGGGACTGATGTCTGCACAACAGTGATACTACCTTGGCAATCCAGTCTGCAGCATAAATATCATGGTGTTTGAGCCCTTGGGGCCTGTGGAGTTTACAACTATGCTGTCAAGATCTCATCGTTGGGATAGTCCTTGAAGTCCTGCCAAGATCTAGGGGACTCTGGTGCTTTTATGTGCTCCCAAGCACAGCTCCGGCTCCAGGAGTCAACACTCTTGTCAGGCTGAATGATGGTGTGGATCTCAACTCGCGAGCTGAGATTCCAGTGGGGAGTGTGACAGTGCATGCTTGCATGATGATGCCAGAGAAGCAGGTGACACTGGCAGATAGCTGCAAGGAATAGTAACTGGGTGGCTTCTTGTTACATATCCTCAGAACTTCACAGGATGGAATTTGAGAGAGAGGAACAGTTATAAAATGAGGTTACAAAATCCGGATGTCCTGATCAATTCGAGACAGTTGTAAGGTACCTAACACTGCATGCACAGGCAAGAAGAGCATTCAGCACTGGGTCAGGATCTGTTTGCATCATATTTTTACTAATCCAAGGATTAATCACATTGCAAGTCAATGAGCTGTTACACTCATCCAGGCTCTCCAGAGACTGCCTGGAGAGAAAAGAAGAGGTTGGTATGTCAAAATAGTGACACAAGGAGGCGCAGAGCAAGTATGTTTTCCTTGTAATAAAAACTACATGGGCCCAAAGTATTTAAACACAGCTTGTAAAGAAAAACAAGAGTTAAAAGGGCAAAGTTTGCCTCGGCCACATCCCAAAAAAAAGTTGGATCAGTTCTGAATTTGTCCTTCTGCATATACAATAAAAGGAGAGAAAGAGCAGTAGTTTGTAGTCTGAAGCACTTCACATTTGCTAGCTCTCAGAAATCCTGAAAGCCTTCAAAACTGACAGAACTCTTGCAATACAGGACATTACTAACTGCTTACATGCTTACATGTGCATTACATGCATTTCTGCTGCTGTTAACTATGAATATTTAGATAGCAGCATGCCTGCTTTTCACCTGGGCCAGAACTGAAAGGCACATTCAAACACAGCATTTAAACAGACATATTAATTCTGCTGACAGCTAGGGCTGATTTTGTAGTTATCCTCAAACTCTGTTACCTGCCACAAATAAATGTACTAAAATGTCTTATCTTAGTGATGGAAGATCTGCTGAATGCCAAGGGGTTGTTCCACTGTCTTGGTTTTCCAACTATTTATCCAAGGGTATAAGCCTGTGAAGATCTTTGTGCATGCTTCCACTGGCAGTAGCAACTAGCCATGCAGTTCTAGAGTGGCGAAGGAGGCTGCTAGACTACTCAGTGCTTCTGAAAAGCTTTTCTCTTGTAGTTCACCCCTAGTACAAGAGGCGGTATACAGATGAGACAAAAATCAACAATAGAAACCACCAAATAATGAGAGACACCATTAGTGGATGTATTGTACCTTTCCCTGCGCTGACCTTCAGGGACAAATGGATTTAGATAAGCGTTTGTTTGAAATGGTTTTTGCAGCAAACAAGGCTGTTACATTTCACCAGTCTCTTTTAAGACTCCATGAAATAAATCCATGTTCAGGATCAGTTTTGCAATTCACTCAGTGTCCTTGACCTCACAGAAAAAGACTGCTCTGATGGAACATTTCTGGCAGGATTGTCCCAGCTTCAATATATGCTGAGTATCTTCTGTTCACTGAAACATGCAAAAATTCATACAAATTACATATTCAGAACAAACATTGTTTTCCCTGATAAGATTAATTTTGAGCTCAGTTCTGCAAGGTATTTTCTATTTACTGGAAACCTCTGGTTAACAGAGTTGATGGTATTCAGTAGCCCTCTGTAAAAGTGAGCCCCTGTGTAAAGCACTGTAAGTGCTGATTTCTTAATAAATATGAAATAAAGAAAACACGAATTCACAGGTCAAAATGGTTTCTCCATAAAGTATCAAGGAAAATTCTTCAGTTAAGTTAAGCCTGTGAATGGAAATCAGTGTTGCACTACTCAAGGATATGGAAAGTTATTGAGGTTGTGTACAGACACCTTTAAATTCCATTTAAAGTTTTAAAAGGACAGGTTTGTGTCTTATCACATGGCTCCTAATGAAGTAGTCTCACACTGTCAGATGAAGATGAGATGGAGGTAACCTGCAGAGGCAAAGCAGGTTGGTACTACAACATGCTGTTCTTGTTGATGTTCACAGTAAACAGGTGGAGGCTGATTGCTAAATATTGGCTTTTCCAGTGATAACTTGATGGGTTACAGTTACAGCATTCAGATTGAAAGCGTGTTCCCAGCACTCTGAGAGATGGAAGAATAAGTTTACAAGTTGAGAGACTTAGCTAAACCAAGACCCACATGAGCTTGTGTGAACAGATTTGGCCTCACAAAAATCAGTGGTCATGTGGTTCTGGAGTAACAGTGAAGATGCCCACACCAAGGAGCTGCAGCTGCTTCCTTCTGCTGTCATTTGCCCTTGAGCTACCTCTATTTCTGTCCAACACAGCTCAAGAGCTTAGGTACTTACCAGCCACCAGCTTTGCTTTTACTTCTGCAGACAACAGAAGTTTGCACTGTGCTGAAACACTGGGAACAGAGCTCCTTCCTGTGAGAAAGATGTGCTTTATTTATTCCCTTCCTTTTTTAAAGAATTTTGTATGGAAAATGTTTTCAGGTTTGGTTTCCTCAAAGATGATTGCAGAGAAATCTGTGCAGGTCTTGTAATTCCTTTTATTTCCCCTTCGGGATCTATGCATCTACTAGCATGCGTTCTCTTAAGAATCCTCTTAACTTTCTTCATCACTATCAGTTTGTATCCTGCTGCATTATGCTAAATGAAACATACTGAATACAAATACAGAGAGAAAGCAAAACCAGTAACCCATTCCCAAGCACTCACACTATGGTCCCGGGTGGCTGCAACCAGCGATCTGCTCTAATCCTATGCCTGTGTGGATCATTATCTTGAGCAGACAACTGCTGCTGACACTGTTCAGTGTGTGGAGTGGTGACTCCATCATGATGGCAGTGGGTAAATGATACTGCCACCCACAAGCACCTGTTCTGCCCACGTGGCAGCCTGCTGAAGCAGTCTGCAGAGACATGGCAGCCACCTCCAGGCACAGGACAGCATGCCCTCTGGAACAGGGGCGTGTCTGGCTGCTCCTGTGCACACATACTCGTCTGGATCTCAGCTCAAACATCCAGGCAGTAATGCAACTCAGACCTAAAAACTTGTGCACCACAAGCTTGGAAATGCAGATGAGCAAAGTTTCTACAGCAATGCCTTCAAGAGTGAAGAAGCCATGGCTAATTTCCATGCAGGTTCCTACTTAGGCTTTATAAACCCAAATTTTCTTCTCAAGATAACCCAGAACTTCAGAGGCTGCTTTAAACAATTGTTTAGAATTAACTGCCTGCAAGGGGATGGGAGACACAACTTAGCAAGATGAACCTGCACCTTCCTGTCTTAAGATTCCTCAAATATTCCTTCCACAAGGAGAACTGTAAAAGCTTAGAGACAGGGGACTACTATGACAATCTCACCACGTCATTCCAAATGTTCCCAAATATAGGGCAAAGTTGTTCTTAATATTAGGGTGTGACCCAAAAATAGGTTTCTGCTGAGCTTTGTGCCTGCTATCATTGAATGCACTGCTGAATCTAAGTGGAAATTTTACATTACTAAAATGAATACCTATAGGAAAATTTACAGGATTCTCTTTATTTAGGGCTTCTATTTCAGAAAAATGAATCCTGTACAATAGTGATTGAATTATTTGCCCAACTTCATTTTACTCTCTATCATACTTTGTGTCACCCGGTTGGAAGGGAAAGGAACTATATAAGTTTCCAAAATTAGGAGGTATTACCTTCAGTTACTTCAGGCTGTTGTTCCACCATTCCCAGAGACAAGGATGCAAGTATTTCTATGGCTGTAGGTGAGATGAGGATAGGAAAAGGGTCAGGAAAGCTGAAGGTAAATGTGAATGCAGAGCAGAGGAGCTGAGGACATCAGGAAGTTACTGAAATTGTGCTATGCACATTGGAGGGAAGCAAAGTACCTTGGGACGTCTTTGATTCAGGAACTATTCCTAAAGTTTCATATGCTGTGCTTCACCAAAAACTTTTCATTCAGCTGTGACTGAACCCCTGTAGGATGGTACTAACACATTGGGAGGATCATATTTCTGGAATTACAGTGGCTGACGGTACATCCTCAGTGCAGGTGTGCAATGTGCTCCTTTGGACCTCTGCAACTCAGCTTGGCCTAAGTCTCAGCTCAGCGGAACACTGCCTTCCATTAAGAGTCAAAGCAAATCCAAAATTTAACTGCTCCTATGACTGAGATAGGATTAGGAGATTTTTCTGGACTAGGAATTTAATTCTTAAAACAACCAAGCAACCATAGGCTCTGTGATCTTTGGGCCATACCAGCTGTTACAGGACACCACAGAAGAATGATCAGCTGATGGATGATTAAGAGCTGGCTTTAGGCTACTGTGACAGGGAACAATTACTTTACCAAGAAAAAAAATCTGCCCTGGTCCAACCGTACCGTTACCAACATAAGGAAATTCCTTTGCTTTCAAAGCCAGGTGATGTTTGGCACCATCAGAGTGGAGTTGTTCTCCACATCATATGCTCACTAAACGTATTTCCATAGACAGCTAATGAAGAATAAGAATGAAGTATAAATCACACACTACCTCAATATGCAGCATATTCCCTGCCTAGATGAGCCCTTTGCTGAAATGGATGCCCTGCTGCAGTCAGCCTCAGCAGGTAACTTTGTTAGAAAGGGTAGTCAGATCAGGATCACCAGACTAGCTGAATACAAAGCTGGCAAGAGCAGTCCAGTCCACAGTTACACACAAGTCTAGACAGGGATGTATGCTTAGAATGCAAGTTTAAAACTNAAACCAAACCAAAACAAAAATCCACAAGCAGAACTTCACTCATTTAAATGAGAAGATGAGGCTCTGACTTATCCTGTGCCTTCAAAAATAAATTCAAATCAAGACTTCTATTTATCTAGTTTGGAATTTTTACCATGCATGGTCTACTGTGTGTAGTTGTACTGTGGTAGGACATGTAACTCTTTTGTAAAATGAAAAAAACTGTTCCTAATTCAATTTTCCTCCTAATTCAATTCAGAAATTTGCATTCAGTTCCAAGAAGTGTTCTATCTTTGAGGTTTAGAAAATGAAGAAAGTGTTTGAACTTTAGAAATTCCTTGCCTCATTAGTTTTAGCAGATGCACAATACAGTAATCATCACGAGTGCTGCAACACTCATGTAGCTGACATTTTATTAAAAAATGGAAATATACAGATGTGCTAATCCCTGCAAAGTGCACATGTATCACCACAGATGACTTTTTATTCTTAGGCCATGCTGACCAAGGGAACAAATGTGTGGGCCTTAATGATTTCCCCTGCAGTGTGCTCCACTAGGTCA
Source organism: Leptocoma aspasia (assembly GCA_013399835.1). Lineage (NCBI taxonomy): Eukaryota > Metazoa > Chordata > Aves > Passeriformes > Nectariniidae > Leptocoma > Leptocoma aspasia. Next base: position 455,053 of record VXAX01006673.1, on the reverse strand, counting down.
TCAGCAGCACACGGTGTTTATTCTGGTTGAATAAAATGCTCTGGGCAAGTAACACCAAAGAATCTGCAAGGTTGGTTGCTTTTGCAGAGTTGGGGCTTTTCTGTTGTTCTAAAATGCACCCAAAGTATCGTTACCATCTGTACCCATGCTTGTGTGAGACAGCCCCGACTGGTAAAGTGTACAAGCATCAAATGATTTTTTATAGAACTGCTGTTGCAATTTTCAGACATGCTTCCCAACCCTTCATAATATATACAGCAGGTATAAGTTATACTTAAGGATATCAGGTCTGTGAAAAGTGGAAACATAAGTTAAACAGAGGTGCTGACATTTTGTCTGACATTGTAGATGACACAAGCAGCCAGATCACTAAGTGAATAAACAGAACTTTTTATTTTCCCTGCAGCTATGTGAGCTCTGGTTATTCCTGACACACCTGCAAAGCCTCTGTGGAGCTTAAGATAAGTGTCTCACAGAGAAAGTTTGACTTAAACATACATTTTGTGTGTGGGATCTGATTTTGGAAGGCATAGGCCAACAGTGCTATTAGAGAGCCACACCAAAGGACTGTGAGCTTGTACATGTACCAGCTAACATCAGACCCCTTGTTCATGAGGGAAAGGTTATGTGTGCACTACTCATGAAAAAGGTATAGATGCATATTAAGGCAGATAAAACCTGCCTTCATATGCTCTCTATGTCTTAGGACATTTGGATTCACAGAAAGAATCTCTGTTTTACCCCATTGCCTATTCCACAAATAAAAGCATCACCACTTTCATGAGGACAAGTTATAAAGCAGCACTTTCATTGCTTATAAAGAGCCTTTGGAAAATACTGGTACCATAACATATGGATAAGATGCTGCTTCTGCTCAGAACCCTCAGCCCATGTGGTGCATTACTCTTTGCAGCATAATTCCTGGTCCAAGCAAGGGTAATGGGTTAAGCCCAGCTGGGAAACAGTTGTTTCTTCTTGTCCTTGTCCTTGTCCTTGACCTTGTCCTTGTCCTTGTCCTTGTCCTTGTCCTTGTCCTTGTCCTTCTCCTTCTTCTTCTTCTTCTTCTTCTTCTTCTTCTTCTTCTTCTTCTTCTTCTTCTTCTTCTCTTCTTCTGCTTCTTCTGCTTCTTATTGTTGTTGTTGTTGTTGTTGTTGTTGTTGTTGTTGTTGTTCTTCTTCTTCTTCTTCTTCTTCTTCTTTACTAGTGGCTGAAAGTTTCTTCCTTCACTCAAAGAATAAACAAAACCAAAACCAGCTGAGGTATTTGCGCTGCCTGTTTCTGAGTATGCTAGAGAATGTACCAGAAGAGCCTTCTTTCTCAGGAAAGATTATCACCCTAATATATCAAAAAATATTTGCTCAGACAACTTTTTCACCTCCCCAGTCATTAAAAAAAATTTCCTTTAGATTTGAATAGCACAAAACCAGGGCAGAGACCTACTATTTTTTCTTGTAGTATAAAGTGGAAGCACCTTCACAAATGTGTTGCTTAGCTCCAGTTCCTTCACTACCCAGAGAAAAGCAGGCTGGTTAATAAGATGACAGTTGACTAAACTTAATTTACCCAATAAAGCCTGTGGGAAGCAGTTTGAGAGGCAAAGGTGCAAATGCTGCTGATGCTAACCCTCTGCTCATAAGATAAAGACATCAGCCAGAAACGTCAAAGAGGCAATACTTTCATTTTCTACCCTTTCCCTTGAGAATATGTTATAGGTATGGTCAGGATATGAAGCAACAGGGAGAGGGGAAAGCCTAGAAATTGTGCTATTTGTTAAATCATTTGCAAATCACAAGCTGCCTGCTATTTGATTTCCTCCTCACCTGTAAGGCTCTAAACTGGTTTGCAATAAATGTCAGGTCCCCAAGAGTTTCACCTAGTGACAGTGAAGCCAGTGAGAGCTCTGCTATCATCACAGATCAACTATCATGTATAAGAGTACTTAGTGTTATTTGTTTAAAACAAAACAAAACAAAATAATCTGTCTCTTATCTTTCCTTTGAAGACAGCATGGCAATGACCTTTCTCCATGGGAGGCAGGCAGTGCTGCCTGCAACTCCAGGTTGTGACTGAAGATGAATAAGAAAAGGGAGGATTGGACCAACAGCAATATCCATTTCCCAGCCCTTCTACTGCTCTTCCAACGTGTTTGTTATTAAGAACTTGGTATTTTCGTAACACTTAGATAATGGGCAGTGGGTGTTTCTATGGTGACATATTGAGAACTCAAAGATTAATGTCTCATTTTACTATTTCCATTCTGATATCTCTATGTTGATAAATGCTTGGCAATCTCACCATCCCATTAGTAATATTAAATACTGTGAACCTAGGGTTTAGGGAGTTATAAACCATTTTAAAATTGAATGTGAGCAATAAAATTCTCTCTGGGCAGTTTTCCAGTGCAAACATTCTCCAACCTCACTATCAAATCATGGTGAAGAAAAGAGCTACTAGACATTTCTTTCATAATTGAGAGTAAGGGATGTGAGTTTCTGGGGTAGTCTTTTATGAATAAGATGAACATGCAGATATTTCCGGTTTTAAATGATATTGCAGCATGGATCAGAAATATTTGGAGGAGCTTCATTTAGATTTTCCCATCAGTGTTGGATTGAATCTTTGGCAAATGGAAGCCTCTCTGTTATATCACTCTGCTCTGACAAACTCCACTCCTCTCATCCATAAAAGATGGCATTGTTTTTGTAAAAGAAAACTCAGAATAAAGCCCAGCAACCATGAAAAAAGCTGAATTAAGGCATTGGTGGGGGCTTTTCTTTCACACAGAAACCTTTCTTTTACCAGTACAAGGCTGAGATGAGTTAATCACCAGCCTGATGAAGTCAATCCCTGTTCCAGTACATTTTCTCCAAGGTCATCCAATAAGTCAATGTGTAAACTGGGCTAAGAACATAGGAATTGTGTCCTACAAGAGCAATAGTTGTATTTATCCAGGCTCTCGGTATTCCTAAAGCTTTTCTTTTTTGTGGGGAACATCACCAGGCTGCTCAAACCAGGCAATTTTTGAGACCTCATACAAAATAAGGTATGCAGCAAATCAGCATCAACAGACAGGTATGAGTGCTTCAGAGGCCTTTGGGAAGGGTTCAGAAATTCACCCAAGACTAATGATGAACTTTAACATTTAAACATTTTTTCAAGAGAGGAAAAAAAAAGTCAAACCCCAAATGAATGGAACTAGAACATGACCCCAGGAAAGGTCATTGAAGCACAGAGGCACTTTTCCACTCTGTTTGGTTTAGACACTAGAATGCAATTAGGATGCCTGGCAGCTCTCCACTCCTACAAGCACCTTAGTAGCACTACATCTAGAGGTGTATATCCTACTGCCTTATGTCTCAGCCATAACAGGGTCTTTTCTATACCCTGAATAAAAAAAGCCTGATCTTTTCCCATATCACTTCTATTTCAGTAGAAATAAAGCGGTCTGGTTATTGGTCTTGACTCCAGTAAGCTGCTTTCCTCTATATCTGGACTGAAGCACACAAAATGCTGAGCTTTTTCTGGGCACAATTGAACCTAGACTCAAGAAGACACAAGCAAAAGCACATTTCCTCAGACCTACTTTATTGGGGGGGCTTCCAAGAAAGCGTCAAATAGAAGAGCAAGTGTTTTGGAACAGCTGAGAGAGAACCTTGTGAAGTGCTGACCACCACCAGTACCCGTGGACATGTAAGGTCTGATGGGAAGGATGAATGTGTTGGGCATGGAGGTGAACTGGAGTTGGCTTTGCAGCTCAGCTGTGCTTAAATTTAAATAGACAGCACTTAACCTTTCTTTCTCCTTCATACCTTCGCTTAGTCACACAGTCACACAGGACCTTCCCATGAGTGTACAGTAGAGTTTGTTGCACCTAGCACTCAACAAATTTAACACCACTGATGAGACCAAGACAACAAGGCACAAGAAATCTTCCACACAGACTCTAGGGCCGCATACAGAAAACAGTGGTTTGAAGATTGTCAGAGTATATTAAAAGAAGAAAAAGGATCACAACAATGTCAGCTTTAACAAAGGTAAGCAAAGCTTCAATCCCAAAGTATCTTCACAATAGTTACCAGTTTGGAAAACCATTAGAATAAAACAAGGGACTATTGTGGACTTTACACATGGTTCCTAACTCACCCCTTTCCTCAGATGACTGGCTAAATGTGAAGCTTTGAAGGTTTACATAGAGTTAAATATCAGTAAATAGGGCTGGTTCCTCAAACCCCTAAGATTCCCCTCAGATGACCAGATATCCTCATGTCCAAATGCCACACCACAGGAAGGTTTCTTTACAGAGGCTTATGGGAAAGAGTGGGGCTGAGAAGCAGAACTGCTCATCCTTCTCATCCACATATCCTTTCTCTAGGACACTCTAACACCCTCTGGTAGTATCCACTGGGTTTAACCTATTCAGACTGCAGAGTAACCTGACTTGGCATCTGCTGTTGCCATTCAATAACGGTTTCCTCTCCCATGTCCATAAGTCATTGTTAAATGAGGACATGAACAAGGCAGCTTCCTATTTCTGTCCTTCTTGATGACCCATAAACATGAATTGCTTTGATGGCTTTCAGCCCTTTTCCAGAAATAGGTGTCCCTAGCACTGGCTCTTCCCAGTCTCTTCCTGCCTTCTTTTAGAGCAGGCCTGCGGAGCCATGCTAGTGCTGTCCCTATACAGAGAAGAGACTGTGGGAGGTGAGACTTTCACTGCACACAGGATGAGGACATACCAGAAGGCTTCTTACCTTACTCTTCCCTCCTAAGAACAAGAGTGCCCAGGAGCCAGGTAAGCTTGGTCACAGGTTAGGCTCAGCTTGCTCTGCAAATTTATCTCATAGCAGAACATATTTGATTAAAAAACTGCATAGCACATACACTCAGCTGCCCACAAGTTGGCTGGGACTCAGGAAGTCCCAAAGCTGTGTTTAAAAATCTGTTCTCACAGCTTGAAAGTAATGCTCCTAAACCTAAGGACAGTGTCACATGGGGACTGATTAACAGAAGTTTGCTACTGATTTTGGAATGTAATTACCTCGTACCAGTGAAGGTTAATTTCAGTTAAATAGATGATAGCAATATCATTTGAGTCTGGGTAAGATGATCTAAGATGAAGCTGCCAGTTCAGTGATTTAAAATTAGAGCAATGCTCTCCCTCCTTCAGGCCCCCCAGCATCATTCTTGTTACCACGTGCCAACCCCGCTGCAATCTGATGCTGTACCCGATCAAGAATCGCTATGCCCAAGTGGGAGGCAATGAGAACACAAGCAACACTGCTACAAAAGTCAAATAGAATTGTCTTTATTGCAAAACAGGATGAAGAAATATGAAGTTCTGTTTCTGCGGCATCGTGACAGCACTGTGTGTAACTCCTATGTACAGCCCTCTCTTTGTAGGACAGGTATGTACCTCTCTTGGGGAGCTCCCAAAGACAGCACCATACAACAGTTGTGAGGTGTATCTGGAAAAGAGAAATAGGGAGACAGGCACCAAAGGGCTAATAGAGAATAAATATCCTTTCATTAAAACCAGATTGCTAAAGGAAGGGAAGAGAAACCCAAAGAGCACACTCACTTATGACCAAATATTAACCCATCAAATTGAAAAGCAATTCCTTCTCAGACTTGTGGCAGCCTAATTCTCAAGGAAGGGCAGTCTGGTGCCCTTCTCCAATGCAAAGCCCTTAGCCTTTGTCCATTAGGTTTTGTACATCACCACCTGGCCATGCCAAGTCTGCTCACATACAGGGAAAACAGCAATGTCATGGCTGGTGATCTGGCCCTTAAAACACATCAAATGAATTTCAGCCAGAAGAATACAGGAGATTTTGTCTCTTGGACCGTTTGGGTGGTACCTCATTGGAGAAAATTTTTTTTCTTTTCAACATCAGCATTCAGCATCTCCTACTTATGTATGTGGACAGAGTACAGCAGAGCTGTATATCTCTGTTCTTAGATTTCTTACTTCTATTAGACGAATATAACAAAGATTGCACTAGATTTTATGGCCCCTTTCCACTGTGGTTTTGCTGTCTCGTTACATGACAGGTCTTAAATTCTCTGTAAGCTTTAAGCCAGAACAAACAGCTCCAGTGCACGAAAGGTGAAAAAGCAGTGACAGACCGTGTCACACACACAGCTAGGACTGGAATCAGTAAATGTCACTTACATACCACTCATATGGAGTCAATTTCTGGGATAACACACATATCCAAAAAGCCTGTTCAGCCTTTAAAATGATCAATAATGGACCTTTTTAATGGTCATGTCTAGTAACCTACTAGCAATCCTAGATAAAAAAACTCCCCTTCCCTCCTTTTACTACCTAGAACTTGTAAACCAAAAAAACTTTCTTTTATATTCTGCATAATTTTTAAAGACGTAATTTTACATGTCTATACTGACTGAATTCTCTATCTTCTAAACAGCTATTAACTTTTCTCTACCTTAATGTTTTCCTCTTTGTCTAAACTTTTTCTCTAATTCCCTTTAAAATGCTCATTTGCAGATGCTTTCCTGTTACCTGGTATCACTCAAAATTTTACTATGTTCATCTTCAGCTCTGTTGACTCAGTTCTGTTCTCCTGGAGATCTGAGTAGGATGATATATGCATTGCAGTCAGTAGAACAATACAAAACTGTTTTGAGAGAAGAGCCAGATGGAGAAAGACATATGAATCCTGGGCATATGAGGACACACTTGCAGTATTGACCCTGAGGGGTTTCAAAACAGTTAATGCTGTCACTGGATTGAAAACTCTGTTTTATGCTAGTAGCACATAAGGCTTTTCACTCTTGTCTGTCGTTGCCTGCAACTTATCAATAAGTATTTACCATACATTTTTCACATAAATGACCTTCATACTCTGAGTTCAGCATGCCCATTACTGCTTTGTGCCACAAGATGTATCTGTTGTTTAATAAAACTGTTGTTAGCAGCAACCTAAGAAATGTGTGATCACATCCTTTCTGTTTGGACAGTGTGCTTTTCTTGCTTTGTGCTGTGGAAGCTGAGGGGGATAGAGCTAGGATGACTGGCAAGGTTTTCCGTGACTTACATCAGAAAATCTTAATCTGTGATCTAAATTTTACCTCATAATACTTCAGTTTTACAACTGTCTTCACTCACAAATCGAAGAGCCTGCTCCCACCAAGAGGAAATGTAGCCCTCTCTTCCCTATATTATTTTAATGCCAAATGGAAGAGTTTCACAAGAGGAAGCAGCCAAAACTCTGTACATCTCATCTAAAATGACATAACTCATAGTAGAACTTGGCAAAGTAGTCAGGAGGAAAATGTTTTGCTTTCACCAAACTATCAGCTGAAAATCCGGTTTTTCTGAAAGCATCTTTGACGGGAAAATACTTTCATACCGAAAATCAAAGACAGGCTGGCCACAGGTATGGGCCATCAGCAGCACCAGATCTGTCAGCTAGATATAGAAGAGCCCTGGAGTGTAAATCCACTTTGTTTGGACGGCTTCCCCTATGACTAGTCCTCAGAGAAGCCATTTTTCATTTGCAGAGCAGCCTAGCAAGGCACTGCAGGGCAGAACCAAGTTCCTCCTGGTCCTCCTGGGGAAAGCCTGCAGTGTGACACTCCTGGCTTGCGTGGCCTGGGGCAGCTCCTCTTCCTGATGCCAGGGATACATTTACCTAAGGTGAACCCCAACCAAATTGTGGAGCTGTGTCAGCCACCAAAGGAGGTTTGTTGTGTACCGTCATCTCTCAGCAGGACCTCTGTGGTTGTGCAGCTGAACTGCTGTTCCTCTCTCCTAGCCATGGTGTGCAAGACATCAGGAGGGCAAGAGACATTACCCAGCCTTTAACCCTTGTGCTCTGGAAGATAGAAGGAGACAGACCTCTCTGCCCTCCTCTCCTTATCCTCTTTCTGGGCACTGGGGAACACTGGCCACAGCTGATGCAATGAGGGTCTTTGAACACAATACATTAACATTTCAGAGCCTGTCTTCCCCTGGTAACATCTGTGACAGCTCTAACCAAGTGTTGCACATCAGTGCACTACTAAACATGCCAAAATGCATAAGGAAACAGATCACACATTTATGGGGAGTTTGAAAGGAAAATGTGATGTCAACTCACCAAAGGCAGCCCTTTCCATGCAGAAGAGATGGGATAAGGACCTTAAAGAGTTAATAGGACCAGTTACAATACTGTTTTTGGACTGCCCTGCGTGAGGAGACAGCAGATTTTCCCAGCATGTCAGTGACCTCCTCCTGCCTACACTTTTCTATGGATGCATATAAGACTCTGCTCATGAGAGTCATCACTGGAGCCTTTAAAAAGCCCATAAACCCAAACACTGCATGGGAGATGGGACACTGAAGGACAGGGTGAAGGGTTTTCTTAACTGATTCATCACTAAGACGATTTTGGTCATTTCTAGTGACATACAATAATAAAATTTGCACAGTGCTGTTTTATATCAGAGAAATTCATTGTTTGGGAAAGCTGCTGTGAGAACAGCTCTGAAGAGACCTGCTCCTGAGAGCAGTGGCCACAGAAGCTGTGCCATGCCCAAGCTCTCTGCAGGCAGGGTGATGGCTGCCTCCTGCCTCTGTGGGGTGCAGGCAGCCTCCAGCCAGTAACAAACAAGGTGCTGCTTTTGAGGAACTGTCTGGGATCAACTGATGGGGTAAAAATTAACTAATTAAAGTAATCATCCAAGTACTTGCAGACATGAACGATTTTAAGACATTACCCAAATGTGATGGTTCAAATTGCAAAGTCCTGGGTTGCACCACAGCAAAGAACAATGACATGCATCAGCTCTCCATGGAGGAAGGACAACAGATAGGAGTTTATCATAGTATGACATTTTCAAACGTGCCTATGCTATTTCTGAGACTAATGTAAGAAAAATCTGGCCCCAGTTACTCTCTATTTCCAGAGATCATAATTCAAGCTCAGTTGAGCAGTTTTTGAATTCTGTTTCTACAGGATTTAACCAGTATTATTCAGCAACCCTTTTGAATGGAAATAGTCCTTTTAAAGACTTGAAGATTTGGTTGTTTATAGGGAAACAATTCTCTCATTGCAAAATTCTACATATTGAGTAAATCAAATTGTTTGGTGATTCATTTGGCAATTTGTCTGCATAACAGATACAAAAGACTTCCAGCTGACAACACACCTGGAGCTTCTCCTCTGCAACCCACGGTGGGTGGCAGTAGAGGCCTGGCAGACAGGGCAGAAGCAGCCTGAGTCACTGAGATGTTTATCTAGATGTTAGCAGATGTTGTGGGTGACTTCTCATATTGTTTTGTCCCATTTAAAAGGAAAAAACAAAAGTTTTCTTGTAACTAAAACAAAAGAGAAAAAACTGGTTGAGAAATAAATTCTTGTTCAGCACCCTGTCCAAAAGTGTTCTTGTACTTGTAGCAATATGCATAACAGACTCTGATTTTTTTGATGCTGAGTAGAGCTTGTAGAGGCTTGAAAGACATTGTACCTTCTACGTAAGGGCAAGTATTTGCCTTTAAGCTACTTGCTGTTTGATGCAGCCTGCAAAGCATTCAGCCTTGAGAAGAAATATTAGAGGTGTCTATGACAGAAATTGTCTCAGGTGTGGACAAATCAGCAGCAGTCATACCAGAGATCAGATGGCTGCTACCAGATGTTACAAAATTATACCCACAACCTTACAGCATGGCATTGAGGTTTTAATGACAGCCATTCCCAAACTTCCCAAACTCAGAACCCCTGTTAGAGAGAAACCTTAATTGAAGTCTGTATCCATCAAAGAAGTAATTCTTAAAATTCAACTTCAAGAAACTAGAAACTAAGAGGTAACTGTGGTCTCATACATGCTTTCATGCTTTATTGGTTTTGTCCATTCAGACATTTTTGCTCCATCCCAAAAAATACCTGAATTCCCTCACCTCATGGGAAGCACTACGGCAACCTTCTGAATTTTCCCAAAGGATGAGGTAAAAAGCACAGTGATTTTCTCCTAATTCATCTTCCAACACAGGGATCCAACGGGCTGCTTTGCAAGCACTCACAGTATTCAGATCCCTGTACTAAAAACTGATCTCAAAAACAAGTAGGGTGGAAGAGTCCCCAAACACCTCTACTGTGCCTAAAACGTGGTGGCTCACCCAGGGCTAGGCTGGCACAAAGGAAAACAGGTGGCTCAGTGAGCCACAGGGAGGTCAGTCAGGCTCTAAAACAACCTTTATCTGAAGCTGACTCAAGTTTATCAACATTTTGATACATATTTCACTGAATCATTTCCATATAATTTCCATTCTCCTTTTTTCCAGAGTTTTCCATGTAATTTTGTTGTGGTTTTGTGGATTAAAAGTTTCTAAAATTATGTGAAAAAGTAAATTTTTCCATCCCAAAAAAACCCAAATCTCCTATTGTAACTCCTCTTTACTGGGGTGCACAATTAGAGCCAGCACTACAGAACTCATACTATGAAAACACTAGAAATATTAGTAGAAATAAAAAGCATTAGCTACCAAGCATTAACAGAAATCCAAAAAGGAATATTAGGTTTTCATAAAAAATATTTTTGTCAGTAAAAATCTATCAGAATATGTGCAGCTTGCAAAGATGTGGATCAATTAAATCCACTAGAATAAGAAAGGACGAAGTGCAATCTGATTTCACTAAACTTCTGTCTTTTAATGTGGATGCCTAGTTTACACTAGTGGATTCATTCTTATCCCAGGACTGAGCACATCTTATTCTTCTAAGTGTATAAAAATAATTAACTTATCAAGAAAAAAAAAAAAAAAAAAAAAAAAAAAACAGAAAAAAGGAACATAATTTCTTTGAAATTCTGTAGGGCAGCTGTCAGTACCCATGTATCTGTTGAACACAGTTTTACTTCAAATGGTGCATTTGGAGGTGACTTTGTGGAAATTATGCTGTCACTGTGTCTGAAGGGAAAAGGAGGTTTAAAATTATTTATATTCTGACTGTTCCTCTGGATTTTGGTAACACAAGTCACAATAGAAATTTAATTCATTTATAAGGGTAAGAGCTTTGAAGATTGTGTTGTTGGTTGTGTTTTTGGTTTGTTTTTTTCCACTCCTCTTTCTCCTTCTTAGACTCCCATATTAAACATTTTGTTGTGAAAGTAATAAAAAGCAACTTCCAGTCTGTTGCTTGACTATTTAGGACAGATGTGCTGCCAAAGTCCAGCATAGTTTTCTAACTGCTTACACATGTACTCCCGATGAGTTTATTAGTGAAACCTAGGTTTTATTCTTGATCATATGGCTATAAATTGAAATACAAAATAAAATAACAGCTTCCTCCTACTCTTGCTTGTTGAATTAATCTACTAACTAAACTATTTTTCTTTCTTGCCTCTCTATTTAAATTTGTCAACATAGGCTAAAAGTCTAAAGCTGATGGAGATAAGGAAATATTAAGGAGGAGTTTCAGTTACGACTCAGTCAAATTGGATTCGAGATAAACTGATGATAAATAAGTTACAAATGTATGTTTTGAAAGTGTATATATTATTAAGCTGTCTCACAACTGCAGGATGCTTGTCATTTGACAATGAAAGAGATCTCAGGCTCTGCTCTTTCTGGAGCTGCTGCAACCTTGCAAACTTTGTGCTCAGTAAAAGAGGAGTAAAGTTTTTTAAAACCAAACAGTGGATAAAATTTATTTGCAGTGCAGTTCCATTTACTTGTCTGAAGTCAGCATAGCAATGAATTGCAACCATATACTTGACCCAGAGGATTTACTGAGTGAAACTGAACAGGTGGCTCCAAAAGAGGTCATGCAAGACAGGAAAGGCCACATGGCATTGGAAACTTAACCATGGTCTCCTCAGCCTACTGTTTGCACATACCTGGTCACACAGAAATATCTCCTTGAAATTAGCTCTGGGAGTTTAATCAAAACAGCAGTTGTAATTAATCCTTTCAACAATGTGTGTAGGAATAGTGAACTCTACTTTACTTGAAGAGTTTTACCAGTGTCATTCAGACACATAGGCCTGAGTTGAAACAGAAGTTGCATGCTTAAGACAAAAAGGGATTGTTTAAATTCTGTGAGATGTGCTGGCAGGAATTCATGTGTGGTCATCCTGAATTTATTAAAGAAGATGGATCCATGATGTGCCGTGATTTTTTAAGATGCAGCTCAGGAAAGCTGCTAGAGGCTAGTTTCATGTCTCCTATACCTTGTGCTCTGAATTGCTTCATCTAAATTTAGAACAAATCCCATCCTTTTCATTGCCTTCAAGAACTCACAAGTCACAAAAACAATGAAAGGAAAGTCAGAAATAATTACATGGGATTTTCATGAGGGTAGCAAGAGAACAAGGCACAGACTCTCTCATCCTGAGGGAACATCGAATTCCTGTGTTGGCCCCAAGAACAATGGATTTGTGCAGAGTTTTGGGGAGCTGGAAACAGAAGTTACACCACAAAAAAGTGCACAGTGGCAGAATAGAATATTGGAGCTTTATTCCTCAGGAACAGTTATGTGTGACTGTTGAAATGTCAGCTACTTTTCCAACTGCTAACCATCTATGACATTTAAGTTAAAATAAGTTATATTGACATCTTTATAATGAAGTCACGACTAAACTTTAATGAAAGGCTCAAAATCTACCAGCAGAATGTATTTTTTGAATGGGTCACGCACATATTTTAAAAATAATTTTCTGGATTCACATCCTTCCAAGAGATGATTCAGGAGGGAAGAAGATTATAGAGATCAGTCTTGACAAGGGCAGAGCGCTAGTCTTTCTTGCACTAATACTGCTGTTTGAAGAACAGGTTAAATTGTGGAGGACGACTGAGAAATAGGCTAGTCAGAAGAAAGAGAAAGCTTATTCCAAGAGAGTACATGTTTTAGATGTGTCAAAATCAAATGACTAATTAAGACAATAATTCAAATTAGGACCAGCTAGTAGTTTAACATTCTTCAAACCCTTATTCAGCAAAAGTTTTCAGTGTTTGCCTGGTTTGAGTCCCATTAAGTCAATTAAGAGTCAAAGAGCAGTTCAGAAAGTTTAAAACCTGAGAATAATTTTCCCTATTTTTTGAAGATTTCTGAGGCTTTGGTCTGGTGTCAGCTAGCTCAGTCCTGCAAAAAAGTTTTGTCCAATAACACCAAACTACAATTACGTTTGGTGTAGCATATGTATAAGCACAGCAGCACAACACATAGAGTAAGGTTTTGACTCTATCAATCATCCTACTCAAATCTTGGTGACAAGAACCACCATTCAGGTGCAAGAAATCCTTTCTGTGGAGACCCAGCCACTGGAAAAGCTTCTTACTTATCCATTTATGGACCAACATTTCCCTTTTTGAGACCTTGTTTCCCTTTTAAAATTTCTATATAATCTCAGCTAATACAATTGTTTCAGATTATACAGTTTATTTTGTTTCTATGACAACCTGAGGACAAGAGTTCCAGTGATTAATTACACATCCTGGAGCAGGATCCTAAACTTCTGCCATTGCCCAAGCTGGCCACATCAGTTCAGAATTCTTTTTTCCACATCAGAATAACAACTTTCTTCATTCCAGAGACTCCCTAAGCCCAGGAAGAGGAGAAAGCAAGCAGTTCTACAAAACTGCCCTCCAAAAGTCTTGGTGTACTGTAGAAAGTCTCTAACAGAGCCCTTCATGAGAGCTTTCAAGTAAGTCACGGATTCTTTTCCCTTAACAGTTGCCAAGGACAAAATTCAAGACAGTCACAGAAGAACTAAAGTAGTTGCTGTCACCAGCAATAAACTCCAGAAACCTCAGCAGAAACTTAAAAGCTTTCATTCTACTATAGAATAATAATTGGAATTCCTTTCTGCTCTCTCAGACCACATGACGTCCATTGCTTTGATGACCTCTTCAGGTTTATTTTGGGCTTTAGACGTCATGAAGAAGGATTTGTGGTGATTTTCTGACACTGCTAACTTGTCAGAAATTTAGATGTATCCTCTAGTTATCTCAAGCAGTTTGGACATTTCTTTAGGAATGTAGCCATTTTTGTTCTGGAAAGGTTTTATTGCTGCTATTTTTGAGATATTTTGTAATTGCCAAAAAGTTGCTTTCCTGTTATATTCTTTCCCCTGCTCCATTCCAAATAAAGGGTCATTGATGAATCTTCTTGATGCACACAGGTTGCCATCATCTCATAGTAAGAGATAGTGGATGTAGCTTGTGGAACATTGTGTTATATATTTGGGAAGTAAATCACACTCCAAGATCCTTAATGTATATTTCACACTGAAGAACGTGTGTCTTATATCTTCTTTTACAAACTTAGTCAAGACCCGCAAATATTCTTAGCAAAAGGGGAAAAACATTTGGGAGAGGTAAAAATCCTTCTTGGCCTGTTTGTATGAATTTTCTGAGTGACAATCAGAAACCATCAAATTACTTGCTTTCCTGTGAGACTGAGCTCCTTAGAAGCATAATCTATTCTGAGACCAGTGAGCGAGGAAGAAAATAACCCTGCAGTATCCTTTAAGCCTTATCCAAACAAGAGTCAGGATTTTTTTAAATGACTAACGACTGTAGGTGCCTTGAGACTCCATAAAGAGGTCTGATTTCCAGGGCTTAAGGTGTTGCCTGAAAATAGCAGCCTTGCTGGTGCCTCATGTTAGCCAGTCTAGTATAGAGGCACCACAACTCACTAGACTTTTTGTTTACATCAACTTCTACTGTAACCTACTGATGATACTGAGTGTGAAACAACCTACAACCTTCCTGCTTCAAAGACTCCTCCATGTTTCCTCTCCTACACAAGACTGAAATATCTGTCCTGGTTGTTTGAATCAAAATAGAGTAATTCAATTTGTCAGACAGAGAAATTTTGGAGACTCTCATGACTGAGATATCCTTTACTTCCAAATCTCAAGTGAGAAGAGAAGAAAATGAAGTGCTTTGCCCTTTTAGATGTCAAAGATAACCTCCAAGTTGTAAAACAATCAACTCACATGTTATGGAGACCTCAAGCAGACAGACTGAAGCAAAAACAACCAAGGTGCTAATTTCAGCAATTGATCTCCAAGCCAGGATTCACTTCAAAGGATACTCGTGATCATTTGAGTGTTAACATTTCCAAACAACTAGTATAAAAAGAAATATCCTGTACTGGGTTAAGTGACTTTTTTAAAGGAGTGTAATTCATTCCGACTGATATACCAGGGAACATATGTTAAAAATCAGACTCTCTGTAGCGTATGAACTGTTACAATTAAAATAATGAAAGTCTACCCTCTAGGGTAAAAATGAATATGCCTTTACCAATGATACAAAACAGCAGTGCAACATTTAGAAGGAGAAAACTCCACTGTATTTTGAAAGGCATCCCCAGACCACCTTCAAGAAGGAATCATTGCTCACTAAGATTTCACTCCCAGTGGGCTCATCCCTTTGTGCCTTAGAGTTCTGTTCCCAACCATTATGTTGTAGATGGCTTAGGACAGCACTAGGCATGGATAGTTTCACTGAAGATATTTCCCAGGGAGGACAGGAGATGAGAGACATTGCAACTGGAAGCATTTACAGCATAAAAATTCATATACATTGGCCAATACAGCATGGTCTCCTGCTTTCTCTCTAACTGTAGAATCAGGATACCATGTGTTGTAACTGAAATAAAGGGAAACAACATCCATGTCTGCAGCAGACCAGAGTCTATCTGTCCTGAGTGATGTTGTAGGTTTAAAGATAGCCATTATGTGTGAATTAACCACTCATATTCTGACTACCTATATAGTTTATTTTGCTTGTCATGGACATGTGTACCTGGCAGGTCAGAGAAAGGAGCCTGGGAAGACAGTAAGAATGTTATCCACTAGTAGGTCAGCATTTGTCCACCATTTTTAGCCTGTCTGCTTTTCTCCAGCTGAGCCTTCCATGCTAGAGAGTCTGTGCAGTCAGACCATGGAACAGACACTGGGCTGTATTCCTGTCAAACCCCACTGATAAGGGCATGTTCACACTGGCCTGGGAAGAGGCCAGTTCTGTGGTTTCAGATCCAATGACTACTCATCACTCAAAACTCTTGCCTTGAGCCAGGTCATATATTCAGGCACCTTGGGAAGTTATTACCGCCCCAGGAACCCAGTCTTCCAGGCCAGTGTGGAATATTTAAGCTCTCTGTTCAGCTGCAATGTTAATGGCAAGGTGCTCACGTGCAGTGGCAAACCACAGGATCACTTGCAAGACAGCTCGGCTGCCTAAGCTATGTTCCAGCTGTCCTTTGTGATTTCCAAGCTAAGACAAAATAACTGCTACATGAGCATTCAGCTCACTTCAGAAGAAAGTGGAACAATTTCAAATCAAGAGGCAACTGAACTGACCCTGTTCTTCTCAGGTGTGATTTTCTGATTGATACTGCAAATTCTACATGTCCACTGTGTAAAATTACTACTGTCTCTATGTTGTTAAGATTGGTAAGTCAGAACTTCTTTAAGCTGCTAGTCCCAAACAAAAATTTTTTAACATGGTAGTGTTCAGTCTAAGCTTTTTTTTCGTCTTAGCATGTGCTTGTTCTGCTGAACAGTATGCCAAGATTTCTGAATATTTCTTCTAAAGGATATTAAGGCAGATAGGTAAGCCTTGGACATCTGAACAAGAAATTTATTTCTTGGATATGTGTTAAGTTGCATCCACAGCCTGTTGTATATAATATTTCATTGCTGACTGTCATTGTCAGGTGACTGTCAGTTCCAATATGGCTGATCATTGCAAGCTCTAATTTGCTTCAGTCACAGGGAGGATAAAGAGACCACAAAACTAGTAATCTGTGGGTTTCATCACAAGCAGCCACAGCTGAAAACCCTTTGCAGACTGCCCATAAAGGATTTGTGTGGCTCCAGTGGCCAAAAAAACAAGGTGCACATTTGGAGCTCTCGGAAGGAAATTATGTCTGACTCCCACAAGAGGTTTTCTATGTGAACCTGGTTCCCATTGCACTCTTAGATGCCACATCATATCTGCATGGAAGTCTCTTCCCTTGCCACTTCCTCTAGATTGCATGGCAATACAAACTGCCATGTTGCAAGGACTTCAGTTCCCTAATGTAAAAGCAGTGATGGCATCTGTGTGAGTATCGGCTTGATGTTGGCAGTCAGATGTCTACTCACCCACTTGTGAAGAACCCTTCCTCACATATTTGCTCTCATACGGTTTGTGCTCCATGAAACAATAAAAGAGAGTTTCTCCTGCCCACCTTTGAGCTGCCCTGATCAGTTATACACAAGAACTCAGAGTGTAATGAACATGCATTTCAAACTATGTTGGATCCTGCTGCTCTGTTGCACAAAGAAACAACTGTCCCTCAGACAGAGGCAAGATGCACTTGGCACACAGGCTTTGCACACCAGGGGAACAGAGCCTTGCTCGTGGAATGCTGGTGTTGCCCAGCAGGCAAGAGCTTAATGCCTTCCGACACAACCTTTCCTTCACCAACAGCCAAAATGAATCACAGAATCACAGAATGCTCTGAGTTGGAAGAGACCCATAAAGATCATCAATTGAGCACCTTTGCTTCCTTTCCTAGCAATCCCACAAGTCTGGGATCAATGCGTGAGGAAGGCTAATTAAGGCCACGAAGACTGTGTAACAAAAAAACACAGACATAAAGGTCAGAGCTGACTTGAGAAAAAACACATCCACCTAATAGAAAAGTTGATTAGGCTTTCCTCTGTCTAGCCATGCCCTCACTATTTTAACAACACAAAATTAAACCTATGTTAAAAATGTTCAGTTGAAAACTGCAAATGAATGTTACTGAACTCAAGGTCCTTGTCCTTCTCCACTCTCATCTTCTTTTTCACTGTCATCTCTTCTCCCTTCCTTCCTCCCTTCCTAGTCAGCATTTTTGAGGTTTATATCATACTCAACTCTGGAATTTCAGTAATGCACTTGGAAGTTGCTCCTAGAGGCCAAACTTTATTCTTTCATGTGAGTTATTTTTTGTTTCATTCTTGAACAGGCATTTCTTGGAAGTGCAAGTACTCACAGAACCGTAGCACATGGAAATAATGTAAATATTAATATTCACACAGCACTGAAGATTACAAGATAATTAGAAGCTATATAACCATGTAACTCAGTTTATAAAGAGTATGACAGTTATAGGACCAAATTTTGTCTTTCTTCCAGGCCTGACTCCTCAGAATCTTTTTTCCTCTTTGTTTATGAGGAATTAATCATTTGGAACCTGATCCAAAAAGCTCAAGGGTCAATTCAAGTCTCCCATTGACTGCAGCAGATTTTGGTCTTTAATTAAGTAAACTCTCTTGAGTCCTTGGCAGCTCAGACCTCAAGCATATTACCAGCTTCCTGGTACCCCATCCCTCAGCAGCATCAAAGCCAGTAGTCAGAAAACATCCACATGAGATTCACTCTTGGAACAGATAAGAGGGTCAGGCAAAGCCCTTCACTGGGAGAGAGGACATGCATGTCCTCAAGCACATTAGGTCACGTACTGCCAGATCCTCATTAGACTACAGTGTCTAAGGGTCCACTGCCTGGCTCTGCTCCCACCTGGTAGCACCAGGCCAGGTCCTGGCAGACAGTGACACATCTCCCCAGGGGAGCAGAGGGACAGTGGGGCTGTACTGTAGACAACTCTCCACAAAAGCAACATGGAGTGGGAGTTGTGAAACAAGGCTTGGCAGGCATAGCAACAGGAAGGGGTGTTTCCAGCTTCCCCCTTCTCCTCCCCAGTCACCACTTTTGATCAGCCATTGCTTTTCTGGTAGCATCTATTTCTAGATTGCACACAGTTATGAAGTCAAACAAACAAACTACCTATCTGAATACAGCCCTAGGTGGATTTAGAACCTATTGCTTTATGGGAGCTGTTTGCATTCAATCTCTGCTTTTACAGATTTATTGCTTTAACTGTTTTTCTTCTAGCTGTAGAGGGGCAGCAAACATCATGATAAAGAGATGGCAACAAATAGATTTTCTCTCACATATTGTAGGACCCCTTGACAGAACCCAGCTGTCAACAGACCACATCCATTATTGAAAAAATGGATGTGTTTTAGACTAGAAGAAAACTGGTAAATAGCAAACAACAAGTATTTAATACTGGGCTTTTTTTTTAAGTCAGTCCTTAGTTAATTGTGTTCACAGGGAGGCATTTCAGAGATGTCCACAGAGAAACTGCATCACTCTGCTTGAACAATGAAACCTAAAATAACATTTTATGGCATTCCCCCTAAACCAAAAGAACCTCCTTGGAATACCTTTTTACTGTACTTTCTGCGTGCATATGTTTAGTAAATTCCAGAAATGTTACAGTGATGATGAAATGTTGAAGTGAAAGTGTTTCTCAGGTAAATACACGTACTTTAGGTGCTTATTATTACAGTATGTTATGAAGTTGTCTCCATCCCATAGTTCTGGAAAACTGGATTGAAACAGATCTTTTTTAAAGCTGGTATGTCACCATCAGAATAGTCCGTGGTATCCAAAAGAAAGCAATTCATAAGGTGAATTTTAAGTAGTCCACATTTCACAATGATTCAGTTATGTCTAATTTCTTCCTCTGCCCATATACATTCTGTGTCCTGGGGCTGAGGTTTCACAATACTACCATGCCCCAGCAGTTTATTCTCCACACCCTGTGTTGCTCCTTCCTGCCTATTTGCATGCTCTCCAGAACAAGCTGGCTCATGTTTTGGGCAAAATTTCTTCAGTAATTAATGTTTTACCTCCAACTAGTTTGTGAATTAGTTTGAATTACATGTACAAATAGATAATTTAAAAGCTTGTATTTAGTGTTAAAATACAAATTGTAAAGGGTTTCTCCTAAACACTTAGATAACCTTGTATGTATCCACTGAAGGATGAACTTCAAAACATTACCACTGACTGGAATCTAGTATGTGTTTTTTGCAGTCATTTTTAAAGCCAATGTATAATTCATTTGCATTACTTTTCACAAATAACTGTCCCTCATTAATCCCAGAAACTAAATACACAAAGCAGGCTGAACTGAATTTTGGCTTTGATACTGAAAG
Organism: Leptocoma aspasia; assembly: GCA_013399835.1. Lineage (NCBI taxonomy): Eukaryota > Metazoa > Chordata > Aves > Passeriformes > Nectariniidae > Leptocoma > Leptocoma aspasia. The sequence goes on along the minus strand of VXAX01006673.1, from coordinate 435,061 downwards.
AAATTAAAGAAAATGGTTTGCTCTTATGAATTCCTACTGCTTATTTGCAATTTTATTTGTAAGTAAAAGGTTGAGATTCAGTTTAATAATTACTGACTATTCAACGCTAAGGGAAGAAGTGATGTGAATTACCCCCATGCTCCCACTAATTTTGCCTGTGTCAGGAAGTCACAGTGAGGGACAAGAGGTGGCCGTGGAAGGCAAGCTCTCTGATGCTTTTGAGCAGTGCTGGAGCTGCAGAAATAGCAGTAGCCAGAGCTTTGAAGAAGCAATAGTTGAACTTCACATACATAAATTAAACACTGTAGTGCATTTTCTCTGGAGTGTCTGTAGTTGCATGTTCTTCTGAACAGCAGTATGTCTACATTTTACAAAAAATTGAAAAAGATTCTGTTCTAAATCTAAAAATTAGGCTCCATCCTTTCAAATAGATGCTCTGCATTCTTCCAAAAATTATGCTGCCATAGATATCAAATGGGGTACAGCATGTTACCAGGTCATTTCTACAAACTTTGTTAAATAAGTAATTAAAGTCAGTCAATGCCAACAGCCCTAGGAAAAACTCTTACTTCAACTGAGAAGAGAGACATTTTATGTTCAAACCTTACAGCAGAAGATAAGAGGAATACAGCGTTGCATTTGGAAAACAAGTCACAGCTTTACACCACATAAGGTCAGTCCCAGCTCCTGAGTGAGGCATCGGGACATATGGCAAAGCATATCAGGATGAGTTCTGGGCAACAAGGTGTCAATGGAAATGTTCACCAAATACTCAAGAAGTTGAAAAAATAATAAAATATCTCCCAGAATGTACATTAAAACCATGAGCGAGCCAAACTGTTTCTTTATCTTGATTTCTTTTGTGTGCTAATATATATTAGGCACATTCAACTAATGTAAGTAAGTAAAATCATTCAATTTGACTGTGGATTTGAAAAGCAGATTTTTAAAGTCATAAATATTCCTTCTGATGATTTTCATAATATTCAGTGCAGCTGTCTCATGGCAGCAGACATGATGATCCAATACCTCACCCCAAGGACGTTGCAGCAAGTTTTCCAGGATGCTTGCATGAGGGCTCTGTCCCTCTATGTTCCAGTCTGTCACAGACTCTCTTGATGACACCAGGTACAAAAAGAAAGCTTTCTGTTTATATCAGCTCTCAAACCAGTACCACACTACCTTTTCTATTGCATTGTCCCTTATCTTACTCAGCCTTGTACTTTCAGACGCCCATCCATAAAGCACTTGAAAAATAATTTTCTCCAAACTTAGCCTGTCATTTATGAAAAACCACACCATGGAGCTTGTTTGACAGAAAAAAGATTCACTCCTAGTTTGATTAAAAGTGAATGCTAGAGCATCTTTTGGGGGTTAAATTTGGTGTGGCCAAAGTGTGTCATAACCTTTAGTTCTCCATGTGGTTGATTATCCCCATGCCTAGTCTCAATCACGAGCTAGACATCATCATTGTCACTGAGCCCGTTCATTAATTCAGAATGAATGCATTTATTACTGTAGAAGTTGGCAGGAAATTCAAAGGGACAGAGGGTGAAAACTGTGAACCACAGAAAGATAGACACTGCCAGCTCTGACAGCAAAGGAAAGCTCTAAGGCCACAGCTCCCATCTGAGCAGTAACAGGCCCATGGAGGACACACCATTAAGCTAGCTCTGCCTGGAGGTGGAAGGAAGAATGATCAGGAGGGAGCTGATCCCTTCAATAAGGACCAAGCTGGCCCTGAAAAGTTCTCCCCAAACTGCAGATGCAAAAGACAGGAAAACCCTGCAAGGTTTTTGGGGCAATGACAAGTCAGCTGAAACCCAAAAGATTCTGTTAGATATGAGCTTGCTGTGATTAGATTAAGTGTTCTCTTTCCGTAATTTCTTAATTTACCTCTTTTATAAACATTTGTAACTGTGTTGCCTATATTGGATGCTGTAAGTACTTCTCCTGGCATACTTCCCAAAACTCTCCTTTAATTTAAACCAGGCTAAGGTAGCTGGGTAAAATGAAAGTGTTTTCCATCAAGACTGGTGAATTTAAAAACATGAGTATTGTCAAAGAGAGAGAAACTGTCTCGTGTATGCAGCTCCCCAACATACTTCAAGAGAGTCAAAGGGTAAAGGACCTGCCTTTACAGAAACTTCATGAGCTGACTTGGCCCTGCTAGGAAGCAGAAATAATCCTGTGAACCTAGCCTTCCCTGGTGCACAGCAAGGTGGTGGGAAGCAGTCCTGTGCACAAGGAGCCTCCAGGAGATTTTTCTAAAGGAAAAGCATTTTTATTTTCTATGACTGCATGCGGCAGAGAGCATTAGACAGTTTGGCAGACCTGCCACTCTCAGAAGTCACACAACTCTCTTTATTTGCAAAACCAACCCTGGAAAATCAGTGCAGCTGAAAAAAACCTGGGAAGGTTCTGAGTGTGCAAAACCTGTAGTTTCACAGTTCAGCCTCAAAATCAAGCCACTGTTGTGTTAGAGTGGCATGATACCTGTTTCAGTACAGTTAGGGTTTTCAAATAGGGCATTAAAGTTAAAAAATAACTTGTGTTTAATCTGTATAAGTTGTGTTTAATCTGTGTGTTGGATTCATATGGACAAGTCCTCTCTCTTAGAAAGAGCAAAATTCTTTGACCACAGAGTTAGGTTTTGGAGTGTATTTAAGTCAGCATGCTCCATTTAAAATAAGATTCACAAAACAAGATCACAATGCTAACAAAGTTCACTGGTATTTGTAATCTTCTTTTCACTTTAAAAACTAGTGGAGAATGAGGCTTGTGCCAAGTGCCACACCCAGAGACCAGCAGACTGACGCCACAGAAGGAGCTTATTGAACAGAGACCTAGTGGTGGGAAACACACAAGCCCTTGGAAAGCACAATGCACATAAAACAGTAGCTCCTGGGTACTGAAGTGAGGGATTGGCCAGAAGGTTTAGGCAATGAAAGGAAGAAAGATGCCATAAAATATGGTAGTCAAAGAGGTAAGAGTGGAATCACACAGAGTTGAAGAACCTGAACAAAAGGGAACGGGAAGATGGACACAAACAGGCAGACAGCATGGCTAGTTGCAGTCCAGGCAAAATTCTGTGGAGCCTCTGAACGCCAGAAGTCCTGGGTTGTGGCTGGCTACAGTCTCTGGCCAGTTCCTTTGCAGACTTTCCCATGGGCCACACAGTGGAGCGGGGAGGAGGAGGCACCTGGGCAGGGCTCTCCCCTGCACACCTCTGAGTTCAGAAGGTTGCTGGCAAGCTCCATTTCTCCCCTTCCCCTCCGTGCAGCAGGCCCAGATTTGGCTGCCTTCACAGCTGCAGCTGTTCCTACCAGCTGGAATCAACCGTCCTGGCCCTGTTCCAGCTCAAAAGCAATTACATTCTTGCAAGTGGATATTGCAACTTCCTGTCCTAAACAATCATGTACTGTTCCTCTGCACTTTTAACCAGCTGCTGCCTTGTACTCAGAGATGGCTGCAGGCTCAGGGGTGGGGTCCTGGAAGAAAGGTGATGGTGTATCAAGAGGAGATCATTCTTGTGTAGCTTCACCTGCAGCTTAGAAAGGTCAGGGAGTGTTTCCTGACAGCTCCAAATGTCTGTATATAGCTCTCAGTGCTTCAGCAACATATAATAATATTACCTGGGCTAGACACTGCAGCACAAGAGTGCTTTTTCTTGGCTCAAATCTTCCAGGAGAAATCTTCCTCTATGCCTGGACTTCATAAAACAAGGCATCTCCAAGAATTTTGGCAAGAGATATCTTGCTTTTGCCAAGCATTTAAAACCAGGCCCATAACACCTGGAAAGGAGTTTTGTAGAATGTCTTAGTGAAAAATTTGATGAAGGCATCCAAATGATAACCCAGACTAATACACCTACTTACCTGCAGCTGGTTTTCTAAAACTGTTCCCTTCAATCTCCAGCTTCTTCAGTCTTATTTTTCCATTCTAACTTTGCAGCATTGCTCTGAAGTGATCATAAGGCTTTTTATTTCTGTAACTTTTTCCACACCTGAGCTTTTGAGAGGCAGGGATTCCACCACTTAGAGGAAGGTTATCACACCTTCATTAACCTAAGCACAGTACAGAGTAGCACAGAGTGAGGCAAAGCACCTTGAAAGACAGAGTAAACACATGGGGAAGCTGGGAACCAGGCTCCCAAGTAAAAGGCTGTGAGCATGCTGTAAAGGTCAGAAGGATTTTGGGGATAGAAATTCCCACTCAGACAGGCACCATCTCTTGTAACAATCAGCAGATCCACACTGACTAGTCAGGACAGTTAAACCCCTCATTTCATCTAAGAATAATTGACTACACATTCAGGGAGTGGGGGCTTTTAAACATTGCTGATTCTTACCTCCTTAGTTCCTAGTGCCTAAACCTTGATGTCTGTGGTTAGTGGCCTGTTGATGTGCCTGTGAATTACTTGTACCCCCATGTCAATGAGACAAAACAAGTCAGCCAAAATTGCCTTGAAAAACTGGACAGGGGTCCTACCGTAGGTCCATCGCAGCCCCATCATCTTGCCATCATTCTTCTGATATCATTCATATCAGGCTCTGCTTTCAAGATACTGCTGAGCACTTGGACATTTCATGGTCCAAACAATATGTTTAGTCCTGGTAGTGGAAATACTCTATTAACAGAACGATCTCTTAACATGACTAAAAAAGCCTGATAGATATTTTCTGAAATCCTGAAAGTGCAGTTAACATTATTTCCCATGCATTTTAATAGATCAATATTAAGTAATGCTCCAACAAAAAAGCATTTTGGGAAAAAAAATTAACAGTCACATGGTCTTTCCACCTAGTGTTTTAGATATGTGATAGGCTCTGTCTTGGCTGACAGCCAGGCGGCCCTAAATATAGTGTAAAACCAAATATTTAGGTGTAAGTCTGAACAGACAGGGTTTTTTGGTTGTTTTTGCATTTGGTTTTCCTTTTTTTTTAACACATTTCTTTCAAGTGCTACAAAGGTGGCTGCAGATGCAGCAATTGATAAATTTCTCCTCCACAGGAAGTATTATATGCTCTGGATTCCCAAGGTAATGCTACAAGAGAGCAAGTACTAAAGTGCTATGACGTATGGATTTGAGTGCCATAATTTATAAAAATGTCTCAAAGTGTTGTACAGTACAAAAAAGCGTGCAGATAAATCATAGAAACATATACACTAGGTGTAGTATATTTTCAGCATGTGCTGTCTGCCAGTTTGTAACATATACACCTGCACAGGGGAGTGCTAGAAAGCAGTACATTCAATTTTATTTATTACCTATGTTATCACAAAGCTCTCTTTATCTGCATGTATCACTTAAATACTCTGCTTTGCATGACTGTACCCTGTTACCCACAGTTATCTGTCATGTATGACATTCCCAAGGCCACTAGAGTGAGAATGAAACAGGGACACTGGAAAAAAAAAATTAACCAGGATGTCTTACTGAATTTCCACAACATCCTGATCTCACATGGAATTCTGATTTTTTATCTTTTAATTTTGTCTCACAGAACTGCCTTCTCCAGTTTTTCCCCCTGCTAGCCTTGTGCTGGATGATCTCCAGCCTGTCTTGAGAATGGAAACACCTCTTGTCCCTTCAATACACAATTCTTGTTCTTCCTGCAGCTCTGTGCACAGACTCAGAACTGACCTATCTGGTACCACAAGACAAACTTACCACATTTTAAAAAAATCCCTTCCTTGCACTAGTGAGTGAAAGAGTGGATCTCCAAGGGTCTGCAATAACCAAAGTCAAATAGATCTCTAATTCTAAGCCAAGGCTGGGAAAATTCTGACATGCAAAGACTTCTTATGATGGATCCAGGAAATTCAGTATCAACTCCACTATCATCACTGAAACCTCCTTTGGTTTGTTTTTGGGGTTTTTTTCTTTAATTAGAAAGCTTTGGGCTTTTTTAAACTTTAAGTACCAGGAAATTAAAATGAACCAAAAAGAATGTTCTTCAATCCATTTTATCACTGGATTCACACTCTAACACCACTTCCAACACTTGATAATATTACCACCCTGATTTTAAATTTCCTCCCAGTTTTCCTCCCAACCTTCTTTCTCACATGAATAATCCTGGTCTCTTTTCTATCACTCTAATAGCATGTTTCCTATCTTCATCTCATGCACACCTTTTTCTTGCCTAATTAAAGCTTTCTCAGAACTTGGAGTGTGGTCTAGTCTAATCTTTTTCGTTTTCCAAGTCCTGTTAATCAAAGAAAAATAATTATCAAGTTATCAAAAAAATCAAGACAATCATGGTCAGGAAAGGAATGCCTCCTTTTCTTACTATCATCTACACCTTCCCTGCCCCTTGTTCTCCATAGCAATGGTCACACTGACTGAAAATATTTGGATTTGTTTTTGCACTGGCACATCGCTTGCACTCAGTTATCGGATGCCCCATTCTCCTGGGAATTTAGATTGTCTTTATTAATTGCCCATTTAGTAACAACATATCATGTCGATTAACAGTTTAAAGAAAACAAACAGACAGCTCCCATTAGTTTTTAAAGCTTCTCTCTGAGTGACATATTTAAGTAGTTCCTCAGGGACTGCTCTTCAAAATCTGGCCCATTTTGCTGGTAAAAGTCTGCTACAACATACCAAACATCCAACTGAGTAGAAAAGGATTTAGTGGGTCTGTGAACCTGCCTAAATAGGCAGATGCTCTCTTCCTGTCTGCTCCTACAGGACATTTTATTTTTGCCCGACAAAATCTGATGATCATAAAAGAAGATTTAGGACATTACTCTTTCCAGGGTTATGCAGCTGTGTTAAAGCTATTAAAAAGTGTCTAGGATCCCTATGCCTTACCATAAACCAGTAAATACTATACAACAGGAAAGAGATTTTTATAGCCATAGCTATTACTTTGAGCTGTGAGGGTACAGCTTTTCAGGTTTGAAGAGGAGAGGTTTTACTCCAGAGTCATTATTTTTCTGCTATTTTATGTGTCAGATATGAATTCAGGATGGCCCATTCCTGCTCCAAACCACCATCATGTGCAGGTTCTCTGTCACTGCAGCTGAAAAGTAGGATTTTTTTTATTCACTACCACTTACACAGTGATATTGAGTGAATATCACTTTTTGACCCAGTATCTTTGATCAGGTACAGGACAATGAAACTTTGCCATACCCTGCTTTTCCCAGTAAAACCCTCTCTCTGCACTTCTTAATAGCTTTGTTCTCAGAGCTGAGAAATTCCTTTTCAGCATTTCTAACCCTTCTAGATATACCTATGGACACGTGCTATGGACACATGGTTTGCACACATGCTGTAACTTTTCTCTCTTCACCTGCCAGATTTAGCATGGAAGAGGCTGGTGGCCCATGCAGTCCAAGATTAACACGTGGCCAGATGGAGGCTTTAAAGGATAATGTCCCTGAGCAGATTGAGGAACCTTCCACAGAATCATAGAATAATTCAGGCTGGAAGGGACCTCTGGAGGTCACCTAATCCATCCTGCTGCTCCGAGAGGGGCCAGTTTCAAACATAGATCAGATTTCTCAAGCCATTCCAGTCTCAAAATGAGCTGGTCTCTGCCAGAAACCCAATAGTGACACTTCCCAGAAAAATAACCTTATATAGCATCTTTCCAGTAAATCAGCTACAGAACAAGTAGGTTTAATTACAACCACTACACTTTCACAACTGGGTAACTCCACAACATAGAGTAGCTCACTATACATGTGTCTTCTCCTACAGAAGAGGGGCAAGCAGCTCAAATGGATAGAAGATATAGACAAAAAAAAGGCTAAAAAATTTGGTGCCATAAAGTTATAGACTAGTCACATGTTACTCTCCCATTGTCAAGATGTTCAACTCACCTTTAGTCTGTCCCACCCCTGGGACATAAAATCAACCTTTATTCTCTGTAGCCAAATAGTCATTAGTTTAAAAGCTTGTTAGCATCAACTAAATATACCCATGACATTGTCTATTTCAGCTTTTTTGCATATATAAAATCAAAGAACAAGCCATTAGAAAGCAAAAATATTTTGCCATGTCTGCAGGACTGGAGGCCTCAGGGGCATGTTGATACAGCTGTGATTCCCTTGGGAGGTTCTTGAGCCATTCTGGGGGCTTGCAATAGCATGTCTTCAACAAAACCTGGGAAGCTTCCACAACTTTACTCCACTCCTAGTCACCTTCCTACAAAAAAGAACTCAAAGAGCTCCCAATTACAGAGCTTTTACATTAGATAAGTAACAAACAGGAAAGATGGAGGGAAAAAGAATTAATAAAATTGCCACAGTGGTAGGAAAGGATTATGTTTAGAAAATAGGTTCAAAGTAATTTTTTTTTGTCACAAACTCATATTCTCTTTGAGAAGACGGGCTGGGTTTTTTTCTATTATTGCTGTTGGACAGGAGAGAAGAAGATTTTGCATCTTCCAAAGAGGAGGGAAAATGCAAAATATAAGTTGATTTAGTTTTCAGGCTTCCAGCACTGAAGATTATTAAGATTTGTTCTTTAGTTTCAATCAGTAGATTTCACTGGAGAAAAAAAGTTTAAAAAAGCAGATCTTTTGATGCCCAGTCTTCATAAAACCATTGGAAGTTACTTTTGTATGTGTGAAAATAAACCTGGAAGAAACTTTAAAAAGGGTGATTAATTGAAAGAAGAGAAATGCCAGATCAGATATCACTTACATTTTAATGCAGAAATTAGGATTTGTTCCCTTTAAATTCCCCTACTAGCATTATTCTTCTTAGTGTCACAGTACAAAGGGTTTAAGACAAAGCAGCACTGAGTGTTCACTAAATCCATGCATAAAACAGAGACCATAGACACTTGCATCCTAATTCCACTTTTATTATTCTCAATAAAATTGAATCTTTGAAAACCATAGAGGATCAGTGATGCTAACAAATACATCTTCCAGCTGTTTTAATGACTGTATGACTAATGCACAGGTAAAGCAGTTAGAAAACTGAAAGCAGTTTAATTATATACAGACTAGTGATTGACAATAACACTCCAAACTCCTACTTATACCAAAAAAGGCATAAAACAACACTAAGTCTCTGGGAGAAGCAAGGCAATCTGTGCAGTCTCCTGCAGTCAAGACAGAAGTCTGTCCATCTATCTGTCCCTCTGCCCTGTAAGACCAAGACCTTTTAGGGACATTACACAGTGACAGGGACTGCAGCATAGGAAGGTCTGATATTCCCCCTTGATCTCAAGGACATGCAAACACCTCAAGAAAACTTTTCCATTCCCTGGATAGTCTAACCCCATGGATCTCCCCTGGCATAGCAGTTTTGCACTAGGGCTTGGCTGAGCAGAGGGCGGATCTCAAAGAGCGGAAGCTGGCAAGCAGGCAGGCAGGGAGGGCAGCTCAGGTGAGGCAGGGGACAGGAAGGGCAGGGGACAGCACAAAGCCAGGCCGCACTAGGCTACACAGGGCAGCCCAAAGCAGAGGTCAAACGAGCATCCAGGGTAATATCAGCAGCTCATCAGTTTGATAATGCTGATTGTACATGTTATTTGGATTACAGAACTCCAGTGGTATTGGTACATCAGCCACTGCAAAAAGAACCCCAAGCAGCATGGAGAATTTAGAACACAGCTCTCATGAACTTCAATGAGAATGATGCATCTGTCTCCTGCGGTAGCTTTGAAGCTCTCGGCCAAAAGTATTCTTAGCCCTACTGTCATGCATGTCCCCAAAGAGACAAAAAAAGAAGGTGCAAGCATGTGAGACCGGGAGCGGACGTGGTTGAGGAAGTGAGAGACCAAGTAGAGCCTGATCTGGGAACCCTGCAGAGACAGATCATGTCCCTCAGGCTTTATGTTATCAACACTTGTTTGTAGATAAAGAACAGGGCTTTTTCTCCTAGCAGAATGAGGGAGCCAGTCTGAAGCACTAGGCTCCTGACACTGAGTTTCTTTCAATAGCATTCCCAGATCATTAAAGTCAGCTCTGATGTCTCTACCTGGCCCTATGGACACAGAAATCAGAACAAGCAAGGCAGAGAAAATAGTACAACAAAGAAACAAAGGAAAGACAGATTTGCAAGAGCTGAATGTACAAATATTTCAAATCAAGTTTCTTCTGCATTCATAAATTATTTATGAATTTATTCTATATTATTATAAATACATTATTTGTTCATAAAATATTCCCTCAGCAAGTGCCTGGAGGTGACAGGGAGAAAGTCAGCTCCTAGACTGTTTAAAATGACCCTTTTTTGCAACAGTAGAGTTCAGTATCAATGTACCTTTCTTCCCCTTGTACACACAGATTTTCACTCTGGCCTGCTGCAGAAGTTTCAAATTCCCTCCCCAACTGCACCTGCATTCTTTATTTGTGTGTGGTCGCTTGCATCACCACAATGCTGATATTATCTCCTGCTCCTAGCTCAGAAGGGCTGGAAAGCAATGACTAGAGCTCATTAATAACAAGCAGTATGTATCAGACTCCTCTGGAGCTTGGTGGTTCTGGGAGTTAGAAAACACTTGTGTGGAAGAAAATGTCTTGCAATACTTGCACATGACCAGCTTCCAATCCTTGTGAAGCTAAACCAAGAAGTCAGAGCTCCCTGTGATGAGTAAGTAACACACAGGGAGCAGCTTCTGCACTTTGGAATAACTCTCTGTGCCTCATAAAGGCATTTCATGGAGAGGAGGCAAGAATTAAAGTATTTTAGGTACAGTTTATGTGGTCCCTAGAAATAAGGAGATACCTGAAAGTTTGATGAAAAGTCAAGATCAGTAATCTTATGTGTCAAGGAATTAATTAACTGTCAATTTTTTGTTCTTATCTTCATTGTATCTGCAAGGACGGAATGCCAGTTCAAAGCCTGACTTCAACTGAGCATAGATGTTGCTATTGTGTATTCATTTTTTGCTGCAACAACTCTTGGAGCCTGACAGTTTGAAATTACATTTTCATGTTGGAGCTGTATTTTCACAAATCCTGGAAGTTAAATAACTCCTAGAATAACAGAGAAGATATTACATTGCCAACTAGAGTTGATATTCTCTTTCATTATTTGTTTCTATAAATAAGTATGATCTTTTTTTTCTGGAACATAGTCTCATGTAGAGCAATACCTTTTCCTCAGATGGCATCAAGAGGCACAAAGTAAGCTTAAAGTTATCCACTCTGCTTACTCCGCCTCCCTTCAAAGCTCTCACAAGAGACAGGGCAGATTAAATCCTGAAACTTGCAGGGATAAGACTGGAACTACAAAATATCCATTCCACTCGAGAAGCCATTGTTTCATATTAGGTGTCCCTAATGTTTTGCCACCTTTCTGCACTTCCCCAAAATAAACTGCAGGATTACTAGATCCAAGGACTGCATGCACAGAGCAGGAGGATCTCCATGGCCCCCCTAATGCCCAAGAGATTGTCAGCTTCAACAATTTGTTTAACAACAGAGGTGATACATATTGGTGTTGAGGAATACATCTGGTGTAGGTGGCCGAGTCTGCAAGCTGCAGTTTAAGATGCAGGTTGAGCTCCTGGGAGTCTGAGACAAGAGGCCACAAGCTGCCAGCAAAGTTTTTTAACAAAGGGCACAAGAACCGGTGGCCAGCCAGGTGAAGGGACATTTGGAGACACAGCAGGAGCGTAGGACTAAGTAGAAGGAGCAAGACTTGCACCTGGCCTGGACAGTGAGTGGATAGAAGCCCAGGTGTTCCTTTGCTGGGGGTCCTTCCTCAGCAGCACCTCAGCTTGAGCTGTTCCTGTGTTACTGTGCTGTGAATAAATGGCTTTATGGAATGAGACATCTGAGACTCTGCCAGGGTGGAGCCAGTGAGGAAACCTGGTCTGACTGAGTGGGGTGTGCAGGAGCCGAGCAGGGACCCCTCGGGGCACTGGAGCCGCCCACGCAGGAGGGACTTCGGTGCCAGCAGTGAAAGTCTCTGACCTTGGGAGTGAGGCTGCCGGGGGCCTCGGGAACAGCCAGGCTGGGAAGATCCCTTAACATTGCAAAGAAATTAAATTAAATTACGGTTCGAGATTTCTGTTTGATGGCATTTCATTCTTTAGGTTTCTAACATAGCTCATTTTCAAGATAGCAGTTTAAACTTCCATTGCATAGTTCTTAAGCACCATGAACATTAAACATTCAGAAATTACATGTTTTAAAATTCCAGTTGATGTTGATGAATCTTGGGTTGCTAGTTTTGACGCCAAGAATATAATTTCCAATACTGTCTCCTTAATCACATGAAACAAAATCTCATTTTGAAAGAAAAAAAAAAGCACCTTTCAATTCTTCTGCAGGCCTGACTGTGGAAAGTTTTTTTCTATGAAAAACATACAAGACCTAGAACCAAATCTAGGTGAATGAGCCTATAGTTAACCTCTAGAAACAAAAATATTTTTCATAGGACAATAGAATCTGAAATATAGGCAATCAAAAAAGAAAACTAAATCTAGTTGTATAGAATTCTTTATGCACTCTTTACAGCAAATTCTGTCCCTTAATTTTGTACATTTGGTACGTCTCAGTCAGAACCATGACATACTACAAGAATTTATGCATATTCAAATGTAGACCAAAGATGGCTGAATACAAGTTTTCTACCACAGAGCTGCAAAAAAACAAGTATCCATATGTACCAGGATTAAGGAAAGAAAAACATGGAAACTAAATGCTTTCCAGTCAGCTGATTTAAACTAAAATATGGTTAAATCATTAAGTTCATTAAAATATACTTTGCATTTAAAAAAAACCTAAAGAAAATACTGGCAGCATGCAATGCAAAATAGAAGAGAAATTTTTCAGAACTATTGTACAGGAATTCTCTATGTATCAAAGTACTGTATTTTCATGGGAAAAAATAAAATTGAGTGTATAAAAATAAGACCTTATTTAAGAGAAAATAGTCCTGCACTTTCTCATACCTGATCTAAACCTTGCCTTGGAAGCTACCATTAATGTAACAGTTGGATCTGCACTCTTCTGAAGTATCACATATGTTTAAATAATGCCTGGCCATTTCACAGTCTTTAAAACTCAGTGAAATGAACTTCAGATTGATTAATTTAGGGTATTGTGAAATTTCCTGTTTGTAATAGCCTAGAAAACTACAAAGGCAGCTGGATATAGTCACTATTTACTCTTTGTCCTCCAGAAGCAGGCAAAACCCTCCAGCTCATGGGAAGGTTGGAAGGGCAGGATATGCTACCACACATTTGAGGACAACTGCCCCAAAGGTATGTCTGCAAATGTCTTGGGATCATTCCATTAAAAAACAAACAAACAACAAAAAACCTAACAAATAACCAACCAAAAAAAAAAGGCAAAAATGAACAAACTACACAAAATCCCACAAAGAATCAAACAAACCCACAACAACAAACAAAACCCAAAACAACAACAACAAAACAAACCAAAAAACCAAACTAAAAAAAAAAAACAAACTGAACAACATAAACCCTAACCAACAGCCAACAAAGCAAACAAAGAAAAAAAACAACCCCAACAACAAAACTCCATACCGCCCTGATTTAAATTCCTCAGTGGTTTAGGGCACCAGAACTACTGGAAGTGAGGAAGTGCATTTTCCATCTCACAGAAGTCACTGTCACTGTGATAAACTTACATTAGGCACCCTGTGCATGATTTGAAATTATTCACGTCCTCCTTCCCAGACTGGCCGTTGTTTAAGCTGATGGTACCTGAACTCAGGCAACAACAGGTCATTTTCAAACACCAGCTGCCATTTCCTGGGCACAAGACCTGTACCAGAGCCTTGCCACTGTCAAAACTACCTTGTCTCACCATGGTTTGGCCTCACAGGTGTTGCAGTTCAGTTTTCAGAACAATTGACCAGCAAGGTATGCCTGTGAGCCAGCCTGATGGGATTGTTACACTTATTTTCTCCAACAGCTTCGCTCGCTCACAGGTGTGACCAGATGTATAGACATTTATGAAACCATGAAGATCACTTATTCGTCTTCAGACTTACAACAGAAGTTTCTAAGTTACCTCTGGTCTGCCCTGTGCAGACAGCCTTGTCACTGTTTCTGCAAGCTCCTTTAGCCAGCACAGGTACTCTGACATCTTTGTAAACAAAGCTAACCTTATGATTTTGATGTCAGCAAATAAGCATGGATTAGCTAAACTTGATAACTTGGGGTAATTTCATCACATACTTAAGCTTTTATTCACCCAAATGAACTTGAAAATAACTCTCAAAAAATGGAGATGGTTTCAGTTATGAACTAAACTGTAAAATCTGAAAACAGCATCCACTTCTGAAGCATCCTGGCCTAGAAATAGGAAAGCGATTTGGTGATAGGATGCATCTCCCAAAGGGGAACATGCATCTTCCTTAGAGAGCTTTCCATTGCTCCATCAGTTGTGTTTTATTCATAAAATCTCTCTCAAGGGAAAATAAAATTTGACTTCAGGTATTTCAATGTTGCCTGGCTGCCAGATCTGTTTAAATCATCTATGCTGGCTGAGAAAACAAGCTCCAAATGTCCTGAGCAGTAAGCAGCCCTGTAAAAGCTGGAGCCAAGGACAACTACACTACTCTGTGTTTGCAGTTTTTAAGCACTGCTGTATCTCCCTTGCAGGCTGGAGCAGTGACCTGAGCTTGGCTGCAGGGATCAAATATACCCAGACTAGTAGTGTGAGCACACACAGAAGTTAAGCTATAGCAGGACAGGTCTCATCACATCTACATGTGAGTTTTGCTGGTAGCTCAGAACAGCCATGCAAGCCCACAGGCTTCTGGAAGGCAGCACACACAACACTTACCAGTTCTGCTTCAGCTGGAAAACAGCTGCACTCACAGTGGTTATTTGTGTACTCACAGCCATAGTGAGTACACATAGTGAGTTTGGGCTGTTCAGCTGGGAGCCATAGTGAATACACTGATAATATATGGGCAATAATGCCAATTCCAAGTTTTATACTTAGGAGAGGCTTTTTAGTGCTGCTCCTGACCTTCCAGCCATCTGCTAGGGAGTACAAGGCGTAACCATGACCATGCATCACCATGATGCATGCCTGGCATCAGCCAGGTGCCACTGTTAAGCTCAAGCAGGCACCCTAGCTGAAAGGACGTGTTTTAAACAGCCACGGAGACACCGATGGTGAGAGGGCATGAAAAGAGGGATTTAAACCAGCAGAACTAGGGAAGAGACTACCTTTTAGTCATGGTATCTGCACTGACAGGTTAAGTCTTCCTCAAAAGACCTGCCAGTGTTTAACGTACTCACTCATGCTGAAGGACAACTATTTAAACAACTGCCTGAGAGTGCTTTTAAGAAATCAGCCAGAACTAATGTCAGAGAAAGGAGAACAATCATTAAAACATTCTCAAAGCTGTATAATATGTCTTAAAATAGCGTCTTTGCATATAGGAATGCCAGGAGATTAAGATTCAATATCTCATGATCTACTGTGTCTAGGAACAAGTACTTCAATACTATTGGAAATGTGCCCTCTTGAATTTTTGACTGCATATTGTTTCCATCTCTAGTTGTAATGAGTGTCAAAGTCCCCTTTTCTAAAACATTATTGTTTGCCATACATGGGTATGATTTGGACTTAGTAGGTCACATTTTGAGAAAAAACAGATTATTGTTTTGGGTTTGTTGGAGTTTTTTTTTTAATTTTAAGATGATACCTTTTAAAGGTAATGTAAACAACTGGCTATTAGCACACAGCAAGCCACTTCAAAAGTGCAAATTGTCACAGGACTCTCCAGCTCATGAGTGTGACTCACGTTTCCTAAAATGTGACAGTGTGTGGCAATAATAGTTTTGCCACTCGTTTGGCTATCAATACAAATCAGATATAAGTCTGCTGTTTATGATTAATGGCATTGCCCCAATGCATGCTGGCAAGAATTTGTAGCAAACAGCCCATGACAGATTCTAACACTGTTTATCCTTTTACCCTCACTTCTTCCACATGAGTTAGTATGAAAATGTCAGTACGTCTGCCACAATTTTTTGCCAAACACTGGTTCAGAAGCACTGAGTTGAGTTCTGGGCTCCCCAATACAAGAAGGACATGAAACTGCTGGAGCAAGTCCAGAGGAGGCCATGAAGATGATCAGAGGGCTGGAGCACAGGCTGAGAGAGTTTGGTCTGTTCAGCTGGGAGAAAAGAAGGCTCCAGGGTGACCCTGGAACACCTTCCAGTACCTGAAGGGAGCCTATAAAAAAGCTGGAGAGGGACTTTTTACAAGGCATGAGGTGATTGGACAAGGCAGAATGGCTTCAAACTGAAAGAGACTAGGTTTAGATTAGATATTAGGAAGACAATCTCACCACTGTGAGAGTACTGAGGCACTGGCACAGGTTGCCAAGAGAAGTTGTGGATGCCCCACCCTGGAAGTGTTCAAAATAAGGCTGGATGGGTCTTGGAGCAATGTGGTCTAGTAAAGGTGTCAAGCTGTCCCTGCCTATGGGAAGGGAATTGGAACCGAATGATCTTTAAGGTCCCTTCCAACTCAAACTATTTCATGATTTTGTGAATATTTCAAGATTAAAATCAGCAAATTTCCAGCTGTAGATCATGCAAGTATTTTTTCCCTTGTGAGAAAAAAGTAATTGGAAGAGATATTTAAATCCAGTTCGTTTCACCCAAGCTTTCCTTTGGATAAGCCAGTTGGGATTTTCTTCAGTAATGTCTCTGGCTATGCTTTCCCCCATTCATCCACACAGCCCACACAACCCCTTCACAAAATAAGGACAACAAAATAACACATCTTGATTACTACTAACATGAGAACAGGTGGTTTTAAACAGCAGTGTGGCCATCAAGGACCACAGGGCTGAAGAAACCTCAAAGATCACTAAGAATTCCTAATACTGTATCTTATCATTGTTTTAGTCACATTATCTCTTGAAACTTAGCCATGATCTTCAACCAAGCAGATGCACAATCCCAAACCCCAGCTCCAAAAGTCTTTAAAGATATGATTCCAGTTTCCAACATTTCCACTCATTGCCAACATCAAGGGAAGCTTATCCAAACACAATATCCAAGTGATTATCTTCTGCTTGCACCCACATTTACCTAAAACCACACACTTTTAATTTTACTTCACCCAAGGGAGAAAGTGCCATGAATTAGTCNTTAATGGGACTGCTGCCAGCACCCTGACCCACAGGGTGTCAGGTCGTATTCTGACTCCGTCCGTGTTGCTTTGTATTACTGCTTTTTTTTTTTTTTTCCTAATATAAAACTGTTATTCCTACTCCCATATCTTTGCCTGAGAGCCCCTTAATTTAAAAATTATAATAATTTGGTGAGAGGGGGTTTGCATTTTCCATTTCAAGAGAGGTTCCTGCCTTCCTTAGCAGACACCCGTCTTTTCAAACCAAGACATCACCATAGCTACAATTGCACACACTGACTCCTCCTCCCCAGCTGATCCCATGACTTGGCTGTTCCTTTATCCAGCTGGGAGGTGTATACCAGGAAAAATGGCACTAAACCAGGAGGTGCTGGAAGAAAATCCTTTATGACCGGAACTGCAAATATTTGGATGCCTGTCATCTGCAGCAATAAATGCAATCAATTGCCTATTTGGAGATTTCAGGACAGTCTGCTATTGGTTTTCATGTGATTTCTTCTCCTAGCTTAGAGACATCAACACAGGCACAAGAAAACCTGGATTTGGTTCTTGTTGCTTTATCATAAGCTGTTTTATGATGAATGTTATTAATGGCATTCAAGCCTCTCTTACAGTCTTCAATAGTTAAACAGAGATAGATAATAAAAACATCTCCAGACCTTCTATTAACTAGACAATCAGAGCCATGTCTGTTTGTTCCTAGCACAGCCATTTGGAAAACCCTTGGCAAGCCCATTGGAAATCAGGAGAATATTTAGATTTTGCTCACAGGCCATTCCCTGCTCTTTCCTTTCTCAAGGACCCATAGTACTTCCCCTGCTGCAAATACTCTGTTTTGTTGGAATAACTGAGAATCCCCACAGTTGCAGATGTTTGATTGCCCTTTCACTCACCTTCCTACAATGGGCAAATATCTCCAGGAAATTAGTGGGAAAACCAGATGGGGAAGCAACCGCACCTAAATTTGACAGAAATCTTAAAGATCTGTACGTGAACATTATCTTTAGCACAACTCCTAGCTAAAGAGGGTAGGTTGAATTACCCCCTACTATGTTGCATCAAAAAATTTACAAATTAGAAGTTGGAAAGGGTACCCAAACCACAAGTAACCAATATTCACATCATTTGCTACAAGTTACTGAAGGATCTAATTTCCATATCTTCACAAAATATGGTGAAAGCAATAATCATATTGAGAATTTATGCTTCGTGCCACATGGATATAGAGACACACAGAATATGTCAGCTGTGGCTATGATGAGTGGAGACTGGTTGCCACAGGGAAGCTGAGGCTGGCTGGCCAAACTCAGAGAAAGGAAAAACAGTGAAGAGTTGAGGAAGGTGGGCTGACAGAGGAAGAGCTTGTATGGCTAAGAGTGAAAGGGTCAAGGCACCCTAACCGAAAGGAAGAGCTGGAAAGGCATAATATACCCACTTCTTAATGGGGTATGTGGGATTTTTTAATGAGCAATCTGTGCTTTTACCCTGATGGTTGTCAGGGAATACAAGAACAGTTTCTGAGAAAGGTTCTGGTGTATGTTTATATCAATCAGGTGAAAAGGTTCCTATGGGGCCAAATGCACTTCCTTTCTGTTGCTCCTGATATTGCCAGCTGTTCTGGGCCTTTCCAGATGAGGAGGGAAAAGAAGGGAAAAAAAGAACAGCAACTTGCAAAACATGTATTGCACAAATCCACATCTTTACTAAGAGTGTGCTTCAAAGGAGGGGGAAGATTATGAATGTGTATCTGCAAGTACATCACTGACTAATACATCATGCCAAAAGTCAGTTCCATCATTAAAGCAGTAGGAATGCCAGTTACTGAGAACACTGGACCTTCAGTAGTGTTGAGGCTGTTTTGTGCTGGCCAGTTAGTAAATGTCAGAAGAAAGGAAAATCAATTTTTATCGTATACCTAAAGTGAAAGCAAAATTGTGCAATTAACTTATATGCCTATTGACTACATAATGAAAAGTGCAATTAGATATATTGCTTGCAAATCCTACTGTAGTCAATGGGAGCACATGGAGTCATGGGAAGCATGTGGGTATATTTGAGTGTATGCTCTATCTAGAAAACAGAAGAGAGGTAATCAAGTTAGAATTAAATATAGTTATACCAGTTCAGCTAGACCACACAATTCATTTCTAGAACGCAAATAACAACTCACGAAGTGAATGAGATCCTTAAAGCCAATATACTTAAAAAAATTATTTGCTGAAAGCATGGGACTGAAAGCTTTACTTAGAAATTAAAAATCTAACAAATTTGCAATAAAATGTAATATAGGAAGGAAATAAAAATAAATTCAGAACAGCAGGCTGACTGCCACAGATAAGAAACAATAAAAGCTGGAAACTAATCCCTGACAACTGAAAATTTATGGCACTGCAAAATACAAGTAACCACCCTTAGACTATTTTCATTTAGTAGAATACTCAAAAGCTTCTTCTGAGAAAACCAACATTTTCGGAATTAATCGTATCCATTTGGGTTTGTGTTGACTTCAATAAGTGTACTTATGCACACTCACCATATCTAGGACTTTTTTTATTTGCTTGTATTATTACAGCAAGATTTGTAAACGGTGTGTAAATCTTTTGCTCCCCTTCTGCTAGATTCAATAGTTATTTGGATACCATGGTATCCTAGGAAATTTTTATGCTAAAAAAGTAACTTACAGCATTTGATGCACCAGTATGAACATACAAAATAAGTATTCCAAGGAAAAGAAATCAAAAATCTAAGCTACTCACTTTCTTTCAACTGTCCAAAGTTTTCCTTTTTATGTCCTTTTGAACAGTGTTCTTTAATATGTTTCTGGTTATCTTAAACACATAACATAATACACATAGGAAGTGAAAACTATTCAGCCTTTTACTCTCCGGACTCCTATTTATGCATGCAGTTAAATGTATGCAGTTAACATTTCCTTAAATGCAGTCAAAAGGAATTCACAGCAATTGCTTGACAAGATGGTAACAGAGAATAAGATAATTAGTATGGAAACCATCAGGACTCTGCAGAACCAGCCAACTTTACTCCTACCAGTTGTAGGAGCATCATCACACTAACAAAGGAGCAAGCCCATTTTAAATCTCAAATTTCAGAACAATTAAAGCTGAATGAAAACCTTGCAAGCAGTATATCTCATGTTAACATGAGATTACATCATTACATCTGTACTGTAAAATGAATGAGGAAAATATTGATGTAGGTACAATACCACTACAGTGTAACCCCCCTAAAAGACATTAGGTCACTTGCATTACTAGGCTAAAATGCTGATGTGCCTGCCCCATCTGGTCCTGCTTTTATTTGACGTAAAAATTATAAAAAATATTATATGTA
>VXAX01006673.1:402842-414540 GCA_013399835.1 Leptocoma aspasia | reverse complement strand
TTATGGGGCAGACCAGTAGCTGGTGGTAAGGCTTAAGGCAGGGGAAAAATATTTACAGCAAAAAACTTAAATAAGCAATAGAATTCAAACAGAAAAACAGTGGATTTCCCTGTCTGGAAAATAGACTGAGCCCAGTACGTTCTTAACAGGGCATTTCTCCTCAGGAACAAAATACCGACTGTCTCAAACAAGCCTGGAAAGGGATCCAGGCGGATCAGATAATTAACCCCTGGCTTCTTCCTAAGAAGATTAGTCAGGGCTGAACACCAAAAAGGTGCCAGTGATCTAGTAGAAGGGCGGCATCTTTCTGTTCCACCTCTCAAGTCTCTCCTCATCTTTCAGCAAGTGTGGGAAATGTCAGCCACAAGGAGTTGTTACATTCCGCTTCCTGGGGAAAGGAGCACTGCACCTCACATGGGCTCCAGAGGCAGCAAAGTCTCCTGATGCAGTGGCCATACCAGAGGAGCCCTTCACAGACTCTTGTAGGTTTCCAGAACAAGATGGGATCAAAGAGGAAGAGACAAAGCAAAGTTCTGCAAAGCACAAAAAGAGACACCTTAGAAGTCCTCAAAGCCTAAGTTTAAGGTTTAGTCTCTACCCAGAGGGAATAAAGAAATGGAGGCCAAAAGATAGGTGTTCTGCACTCTGATGGCATATGTGAGAAGCCAGCAAGTCAGAGGGCATTCCTCAACTTTCCTCAGTCATTCTTGCACCCAGGAGATGCTCTTCATCCAACTAATCTTCCCCTCTTCCCAGCAGGGAAGTAATAGGCTCTTCTTTCTACTTGCATACATTAGCCCCCATTAGACAATCAAGGTGTGATTTTAATTTCTGAAGAGTTCTGTCCCCTGCATAGAGAAACAACATCCACACAGCATGAATTACATCCTTCCAACCCCAGACCCAGCAGGAAACTCATACACTGAAGTTCTTATGCGCCCAGGCATATCTCATCAGCAGATAATCAGCAAGTGACTCATTAACTAAAATATGAGCATTTTATTACAAGAATACAGGGAACTCTGCAAAAGATACTTTTGCCACATTTCATATGATTTGTTGTCATTTTGAACATCTGGCCCCATGATTTTGTGTTTCAGAGAATTGTTCTTATGTAAATCAGCATCTGAATAAGTAAAGATTGTAAGAATCTATGATATTGTTTGTATTTCAGCCCAGGATATATAAATGCAAAAACTTGAAATCAAAATTTATGCATTCTGCATAACTTTGTGGTCTACAGAGTAACAGGAAATAGATTTTGATGTAGTTTATGCATAAGTAGATGCAAAATAAATCTAGCAAAATTTTAAAATATTCTCAAAACCAATGAGAAGCATTTCTGTCCTGAGCACAGGAATCCTGACTCAAGAGGGAGCTAGGTAGCTGGTTTTATAAGCACAGCATTTCAATAGTCTTACTAATTTTCATTTGAAAATTAAGAAATTAAATAAACCTGCTTGTGCTCACAATTGATCTTGTTGACAAGACTACATCTAGGAGTTTTATTCCCTAGAGTAGAATCCATGACTGCAAACTGAGATTTAAAATGAGCAGTCAAATTAAGCTGAGCTGCCTTTTTCTATAAACTGCAGAACAATGTTCAAGAAATCCTTCATTTTCATCTTCTCTTTTCAGACGAGGATTCAGAGGATACTCAGCTCTTTTGAACTAGTAAGACAAAAGTAAACACAAGGACTAGTAACATCATGGAATCACAGAATGGCCTGAGTTGGAAGGGACCTTAAAGATGGTCTTGTTCCTACCCTGCTGCCATGTTCAGGGACATTTTTCACTAGGCCAGGTTGCTCAGAGTTCCCTCCAGTCTGGCCTTGAACACTTTCAGAAGTGTCACTTAACTTATTCTTCGTTTCCATCAGAAAACTGTAATGGTATCTGCCATATACTTTTTATTGCAAATATAAATTTTCAAGAGATGAAAGGTAGATACTGTGACCTGATATTTTGCTGCATAGTTTGCTAAAATGCTTTTACTAGGTAAAACTAGTTTAACTAGCTTCAAATATGTATTAAAAAACAGAATGAACTTAAAGAAGTCTTAGCAGTAGACACTCTATCACAAATATTGACAGAGCTATCCAGATGCAGCAGTGACAGAATTATGACAAGCCAGATGAAGTAAGGAATGACTTTACAGAGAAAGATAATTTTATGGAATCCCTTACAGATTTTCTCTATAACGCTTTTTTAGGGGTTGGAATTTATAATTATTCCTACCAAAGTACTGGAAAACCCACCCCTACTGTAATAAAAAAAAGAACCTGAATCATAGGGGGAGAGCAAAAGAAAAATACAAAAATACGTACCGTAGAAAATATTTTGAGCAAAAAAAGGAATGTGTTTATGTTTCTGTGCTGGCTGGCAGGGGTGCATCTGGCAGCTTAATTTCCTGCTGTAAACAGTAGGAGAACTGTACCCAGCTTTCCCAAGTGGGCATATGGAAGCCATTTATTTACTGTTTCTCCAATACAAAACTCAACTTTCTAAAAACTATTTTCAACTTTCAGTATGACTTCTTTCAAAATTATGATGATGTTTCTCATGCGCAACGTCATTCCAGCCAAACTTGTGTTTGTGTCTTCTGGTACCCTTGAAAGTGTTGTGGGGCAGGGCCCGAAGACGGGGAAAAGTGAGGGACTGGCTCTGGACTGGGGTTAGCAATGTGAGAACCTGTGTGCCAGCAGCAGCACACAAACCTTGGGACTGCACCAGACACTTTGACAGAGGAGTCACCCCTTAGGATGACATGGCTATGTTCACCAGCACTGGGACTCTTCCCACGGCCAAGAAGGGAATGTATCACACTTGTCCCTCCAGCCTGCCCAGTGTTTCTTGCTGTTCCATGACTAATAATTTCTCATATTCGTTTCTGAATAGGTGGAAGGGAAAGCAAAGCATATTCACAAAGTGTTATATAGAGCAAGTAAGAACATCTGCAGTCGTTTGTCTGAAGGAAGATTCCTCCCCATCCCTGGCTAATGACCACAGATTTTGGACAAAGAAGGAGGGAGGGAAAAACCTTATGGCCTTTTGGCACTTGCATTCCCCTTCTTGTCACCAAATTGTAAAATGGGAAACAGTTACACAAGATTTGTTCCTTTCACAAATAAGGAGGGTGCTGGAACTGATTGATTTGTTTATTTAAGTTGTACAGTAATGGTTTTGCTCTCTGAAGTGACAAGGAATGCTTGTATGAAGCAGACATATTGGTGAAATTTTATGTTGGGACAGTCTACAAAAGTAAATACATAAGCCCAAGCCTTGTCATCCCCACCCCTAAATTCAAAGCATGTGACAAACAAGCACTACACCAAAATCTGCAGAAGTTAAGTTTAGTTAATTGCATTAGAGTTTATTTACATATCATAATTTACAGCAGCAGGAAAGAGCCTTAGCTAACAAAAATGGGCATTGCTTCATTTCTAAATAATGCTTCTAACTTAGCATGTAAAGAAAATACTGTTTAACTAAGGGTTAAACTTCACTACCATGCCAGAAAGCCATCCAAGTTCATTCTGCTGTAAACAAATTCCACTGCCAGTTAACAGGCATTATCACTGTAACTCTGAGAAAAGTTCTTAAATTGCTGTGTTTGCCATGAATACATTGAATTATACATTAAAAGATCAGTGTCTTCCTTCAGCTTGGCAAATGTTGATGATGCATTTGCCAACTAAAAGAAACATGTCAAACATTCAGCTAGACGTCATTAAGACCTTAAACCCCTTGGGGGCAATGAAAGCAACACCTAGAAAACTCATATGAACAAAAGTGGACTTTAAAGTACCATATGAAAAGCAGCAAGAAAAGAATTAACAACAGATTCCTGCATTAGTTCTCCTTGTTTGATATCTGATGACAAGCCACATATAGTACTAAATTCTAAATTACAAAAGACATTACATATGTGATTGGATCAGGGGAGAGCAAGGGGGCCTGTCCTGAGAGGCTGGAGATGAGCAACTGCGGCCTGTGACAGGAAGCATGAGATGCAAGTCTTGGGCTCTGCAGTTTGGGAGCCAGTCTGCCTAGGATGGGGAGAGGATGGTACAAGCAACCCAGAAATGCTAACACAACCCACTCACCAGGGCTTTCTGTTTTTTGATTCTCCTGTTGGTTCTAGTGAGAAGGAGGAGGCAAAAAAAAGCTGTAGAATATGTACATCTTCCACATCAGTGGGGAAATGTGCTGCACAGGGCAGCCAAGCCGCAATGGCCCTTCCCACTCTGGAGGAACACAGCAAAAGGGTAGCAGAGGACAACCCAGCAGGATGAGACCCTATGCCATATGGCAATTGGCTCTTTAAGGTTCTTTATGCAATAGCTACCGAATTGCTAATGGCTGCTGCTGCAGTGAAGGTTGTTTTTGATCTCTGATGATACCTGTGAGTTTCCCAGGGGAGTATTAACTATTCAGCCATCCAAATTCAGCCAAATCAAAGCTTGGCAAAAATAAAAGTTTCCATTTGGCATCCAAACATTCCAAATACCTTTTTCTTCACTGTTTTTGAATTATGAGTGGAAAATGACACATGTGCATCCATCCAGCTAAGCAAAAGCATACCACAACTCAAAGCCCGCTTTTTCAAACTATGAAGTAATCACTTCATTTTGTTTAAAAGTAGACAGTTATTAAAGCTGAAAAAAACTGAGGTCAGTTAGAGCTAGACTCGAGAATGTCTGCAGGTTTTAGAAAAACACAGTCAAGAACATCATGACACAATCATATTTGAGATACATATTGCCAATAACCCATAGACAGCCTGGGCTATGTCATTAAATTTTGTAAACATGCATGCTTTTATTTATTTATTTAACTTTAGGCTTTGAGTTACTTTGGAACTGGTTTTAAATGGCACAGAACTCCTAACCCACTTAAAAGAGGAAAGGAGGTTATGTGTCTTCATTGTTTGAACTCTACAGAAGACAGGAGACATTTCCAACATTGCTTCATTAGAGGTATGATATGAAAATCCCTACATAGAAGTAGCCAGAAGAATTGCATTACCTTCACAAAAAGAGCAATACAACTTAGTGAGCAAAATATTTATAGCAAACAGTTCCACTCTCATTTTGTTTCTTTTGAGCAACCATTTGGCAATACTACTTCAATAAGCACCTTTGTACAGGCAGAAGCTGACATTCACACAAGCACATGGACATGCCTTCCTCTGCTCTCACATGCTGAAAAAAATAAGCATCTTTCCAATGAGAGAAGCAAAAGAGCAGTAAACCTCCCTACATAGAGAGCTTAGGAATTCCAACTAAAACAGCGCCTAAAGCCTTAGACAGCGCAACAAGTCCTTTACAACTTTCTCTTCCTAGAACAGGGACTCCAAACACCTACCTGGATACTCCAGCTTGATGAGAGTGGTAACAGCTGTTTGGCATAAGACTCACCAAGCAAACACAAACTCCATCCTCAGCTTTCCAAACAGACAGAAAAAATCAGCAGCTTCCCACCAAAGTCACTAGGCACCACTTCCTGAGCAGCCACGTCCCAATTAACCAACCCCCACGTTTGATAGTAGCCCCCAAATTTGTAACCTCCTCCCTGTGCTTTGATTTGTTTCAATTTGTTCAGCTGATCTGCTCAGCTGTCAGACAGCAGCTGCCAGTCTGACTGCAGCACACATCTCAGACTGCTCATCACTGAGCAATTGCTGTACCCTTCAGCTGAGCTGTTCTGCTCTGCAAATACAGGATTCAGGTTCTGCTCCTGTTTTCCAGGCGATTAGGAAATGATCCACTGCTGCAAAAGAGACAAAATGGGTCATCAGGACCTATTCTAAGGCACGTCGTTTGGGGAGAGCTCTGAACAAGAGGCAATGTGAAGAAGAGGTCGACAAAAGAGTTTTTTTCATGGTGCTAGTTCACAGTGTTACCTATGATGGGACTGCCCAGGTTATGGACTACTTTTAAATAACCATTAGGCACCTAAGGATCTGCCTTAGACTTGCCATGGCAACTGGACCCTTTGTTATGTTTATATTACTGGTTATCCAACACATTTCACATCCATATTGCTAGAGAGCAAGGTGACGTTCAGTCTTTAGGGGACCTTCAGAGCAATCTAAAAGACAAGGGGAAATAAGCCCATGCTACACCTTAGCATTCGTATACTTCCAACTTTACCATCCAATATCCTTGTAGCACATGTTTTAACCTGAACAGACAAGACCCAAAGGCCAGGAGTAGGACTAACAAGAATGGGGGGAAAAGGGGGAAATGCTTGGTGGAAATTAGGTGGCTTTGAATAAGTTGCTGAGAGACAGAAGGCTTAAAATCAGCTGAATAAACAAATTGCAAATGGCAGCCAGCAGGGAAACATTTGAACCCAGTACTATTATTCACTAAGCAATTCAAAATATGCTGTTTAAAATTCTTGTTTGCTATAGCAAAACTCTTTCACTTAGATGTCTTCAGGAAATAAAAAAATACATATAAAGAAGTAGAAAAATATAACTTATCCCCACCAGTTTTTAAATCACAGCTCATATTTGCAGATGCATTGTTCAATACTTTCCACGTTCTAGCCAGGAAGTCTAACATTAAGCTATGAGGGAAGGGTATTATAGGCTTTTAAATCATTCCTCATATGTGCTTGAGGTGATTTATGTGACAGCTATGCACTGAAGTCCACATACTCACTTAGAAAAATGCACCTTTCAGAACAATATAATTAAGTAATAGGAATTCAATTCAGGTAGATTTTCCAGTTTGCTCTAGTGACCCCCAAACAAGAATGCTTCTCTGTAGACAACAAATTGAATTAGGATGTTTACTGGAAGAGGTAGATGACTTGCCCCATTAAGCCAGCTGACATTTTATTGTACTCTCTGGCTGAGAGAGCTATTCATGGAGTTTTGCTTTCACTTCAGGTTTCTCTTGCTTAATCTTCTGAGGTATATTATATGTTCTTCCTACAGGAAGGTTGTGTTACTAGAATTTCTTTGTGTGAAACACAGACAAGTAGCATTTGCCGTCATTTTATTTTAATATTGTCTTCTCAGACAAATCTTAATTTAAGGTGCATTTTTCTCAGATAGAAACACTAGACCTGTATCTAGGAGTCCCCTATGTTTGTCAGCAGCATTCTGCAGTGAGACTGCCAAGATTTAGTCTCTTCTTCATTACATTCTCTATCAATATTCTCTAACATGATTAACTAGCATCTTAATCTGGCAAGGTACTGAACTCCAAGATGTTTTGATTTGATATAGTGTAAAAGGCATTTGTAATAGTACTTTCCTAGCACATTATGTATAAGCAGCAATTAATTTTAACTAAGTCTGTAAAACAGGGCCAAACAACAGCATATAGATTGCTTTCTAAGTTGACCTGCAATATGTTACACCTGATTTACATAACTCCATAATGTGTTTGGAGCTTTTTGTGTCAGACCCATGACCACATGGTCAGTAGGACGGTATCACCCAGATACCTATAAAACATGTCTAGAGAAATAAAAATATGAGATTGGGTTGGCACAGTACCAGCCCATTGTTAGAACATACACTGCTTGACCTTATTGAAAAGGCAGAGCACTAAAAAACCTTCAATGTGATTTACTCTTTTACTTTTTTTTTCCCCCCCAAACTGGCAGCATCAGTCTTTTTAAAGCAAATCCTTTTCTGTCCACTATTTGATACTTATTTTCTGCTTCATCAAAGCAGTAAGGAGCAAATGAATCTTTTGACAACATTTCTCTGAATGTCATAGATTGTTCTTATGAATTTGAGATGTCATTTGGCTTCAGGGACTGATTGAAGGACTCATAAAAAAATGGAAACAAAACCACGAAACCCCAAAATAACTAAGGAATCTGTGTTAAGATTTTATGCTTTGTTATTATATTATCATCTGTGTTACGGTGTTATGCTTTGCTCAGTATTTTGATAGAAACTAACTCAGTGGAGTTTTGTCAACAAATTAAAACTGCTTCCTACATCAGTTCTCAGCATATTTGACACATTCTATACCCATCTTTTTTGACACTTTTATTGTTTCCTTCCTTCTCATTAGCTATATATATATATCTATATATAAAAAGTCACAACTGTGAGTTTTCTCACAGGTTGATTCATTAGGCCATTATTTTGTCTTTCCTTCTGCTACCCACAAATTGATTGCTACAAATGTAGTTCCTTCCTGGGAGAGTGCCTTTGGAGGCCCAATTGTGCTATCACATCACCACACCCTGTAGAGAGCAGGAGCCCACTGACTCAGAAGCCCATAAGGAGTATCTCAGAGGAAGTCCAACATGACAAAATGAAGGGCCTCTGACACACTTCTCTGCTTGTTCAAAGAACAGCTGAAAGTGCTGCCAAAGGCTGTTCAAGGATACCCACACCTCCAGACTGGCCAGACTACCATGTCTTAGGTAATTGATCCTATATCCACCAAAGTTTTGTTTCAATACTTTGAAAGAATATTACATCTCACGAAAATTACAGGTTTCTCTGCATCCTCATCATACCTCCTCTGTAGCTAAAGTTTCTGCAAATTTGTGCCCATTCTGCATGGGCTTTCACATGCAGAATAAGGTGAGTAGAACTTAGTAAGCTGTTCTTAAAAACTTCATTGAAAGACCTGAAAGAGAAATAGAGTTCTGTCTTGCAGATCTCTGATGCTCCCTCTAGCAAAACCTTAAAGCAAATTCACCTACTAATTTTCCAAAATCAATTTATTTATTCACATGCCTGAAATTAATTAAGTGCTTAAAAGTCCAGCAAGATCAGGGGCTTGGAGGACAGGGTTTTGAACGTTTTTTGCAAAGCAAAACTCAAAGCAGGCACTTTTCTCCCGTGAATTTGCAATTTTTTCATATTAGAAAGACAAAACTATTTGGGCTTGCATTTCTAATTATTGCACGAATTTGGCATGAACTGCACTTAGAAAATCTGATACAATTGTTACTCATTATTCTAGGAATCCTAAATGCTGATGTAATGTAGCAATGTACAGGTTTTTTCATGAGGAGGAGATGTGAAAGGGGGAAGAGGGCTTAACCTCGCAATATTTAAAACCAAGGCTGACTTCTAGTTCTGTAGGGAATTAAAAAGATGTCTTTGCTAAAAGCAGATGCGTACATACATATGTGTTTACACATATGTTCACACACAGTCAAGCTTGCTACAGGACCTAAAGGAATAGGATTGAATTTGGATAAGAGTCATCCTATAATTAATGAAGAACTGGTCACTCAGGCAGGAGCGTCAAAGGTGCTGACTGTGGTCCAAACCACATGGCTGTGTTTGGTTGTCTGTGGAAACTGAAAAAAAAGATTAACCACTTTAGTCAAAAGGGTTCTCAGGTCAAGACAGAATAACCTTTTGTAAATCATAAAAATAGAGAACATCCTTTCTAGTTTGGTTAGTGGGGAATGTTTTATAACTATTTGGTCATGGGATCAAAGAATGGTTTAGGTTGGAAGGCACATAAAGATCATCTCGTCCCAGCTCTCCTGCTATGAGCAGGGACAACTTCCACTAGACCAGGTTGATCAATGACCCACCCAACCTGGCCTTGAACACTTCATCTGCTACTTCTCTTGGCAACTGTGCCAGTGCCTCACCTCCCTTATAGTGAAGAATTTCCTCCTAATATCTAATATAAACCTACCTTCTTTCTGTTTGAAATCATTACCCCCTAATCTTATCATGCCATGCCCTTGTAAAAAGCCCCTCTCCAGCTATTTTAGGATTCCTTCAGGCACTGGAAGGTGCAATATGATCTCCCCAGAGTCTTCTTCCAGCTGAACAGCTCCAACTCTTTAAGCCTGTCCTCATAGGAGAAGTGCTCCAGACCTGATCATCTTCATGGCCTCCCTTGTGACCTTCTCGTGCTGGGGACCCCAGAGCTTGATGCAGTGCTCCAGGTGGGATCTCACTAGAACACAGCAGAGGGGTAGGATCACCTTCCTAGTGGTCACACTGCTTTGGATACAGCCCAGAATTCAGCTGGCTTTCTGGGCTGCAAACACACATTGTTGGGTGTCAACTCTATTCCTTAAAAAGCAATCTCCTGTCTGCTCCCAAGTATCTTTCATTGAACTGACTGAATTTTATAAAATTATTCTTGAGTTTGACTTGAATTTACACCTCAGCTATGACTGGCAACAAAATCTCAGTTGGAAAATCTCAGTCTGGACAAAATGGCTCTCTGGATTTACATAGCTCCTTAGAAGAGGTTTAAAGTTGGTGCATGTGTGTCCATCACTGCAGTGTAACCAGTGTCGGTATGATCTGGAAGAGGTGAATTAACAAAAGAACAATTTATTTTTTGGTGTGGCCAGAGTTAAATGTGTTCTCATTCCAAGAAAGCAAATATTAAATCCCAGTATTATGTTCTCAAAATATTTTAAAACATTACATAAACTTATTTCAGTTCCCCCCCCGCCCCCCAAAAAAATATAAATTTTAAAATCTGCAGTTTGTGCTGTATATACACACATAAAATTTCTCACAAATGCTATAAAATATTTCAGCCTCTAAACAGTCAATGGTAACTTTAATATTTGTATTTATTTCTGCTCTTCATAATGCATTCCTTCTTTGGAGGTGCTTGAGACTGCCTTCCAAACATCCCAGAAGCCAGATTTACAAGCACAGCTATAAAAGATGCACCTGCAAAATCAGTCTTTACTGAGTTCTATGGCAATTCCGTTTTTACCAGCCTGGAGTGAGAAAGACAGCTCTGATTAGATACACAGATATGGATTTGTTCCGGAAGCCAGGGAGCCTTTATATTCAACATCTTTTAGTCTTTATGCAATACATGCTGAACAAACAAGTATTGAGTTCACTGGAAGGGAAGAATATGTTAACAGACTTCTGGAAATGTTCTGTCAAATGCTGTATAAATTAAGGATTTTAGACTAAGGCCAAAGAGAGATGCCAATGGAAAAAATTCAAAAGGAGCAGGTGCAAGTCAGAAGTGACAGAAGAAATAAATTTACTACTTATACAACTAGAACTAACCAAACAACAAGAGCAGACATACTAAGATAATCTAAATTTTAAGAAAACCTCAAACAGCTGTGGCCAAAGCCTTAGCCAAATATGCCTATAAAAGGCGTGTACCTATAAGTACACGCTCTTGCTGTATTTTATAGAAGGAATTTTACATTAGAGATAACAAAAGGTGGTATCTTCCCATTTGATGTTCACATTCTGCCTCCCTCCTGGAGATGCAATAGCTGTCCCTTCCCATCCATTCCATCAGTTTCATATTTAAAGACCCCCGTGCTAGGAATTTGCCTCTTTTTTTTCATCTTCATAACACATCCAGGAATTTCAATATTCAGACTATTGTATCAAATAGAATCATTCACAGAAATCAGCAACTTCAGTAAACTTCTTATAAAACCTCAGAATACTTTGCTTTTCCTAACTAGTCTCTTGAATTTTTCTGTTCCCAACTCATGCCTGACGGTCTACAACCTTTGCTTCCCATTCACACTGTCTGCTCTGGCATTTGGTATACCAGCTTCTGATGTGTTCACAGCTGCCCAGCATCTGCCACAGACTCTGCTACTGACCAAAAGAGTTGGAGGGAGGTCTGGGCCACAACTTGACTGTTCACAAACTTGCCACGAGACTTCAGCCAAACCATAGTTCTTCTGGTCCTGACTATCAGCAGTGCCATCTGAAAAATGAAAACAAAACTAAAAAAAA
>VXAX01006673.1:332126-402824 GCA_013399835.1 Leptocoma aspasia | reverse complement strand
AAAAAAAAAAAAAAGTTCTTTTTCAGCATATCTTAAAGGAACTCAGATATATAACAGAAAGGTATTTTTGCTTCCTATCCCAAATAAGTTAAGAGTATCAAGCATCACTTAGGATTTTCCAGCTGTAAGTTACGGTTAATATCTTAACACTGTATGCTTTGGAGCTACTGGACTTAGTTAGGTGTGTCTACTTTGTTAGGTGTGTCTTTTTCCTCTGTTCAGTCTGTGGTAGTCATACAGGCAACTCACCTAGCTAAACAGGTAGATCCAAAAGGTAATTATCTCCTTCTAAGGAAAGTATCTGCTAGGGACTACAGAGGGAGCCTAACTACTGCCTAAGCCTGAATGCCTCACTTTTGTGTAGCTCTTAGGTGAGAACATGAAGCCACACGTAGTTCCTAAATGCAGTTAGATGCACAGCTTGAACTGGAGGTTTAGAAAATAGAGAATAGCTCATATATGATGATTTTCAGAAAAATAAAATTACATAGATTAATGAGAGTGTAAGAATTTACAGCCAATGATGCTACAACCAGCTGAAGTGGTGTCTAATCAATCTGCCATACAGCTGTTGTGAATGGTACTGAAAGTCAGTAGTAACACAAAGAAAACTGAAAACTCTAGATCAAGACACACCCTGGTATTCAGACAGAGAGAGGTTTACACATCTCAAGATTGTTCCTTTCAGCAAAAAGGTTGGGGCTACATTAATGGCAATCATCATCAGTGGGAGACAGATATCAAGGTATCTCTGAATGAAGGAACTTCTATGAGTGAAAGGATCTGGATTTTCAGCCTGGCATCAAACAACGGCATAAATAGACCTTCTAAACCTGTAGTGACTAATGTATTGCTGATTTGTGATCATCCCATGGAGGATTAAGCAGTTGTGCTGAAAATAAAAGATCTTGCATTATAGCTTGCCAAAACAAAATTTGGGGTCTGTGTGATCCTGTCATGATTTAAAACACAGGTCAAGCAAAATTCTCATTTGTATCACACCAACTAATTTACAGCAGAACACACACGGTCTGAGGATTACTGGGGCAGTTCAGCCAGTACAGGTACTTCAGACTAAAAGGAGACACAGGGGATGCCTAAGATTTCTAAGAGATGGACATTCTGGGTCAAATAGCTGCATCCCAACCACTGCAAGTCTGCTGAACACAAGCAGCCTGTTACCATTTCCACCTGTACTACCACAGTGTTATGCTCCTGAGGTACTCAGTCCTATTAATGAGCTCTGTCTCAGTAATAAACTAGGCTCAGAATGGCTGGTGGTGCAAAATAGTTTTAGTGTGTCACCATCTCTTAATTCTCAATAGCTAGCAGGAGGGCTAAGATAAAAGAGAAGTAAGCCCCTAACCCCTTGGAATTTCCAGTTCAACATTCCCCAGAGATCATTTGTGAAATATTGCCACCTTGATACACTGAGCATATTCACAGTCCCACAAGACTACCTATATTTGTGCAGCATGGTTTGTAAACTCCATGGCTGCAACAAAAAATTAAATTCTAATACAAATAGAATAATATTCTAGGACTCTCTCCAGGGCTATTAAGATTTCCTCTGATCAGTTAGTTTTGACTTTGGACAATTACAATAAAAATACATGCTAACTAAAGTTCTTCTACTTTCTCAAGTGTGGGAATTCTGGGGAGTACAAATCTAAAAGAAGGAAAATGTAATTTAAAATTCTTCATATATCTATATACATATGACATTCAAAGTAACTTTTAAAGTATTTTATATTACATGCTGGTGTCTCTGTCTATCTGTTGAGATACATATTAATAAACTTCACAGTAAATGAAAGACACAGACACTTGCAATCTTCCTCACCACCATATCCCCGGTACTTAAAATTCCCCAGCTTGCCTGTTCAGGCCTGAGACAACAGCTCCATCAGAAATTCCTCTGACATACCATGGCTAGATCAACAGGCTACATCTGTAAGAGCAATTAAAAGTTCCATGCTCTAAGCTGAGACCAGCTAACATGTAATGGCACAAATAAGTTTGCTATCAAACTCACATTGCCAGCAGACCACCACTGGAGTTAGCATGCTCTTGTACAAACTGCCAAGCCACTCAGAGTTTGGGAGACATAACAGAGGTAAGAGTCACACCTGGGGCTACTCTAACAATTCAACAATATAAAAGGTCAGTGTCCAGTGCTCAGCACTGTTTAATCTTCTATAAAAAACAATGGCCAGATCTCACAGAAATGTTAAATCTATACCACTGTCATTGTATTAATTGAATTTCTGTAGCAATATCAACTCTTCTTTGTCATTGCTCTGGTTTTATTGTCAAAGATCTGATTTTCTGTACCACCTCCACTGGTGCATTCCCTGGCCTGAACCCCACTGAAATAGCTCTGTGGTTTTAACCCAGGTGAAGTGAGTACCCAGAGCAAAGGAGGACCTCCTAGCCTCCAACCCTATTTGTGAATGTAAGTTTCCAATTTCTGTAATGGAGACTTGGTCCTTTCTTTGGTGCCAAAGAAAGGACCAAGCCAAACCAGAACCCACCGCCAATATGCCCTGGTATATATCCCAAGGCCTGTTTTGTACAGTTCCTTTTTCCTTTTTTGGCAGTCAGATGCAGAGAACTCATAACCCCAGTTTTAGAGCTGGAACACTGCTGAAGCAAAAGGACCCAGGGTGTTGAACTAGGAATAAGATCCAGTCCACGTCTCATTAATGATGCTGGCAGGTCCTAGTCTTGCTTCTGACCCACTACAAGGGAGACCAGAAGTTCCATTCTTAAAAGCCTGCCAATTATTTTACTCTTAATAACAGTTCCTCTGCAAGCAAAAAAATTGCTACAGGCATGCAGACAAATCTAAGGGTCTTTTGCTGACTGGACTTTCCTTGGAGGGATGTGACACTGGAAACTGGGATCTGAGCAGCAGTGAGATCATGCAGTCAGGCTTCTGATCTTCGGCCACGTGTGAAGTTGCCACAATGCAGTACCTAGCTATGCACATGGCATGCACAGCCTGTCCCAGATACAGAAGACCTGGGAATGGGCTCTTTGTCCTGGAGCAACTGCTGCCCAGATTCAAACTCACTCAGGGGTGTGAGGAAGCCACTACTGCAAAGAAATCATGTAGTGCTTGAAAGGGGGTGCAGATTAGCTGGGTTTTTTCCCATTAGCATTGGGCAAGGCAATGTGTTATGCTGCCATGCACCAGGTGATCTTTATAGAAAAGACTTCAGAGATCTGTGGTGACAGATATCCCCAGATACCAGACTATGAGCAATACAACACAGAATTGTGCTGCCTGTTGGCAATGAGCAGTGAGTACTTGAATTTATTTTCAAGAAGAAAACCAGAGATGAAATCAGCTGCAGGCTCTGGAGAACTGGAAGAAAAAGCTTCCCAAACAGAGTCCATGAATAGATAAGTCCCCAGAAGTCAAGGGCAATCCATTCACCACTAAGAAATGCATCCCAGGAACATTAACTTCCTGAGAAAATTAAATACTGTGAATATTTTTGGAACGTACTAGAAAACTAAATATATTTCCTTAACTGCAAACAATCATTTAACATAGTAGGTTATACAAATAGATAAAAATTTCATAACTCGTTTTGTCTTTGCTTTCAAAAACGTTCCAGTATAATACAAGACTTCCTTGCCAATGCACAGGGTTTTAAGGCACTTGCATTACCTTTAACCACTTCAGGAACTGACAGTGCTGTGCCATATATGTAGGAAAGGCAGCCTTTCCTGTTAAGGCCATTTAAGGGCAATTTATTTCTGTACAATGCTGAGCATCGTAGGGATAGTTTAAGAGAAGCACAAATGCAGTGCTAGTGCTGCAGAGACATTACTTGCTACACTAAACTATATTTGACTACTGACAAAAATCCTCTTAAAGTCATAATCAATCCCGTCAACATCAGCAGGAAGCCTAATGCAGCTGGAGCCATTTCTTTGCATTTAAAAGAGAACCAATTAAAAAAATATAAAAAATCAGGTGAGACCTGACATTTACTAATAATGCTTGATTCACTCCTGATATGTTTCCTTCAAACTATATCTCAGCCTGAGAGGGAAAAATCCCAGACAGTATTTCTAGACACATTCAAGCTCCAAACCTCCCTGTGTCTCTGATTTTGTGCCATAAATGAAGAT
Organism: Leptocoma aspasia; assembly: GCA_013399835.1. Lineage (NCBI taxonomy): Eukaryota > Metazoa > Chordata > Aves > Passeriformes > Nectariniidae > Leptocoma > Leptocoma aspasia. The sequence continues at coordinate 398,678 of VXAX01006673.1, read as the reverse complement.
CTACTTAAGGAAATAATGCTTCCATATGTTATAAAACACTTGCACCGTAACCAAGGCTGGTGACGTTGTATTGCACCAAGGTCTCAGCACTGGTAAACTCAACTGCTTTTACTTCAGTTAGTGAACTGCACCTTTGTTCAGTCCACCTGCAAATGCTGTCTGCATTTACCTGCTTGATTGGGATCTCCAGAGCAGAGAATATTTAGATATAGATCTAAGAAATAGAGATCTAAGTTGTGACCCAAACAAAAAAAGGTCCTGAGGCAGAAACCCTAGCACTGAAGGTGAGAGAAAGCCCCACAAAACTGCAGTTTTACAGCATTTGATTCTACTTTAGTACGTAGTATACAACTTTTCAAACCTCTGACACTCTTCTGTCCTTCAGGAAGAAGCAACAATGATGGCAATGATGGAATCTTTAGCAACCAGAAAAGAAGGTTTGTACGTGAAGGGCTGCAAATCATGTTCACGTTCTGGGAGGATATATAAGGAATGCACCCAAAATACTATATATTTATGGCACCCCAGAGGTTTTGATGGCAGTCAGGGTTTTCCCCATTTTCTATTCCCTTCTTCACTTTTGGCAAAGAGCAATAATTCTACTGCCAAAACAAGTCTCAACCCATAACCTATTGTCTTGAGAAAAAAAAAGCAGCACAGTTGACAGCAGCTTTTCTCCAATTCAGATGTTCTTCAGTTTCTGAAGAGCTAGAAAAGATGGTAATTTGGACTGGTGAGATCTCTTTTTTTCCCAGGGAGATACTGACATTGATTTTAACACCTTACTAATTTATTCCTGAGGATATGAACCAATGAGAATTGCAGCTTCTGAGTATCAAAAAAAAACCAAAACAAAACAAAACAAAACAAAACAAAAAAACCCAACCAGATAACAACCAAATAAAAACAAAAACCATGAAACAAAAAAATCTCTAGCCTTAACACACTATTTTGATCACAGAAGTTCAGTTCATTGTGTCCTTTCAAATGTTTTAGAAAGAAAAACTAAAAAATTACAAGATATCATGAGTCAGAGGAAGAGACAAAGTATTAGTTGTCATAGGAAACCCACAGTGCTTCCTCTTTGCTGTTTCACAACTTTAAATCATTTTATGGCTCTCTTCCATACTAGGATTGTTCTTTTGGAAGTTCATACTATTCCTAATTCCATCTTCAAATGCAGCTGGCTAATGCTGTATGGATGTTCAGCTGTCTCCTCTGGGAGAGACTCCTCTTTCTAACCAAGTCATGCAAAAGTTTGACAGAAAACATGAAACAAAATACTAGCTAGTTTGTTACCATGATGGCTATATGATGTTGTCTGTGACTACGACAACAAAGACGCAATTAGAGTATTAAGTGTGGATGCTTGCATTTCAGCCTGTAAATAAGTGAAAACAAATCTCAGGGAGAATGTGTCTTCATTTAAGAAATGGGACTCTGCAAGAAAAAAAGCATTATTGGAGACCTTCACTGAGTTTCAAAGGATCATGTTGCACAGGGTATACCTGGTGATAAGGCCAATGTGCTACAAGGCACAGAGATTTCCCAGCCACCTTTTGAATAGAAAGCTACATTCAGCTCACTGCTATCAGGCAACAGAAGTGAACAATGAAGGAAGCATACAAGAAAAGATAGGGTAATGTATATTTGGACCTCTTAAATATTTGCATTTCAGTTACAGATAATTCTTTGAGGCTCATGCTGAAAAACCATGTTTCAAAGGAAGTGATATTTTCAAACTGACATTCTCAGCCTTCTTTTATAATCACTGGCTAACACACCCTAACCAGATATTTAAGTTAGAAAAACAAAATTAATGCAAAATTTAAAAATTAAAAATTCATATGAATAGGATAATATTTACCTCTGTTGTGGTGTTCTGCTTTTCTATTTTTTTGTCTCCCCATCCCAAATTTTTAGGCAGTAAACTGTCTCTGTCTGCCTCCTGCTCTTCTTGGTCAGTGCATGGCACAACCTGAATTAATAGTACATAAGAGTTTGCTTTTTAACATTTCAGACTGTATTTGACCTATATTCCACCAGGCTGTGCTTTGCATCAGAAAAACTCTTGTGAAAGCAGACAAGCAACACCAAGTTATGCTGAAATGAACAGCATTAGAAAATTACCATTTAATTCGGGCAGAGACTTAGAGTCATTGCTCCTCTCTTCAAATGCCAAAAAATGGTGGACACCTAAACCAAAAATGTTTTGAATTTTTTTTGTTTTATCTTATCTATAAATTAAAATGAATTGTGGTACATAACTAGGTTTTTGGCTTCTGTTAATCTACTACAGTCTGCTTGTGTGGGAAAGAGAGAGACAGTAAGTGGGAACAAGGTCAGTTGAGTTTTACAATCTATTCTCATGCTTCCCTTGCATCCATCTCCAGAAATGTCTATCTCCTTCTGTCTGTCTTAAATGCCTTCCCAGTCCCTGGTGCTCCTCATGTCTGTTTAAGCACCAAGACTGGAGCTGCAATTAATGAGATTGAAGACCAAAAGTCAATACAACCAATTCTTTAAAATAACAATCAAAAATCAAAATTATGTAAAGCTAATTAAGGCTTGACATTTATAGAGCAGAGCTATGACCTTTTGATGGCAGGCTTTAGAACTCACCACATATGAATTTTCTCCACTGAAAGAAATACTGACTATACACAGTGGCAACAAAATTATGTAGCAATATTCAAAACCAGTATGTTTTGTGATAGGTACTTTTTGTTTTCTATTGAAGAGTGGAAAGGATTGAAGATCTTAAAAACTTATTTAGTCAACACAGCTAATAGAAATGGTCAAACTGTCTTTCTGTCAAACTGAACTGAAAAACAAACTTTCTGTCAAATAGAAATGGTCAAACTGTAATGGTGTACACTGTGTGCTGTAACAGATGGAATTGTTGGGCAAGAAGTGTTTCTTTGACAGAGTAAACTGATAAGCCTGTTTTTATTTAAGAATAAAAACCCAGTCAACTCTAGTATCATTCTCAACAGCAACAGAATACTTTGGATTTGTTTTCAGTTCTATCAGAAAACAGCTGATCATACAGTTCAATTAATCTGCGATGCTGGAAGTCCTAAAAAAAATCTTGTTCTCAAATGTCCAGCTATTAGCTGTCTATTTTAAAGAGCACATAGAGTCACAGAACTACAGAAACACAGAATATCCTGAGCTGGAATGGACCCACAAAGATCATCAAAGTCCAGCTCCTGGTCCTGCACAGAACCATCCCCAAGAGTCACAGTAGGAAGCTGCCTCAGAACATGTCCAAAATGCCTCTTGAACTCTGTCAGGCTTGGAGCTGAGACTACTTTCCTGGGGAGCCTGCTTCAATCCCCAACCACCCTCTAGGTGAGGAACCTTTTCCTGATATCTAGCCTAAACCTCCCCTGACACAGCTTCAGGCCATTCCCTTGGGCCCTGTCACTGTCACCACAGAGAAGAAATCAGTGTTTGCCCTTCCTCTTCTCCTCATGAGGATGTTGTAGACTATGATGAGTTCTGCCCTCAGTCTCCTCTCCTCCAGGCTGAACAGACCAAGTGACCTCTCCTCAACAGCTTCCTTTCCAAACGCTTTACCTTGCTTGTGGCTCTCCTTTGGATGCTCTCTAATAGTTTTAAATCTCCTTTTTATTGTGGCACCCAAAACTGCCCTCAGCAGGTGAGGCTACCCCAGTGCACAGCAGAACGGGACAATCCCCTCCCTTGCCTGGCTGTTGATGCCACCCCTGATTCCCGNCCCTTCCTCTTCTCCTCATGAGGATGTTGTAGACTATGATGAGTTCTGCCCTCAGTCTCCTCTCCTCCAGGCTGAACAGACCAAGTGACCTCTCCTCAACAGCTTCCTTTCCAAACGCTTTACCTTGCTTGTGGCTCTCCTTTGGATGCTCTCTAATAGTTTTAAATCTCCTTTTTATTGTGGCACCCAAAACTGCCCTCAGCAGGTGAGGCTACCCCAGTGCACAGCAGAACGGGACAATCCCCTCCCTTGCCTGGCTGTTGATGCCACCCCTGATTCCCGCAGGACAGGGTTGGCCCTCCTGACTCCAGGGCACTGCTGGCTCATGTTTAACTTGCCATTGACCCAGAGGCCCAGGTCCCTTTCCATGGGGCTACTCTTCAGCCTCTCATTCCCCAGTCTGTCTGTTCATCCAGGGTTGTCCCATCCCAGGTGCAGAGTCCAGCTCTTCCTCTTGTTGAACTTCATACAGTTGGTGATTGCCCATCTGTCTAATTTGTGAAGGTGTCACTGCAAAGCCTTGCTGGTTTTGAGGGAGCCAACAGCTCCTCCCAGTTTTGTATCTTTGTGAACTTATTCAGTGTCCCTCCCAGTCCTGTATCCAAGTCATTTATTAAGATGTCGAAGAGAGCTCAGAGCTCAGGATGGAGCCTTGTGGAACCCCACTACTGACAGGTCACCAGCCTGATGTCACCCCATCCACTACAACTCTTTGTAGCCCACCCATGAGCCAGTTGCTCACCCATCACAGGATGTGTTTATCTAGCTGGGGGCTGGACATTTTGTCTGAAAGGATTCTGTGAGAGGAAGTATCAAAAGCTCTGCTTAAGTCCAAAAAGGTATCATCAGCTAGCTTTCCTAGATTAACCAGGTAGGTTACCTTGTCTGAAAGGAAATCAGGTTTGAAAAGCAGGCCTTCCCCCTCATGAAGCTGTGCTGGCTGTGACTGGTGACTGTCTTGTTCTTCAGGTGCTTTCTAATACCTCCCAGAACAATCTTCTTCATAACTGTCAAACCACTACAGCCTTGCAGCCTAAGGTAAAGTGCACATTCCTGAAAACAGAAACATATCCATCTGAAAAGGACACTGAACAAAAAAGCAAGGTTTAATAGCAGCAGATCCAGCCATAGAATAACTTCCTGTGCACAAAAAAGTGAAGTAACACTGCCTTCAGCTCAGCTCTCCAGCCTTGATATGGAGACAGCAAATCTCACTTAATTTACATGCAGCCCTCCTAATTCTCAAGGTTAAAGGTCCCAGATGAGGCCTTCCTATGACTCCCTTATTACTAACATAGAAAGGTTCACTTTCATCCTGGTTCCTAGCTGTGTTACTGCAAATGCATGAACTGCTAAGTCACATATGCAGAGCTGCTGACAAGGCTGGATGTTATAACAGCCTTGTGTAGTGAACACTCGCATTTGAAATAGGACCCATGCTCATAAAGAAGATAGCATAAAGAATGGAACACCTGTAATAATTCAGTGTTGCATGTTCAAAGCATTGGATACATAGAAAGAAGTTCACCCAGCCTAATTAATGTTGCTGCATTTATAAAGGGTCTTTCAACAGAGAGAGTAGAAAATATCATGATTCATATTGTGATTTAGCATATGTATACTAGCTGCACAGACCTGAACATGCAGCATTTAAATTAATTCTCCATTGATTGTATATGGTAGAAAATTAGTATTTTTTAGCTGGGTTAATAATAAATAAATTAATTAATTTAATTAAATTAAACCCAGAAACTTGAGGAAGCTTCTGCTGTCAGATTTCATGTATAATTTGGCTGCCTGTTCTGGCGGAGGAGGAAGCTTAAAATGAGGTCCTTGTGCTGTGGCAGTGAGTCCATGGTTTTTCTTTGCTTTGGACAGGGTGAGGACAGGGTGAACCCTGCCCAAAAAGCCCTGCCTGAAAATAATCTCCAAGACAAACAAACCATCAAAACAGAAACAAACAAACAAACCCTACCCAGACAGTGCGCACATGGAATTCATATCCATTATAGTATATTAAAGTCAGTGGAATGCCAGCAAAGTCTCTGAAATTAATGGGAAAACCAGAATTAGTGACAGCAGCCAAACCAAAGCTGACTGACCACACTTCTCTATACCAACTGCAATGACAGTGCAAAATTTCCTTCCAGCTCATGGTAGCATAGCTGATAATAAGATTATTTTTCTTCAAAGAGTAAACACCTCTGGAAGTTCAGAAGGCAAATACACTTTCAAGACAGCTGCAATATGGAAGACAACCTCTCCCCTCCCTTTAATACCTTATCTCAGTGCCATTTTACTGCATGGATCCAGGGTCATTCAGACCCATACTTAAAGGACACTCAACAAGCAGGATGCAGGAAAACCAATGTAGATGATTGAGGCTTGCTTTGTACATGCTACAGACCTTACTGTGGGAGAGGATCATGCCAAGTTCAGGATCTCTAAGTTATTATATAGCTTGGTTTCCCTGGAAGCTCCTGCCTGTCTCATGTTTAAAATCAGCTTCCTACATTTGTCATTGTCATGTCTCTTCCCTAAAAAGTTCAAGACTGTAGCTGGCATAGGAAGAGGCCTCTGAGCAGCGGATGGATTTTCACCTTCAAGTCCTCTGCCACTTTTCCCTTCAGCTTGCAACAAGCAGAATAAAGCAGTTAAAAAGCCATCCTACCCTCAAAGCAATTCACTGTTGATACAGAAGACACCCCAGTCAGCTTCAGCCTGGACACAAATCGGCCCTTTGAAACTGGAGCCTCTCATTTTAGGAAAAAGGGATCTTTATATGTATGTCTGCATTAGACACTACTTTATTAATTATTACCCATTTTTTACATACACAAAATCAAGCAATATAGAATTAGTGCATGCAGAGAGGTTTTAAGAGTAAGCAGAAGACGAGAAAGGCTCACGTGGAATTAAATTTGGCCAAGGATGTCAAGGATAGCAAAATACACCACCAAAAAATACACCAATAATAAAAGGAAAGCAAAGGATGATGTGGGCTCATTGCTAAATTGAGAGACGACCCTGGTAACAGAGGACAGAGAGAAGGCATAGTTATTGGATTATTTCTTTGCATTGGTCTTCACTGATAAGACCGGCCTGTTGGAAATGGAAAGATAGAAACTTCCACAGATACTGAAGGGTTTGATTTGCAGCCTTGGAAGAAGCTTGGATTTATGTAAAAATAAAAGTACACAGACATTAGGCAGGAAAATTATAAACTTATGTTTCTATAGTTGTAAGTAAGAATATGCCTTAAGTAAGTAAGAAACTGCATTGGGTAAGATGGTGAAGGGTTTTATAGTGTAGTAATGTAATTGTATAGAGTAAGCTGAGAGTTTAGATGTTATAACAGAAGCATATATCTGTACATGTAATAGTAGCCCACTGGATAAAAGTATATGCAGTGCAGTAGAATTAAGTAAAGGTGATAGGTTAGAAAAGCAAGCTAAACTTTGTGGCAACTGTACATTGGATTAGAATGTTATATATTGCCTTGTAATGAAGAACTTGTGACCACTTTGAGCTATGGCAAACTTTTTGCTCCTTTAAAATCTCACGGCCTTTGAGACTGATGTTTATCTGAGCAATAAATCGTTTTTAGCTCAACCGTGGTCCCATCCCTTCAAATTAAAGCACCAGTAATAATACCAGCCCCCAGTAATTTCCGACCAAGAGACCAGGGTAAAGGAATCTTAGAAGGAAGATTTTCCAGTTGTGAAGGACTGGGTCAGAGAACACCAAAACAGAGCTGACATCCACAAGTCCATGGGCCCTGACAGGATGCATCCACAAATGCTGAGGGAACTGACAACATCATAGCCAGAGGACTCATGACCGTGTTTAAAAGGCCATGGAGCTCAGGAGAGTTGCCTGAGGACTGGAAAAAAGCAAATGTAACCCTGGGCTTCAAAACGAGCAAGAACTACCAGTCAGTCAGCTTCACTTCAATCCCTGGAAAGGTGACAAAGCACATCATTCTGGAGACCATCTCTATCCACATGGAAGACAAGAAGGTGATCAGGAGTAGCCAGCATGGATTCACTTAAGGTAAGCCATGTTTGACCTGCATGATTGTCTTCTACCATGAAACAGCTACCTGGATGGATGAGGGGAGAGCAGGGGATATTGTCTACTTCAACTTCAGCAAGGCTTTTGGCACTGTCTCTCACAACATACTCATAAGTAAACTCAGGAAGTATGGATTGGATGAGTAGACAGTGACATGGATTTAGAAATGGATGAGTGCCATACCCTAGAGGGGTGTAATCAGTGGCACAGGGTCTAGTTAAAGGCGTGTTAATATTGGTGTCACCCAGGGCTCAATTTTGGGCCCAATCTTGTTTAACTTATTCATCAATGACATGTTCACTGAGGACACAAAGCTGGGAGGAGTGGCCAATACCCCAGAGGGCTCTGCAGCCCTTCAGAGGGATCTTGACAGGCTGGAGAGATGGGCAGAGATTAATCTGCTGAAATTCAACAAGGGAAAATACAGGGTCCTGCATCTGGAGAAGAATAACTCCAGGCATCATACAGACTGAGGACCAATCTGCTGAGAAGGACCTGGAGGTCCTGGTGGACAACAAACTGTGCATGAGTCAATACTACTATGATGATTTTATTAAGCTAATCTTTTCAGGAACATTTATACTGTGTGGATGTTTTTCTCCTCTGCTCCAGAGACATATGTGATATACAGCAAGAGTTTCCTGAATTTGTCAGAGGACAGTACTAATAGTCAGAATTCCAGGAGTTTCCATGCAATGGAGAAACTTGCCCAACCTCAAGGAGATTTTTCAGTGCAATTAATTTATAATGTTTCATTTTTGTTCAGGTGACATGGAACAAATAGATAAAGACCATAAATCTTTTTCACCTTCTGGGAGTGCAGCCAACAAAGAAAAGAGATAACTGATATTTGTCACTCTTGGGTTTTTTTGGAAAAATTTCTAGCCCTTATTTTCTCTGTGGAAGAACTTAAAATCATCTTCACATGCAGAGCTGAAACACATCTACAGTCCCACAAACATAGTTCCTCACATTCCCAGCTTGCTCCATAACCAGCTGCAATCCAGATGCCCTGTGACAGCATCAGTGTAAAGCTGAGTCCAGACTATAAATTCTGCCTTCCCCTGAGCAGACATGCAGCTGTCTGCACCACGCATGAGCGTCCTTGATGTCTCAGGACTAGCTTGCCAGTAAGCCAAGGACACTGAGGGATCCAGCAAGTGTCAGCACAGACAGACCTGCCAGGGGAGGCAGATAACATTACAGACAGGGTTTTCGTCTTGCCAGCAGTGCAGTGTCACCCCAAATCCAGATATTCCCTGCACACAGATGCTCCTCAGTGCACAGCCTGACCACTGCTGCTAGCCCAGGATGTGGTGTGTACACCAGATGAGGTGGTAGAGGAGAGACTGATGCTTTACTAACACGGCTGAGATCTGTTTGAGCACAGCACACTTCAGCCTCCTGCTTTCTCTAGACCTCCTTAATAGCATGGCTGGATCATCTCTGGGTTTACTGTTCTTCATATTCTTTAAGCAAAGTTTATTTAAGTTACAAAGCCCAGACCTTCTATAATTATCCTTAAGAGTGCCAATTCTGTGTATATTTAGTCCAGAAATATTAACGGCATCACAGTCTGAGATTGAGTGTGTTTGAACACTTGGTTAATTGGAATACTTGGTGTCTCACTGCTCTGTATCTCACAGGTACATGGGAATCACCACAGCCACGTCATCTGGTTCACTTCTAATGTGTAACAAGCTTAACTTCAATGGTTAATTTCTTTAATAATAACCTTCACATCCAGTAATTTTTTTCTGTTACTAGACAGAGAATTGACACAACTGGCTCTCTGCCTTCCTTTGGCCCACTCTTGGTATTTCTCATAGCTCTGTCCCTTTCCAGCAGCATGCATTAGTGCTATTACAGAAAATTCAGAATGTTTTTCAGTTTTGTTAAAGTTCTAACACTTATCTGTGTGCTCTATTAGAAATGCATTTCATTGCCTTGTTAGCAGACATCAGATAATCTCACTTGTATCAGAATTGTATAAAATGTTATCAGTCTGGTTATCTAAGACACAGTACTGCTATCCAACGTTCTGTCTAATAAATGCACAGCTGCCTTAAACTGAGGCATGCAGCAATTTAGCTTTTGAGACCTGTTTTAGACTAACAATAATGAGTTTAGAAAGACATTTTCAACTGTTCCCTGAAGATTTTCAAACTGCCAAGATCAAATAAAACTGTTACAATACAGACACAATAGATTAAACATGTTTTTTGGGTTTAAATCTTTTTCCAGCAGTGACGTTGTAATCTGCAAGCCAGAGCTATATGAAGATCATACACTGAAATATTGCCAACGGGAAACCAAAGAAAAATACGCAAAAAACTCACTGGAGCCTATTGCAATCTCACAATCCTGAAATGAGTATTTCACTCAGAAGTCAAATCACTATGCAGTGGTGGTAGGGTTATTCTACTTTTTAGTTACAGCTGTGCTTCATTGTCTGTATAATTGTAGAATATACAAAGGAAGGAAGCAGGGGAGGCATTAAAGTCCCTAAATGTTTTTGATGGGATCTTTTTCTGTCCCAAGTGTGGGAGGTGAGAAAACATCAGAACTTTGGGTGTAGAAAAGGCAGCTAATGACACTCAACTGGATGTGAAGTCTTTTATGGGGAGTGTAGAAATATGGCCAGGGCAAACTGGTCTATGGGCAGATAGGCAAAAATGTCTTGGAAAAACTCCATGGCAGCAGAGTCAGCCTTTAAAAATAACACTAGTGGGGTTTAGTTTTCATTTTAGCATTAGCTTCTTCTCCATCCAGTTTGTCATTGCAGCAAAATCTCTGGGAATACCAACATCAGTGCATGGAAAGGTAAGAGGAGGTTTTCTGTACTTTTTCAAAGCCTACTGAGTGATTGGGAGTTTTCTCCTGAATTTCTGAAACTTCTATGAGACACCAAACAGAAAAGGATGCTTTTCTACAGAGGTACATCATACTTCTGCTATGTTGCAGACATTGATTTATTGGACATCAAATGAATACCTATGTTTCTCTGTCCACAGCATCACAAAGGGCTTTCAATTTTCTTTGACAGGCTCCTCTCTCCTACCTTTGTATGAAGGGTGTTCAATTTTTTTTGCCTGGTTGCATTAACTCCTGCCATTTCTATTTCATATCCCACCACTATCACAAGTTCAGTAGACTTTGATTGTTATTGTTTTTATTATTTATTCAAGCACTTTATACTACTAATCAAGTAGATGTCTGAATAACATAGCTCATAATATAGTGCTTCATTTTTTCCATAGGGTAATTATGTTTATGTTGCCATTATATCTGTATGAACATGATGCTATGCATCTCCCACATCGCCCCTAACAGTACTCAAATCCCTTTACCAGTTTCAGTTGAATTTAACATAAAGTTCAGCATCTGCCATTCAGAGAGAGAAATAAAGAGAGATTTGCCAGTACTGCCTCTGCTATGGTAAGACAAGGTGCTCTCATTCCTTATCTACTCAGTCCTACTGAGCAAGGTGGGCTGGGCCACTTACCAGGCACGAGCCCCTCAAGCAGCACACAAGGTCCCTGACCCATCAGTGACATGGCTCTCAGGCCATAAAGATGGAGATGAGAGAGGGTCCTGAGGCCATTTGGTTGAGATGAGGATCTGAGGGGTTGTGGGACCAGAGCTGTGGGTATTAAAGGAAGAGAGAGTGGGGAACTGGGCAAAACTGAGCATGACAGTAATGCTGTATGAAGCACACAAGGAGAGAGACAAATGTGGCAGGGAGAGGAAAACTCTCTCAAAAAAATGCAGGTCCTGCAGGAGGGGTCCTGCAGGACCTGCATTGTATGGATGACAGATCAGGAATCCATAAGTACCCTCAATTTCTCTGTTCAGGGAACAACTTGTTATGATCATGCCTGATAGGATATTTGGTGTAAGTCTGTTTACATTGGCACCACACCAAGTCTGCGGGTTTGCTGGTATTCTCTGAATCCAAGGGTAGGGTGACCTTCTATGTTCCATATTTTCCTTGGTACAAATTGAGATGTACCAACAACCAAGTTTATGGGAAAAAGCTGGTCATTTCAGTAAAACCAGAGATTCTAGTATAAAGGTTAGAAATGGCTCCAAAAAAAGAACTTCTTATACTTTCTTAGAAATCCTGCTTTTTACAACTAATAATACCTTCTCTTCATTTTTCTGGACATATAAACAAATTATTTTTTTAATTATAGAAACATTGAGGATTTTAATTATAGAAACATTGAGGATAAACATAGAAACATATAGAAACATTGAGGATTTAATCTCAAGTTTTTTGAGGGCTTTTATTTGAAAAGTTACAATTTTGTAAACCTAAGTTGAAGGTTTTATTTTAAAACGGTTGCTCTTGTCAATACTTAGAAGCAGTTGCTGGGGAGAGATTCTGTTCTCAACTCTGCCAGTGATTCCTCATGGGACCATGACATTTAAATTTCATGCTTTCTCACTCTAATCCATCTGTAAATTGAATGCAATAGGCAACTTCATGAAGTTGTTGGAAAGTCTCTTTAATGCCTGACAAGGATTTCATGTCACCCCACAGTTGCTTGTATAAGCAGAGTATAGTAATTCTAAGTGCTTTCTAATTCCTATTTCCTTTTCTCAGCCTAGTCGTTTGAATTTTTGCTGCAGCCTTGTCACAAAATACTCTGATTTCATCTTGTGGAATCTACTTAATTTGTGCTAGATAAGTCCTGCAAATGGGTTTGTCTTTTGTATCTGTCTTAACACAGATACAGTACTGTGTGTTTTCTAAGAATGTATCTTTCCACAATTAACTGTTTCTGGCATCTTACCAGATTTTAATGCTGTAAAATTTAAAGAATCTGTAATCCACATTGTACATGTATACAAATTTCATTTAATTAAATTGAAATTACCCTGCATTGACTATTTTTCTCCTAGAAACTGTTGTTGGTCCAAGTTTTGGAAACAACAGGAAAACCAGTCTTGAGGTAGATTGAAAGCAGGGTCCTGTATTTCAGGAACCTTTTTCTGTGCAACTTCAACTCTATAATTCACCCGTCTTTATTAAATTAAATTTTAAATAAAAACCAAAGCATACAGTATAAGCATAGCTGAATATGGTGTAATTCCACATTTTGATACAAAGAATAAAAGTAATTTTCCTGTCATATTCAATGCAAAAGCTATTCTGGGTAATGATACATCTGTGACAATCAGAGAAATCCAAGAAAATATGAAGTTAATGCTGACATTTTCTTCTCAGTGCTTTTCAACACATCATTCTCCTAGGAAATTCTTCTTTGATTTCCATGGAAAGATTTCCAGGTGTCAGGGTGAAATGAAACCTAAAACATGCAGTGAGACCAGCTTCTTCCTTCTTTTCATGCAAGTCAGACTGCAGGTTACAGCCATGAGCCTTATCAGAAGGACAGAATCTTTGCCTGTTCAGAGCACAGCTGATATAGATTAGAACAGAGGACTGTGATTTAAAGTATTAATAAAGTGGTGGGAAGCACAGGCTCTTTCCTCCCGGTCTGGGATTTCTATTCCCTTTGGGAGCAAGGCAAGTAATATACTTTACATTATTTACTCCTTGCACAATATGCTGATTTTTAAGCATCCTAAGTCTCAAAAGTTATGTACCAATGGAATAACTTGATATCTATTGTACAGTCACTTTAGATAGTATACAACTACTTCTGATTTTATTTGTTTTTAATGGAGGCAAATGGAACAAGAACAAAAGTCCAATACTGAAAATGTCATTTAGTATCCCTAAAGTACCACCTCCTTCACTATCAAGACATCAGTGTCTATCTCCAAATCACCCATATTTTTTGTCAGCCAGCATGGTTTGTTAATGTTTCTAATGTCTTTGGGAATTCCCCAGTAGTACATCTCACACAGACTGTAAGCATCAGCCAAATAACCCATTTTTCCTACCTCAATTCACTGTATATTTTACATATTTGGCCAAAAGTTTGATAATAGCAGGGCTTAGGGTAATTGGTGTTCTAGGACCATAATTACCAGCTTGTTCTTTGCTTTCATTCTATATTTAAATTTCAGATTCCTTTGGTACAGAGAGGTTATTTCCTGATTCTGCAGCACGTAACAAGATAAAATCCTACTGACTGACTAGGGATTCTAGATCTTGAAGCTTAATAACACCAAACCCTACCCTGACGTCCTCTAAGAAATATGTCAGAACCATGGAACACACAACACCACGACACATTCAAGTTCACACTCAAATGACTTAAAGGTGGGTATCTACATGCAAAATTCCATGTCTTCAGTCCTCTGTCTGCCCTCTAAAAGCATCTCCTTTTGGCTCAAAAACAAAGCATGTTGCTGCAACTAATACTGTTCCAGGGCACTAGCCGTATCAACTACCATGGCTGAGCGCAGGAGAGATGCATGTCTGTACTGGCCTGTGTATGCTTAACCTTAATTTTTTCACCAAAATATCTCTTAGGTAACTTCATTTTTGCTACTGGCCACAAAGCTGTAGAGATCATGACCTGTACTGTTCAGCTCAGTTGCTGCCCCAGGCTTAAACCATGGCTTAAGATTTCATGAAGTGTTCTCTGCATTTTAAGGAAGAAAGATGCCTGTAAGCATAGTTCACCATTCCCAAAATGGCAGACTTCATGCCAGAACCACCTTCTTATTTTTTCTTGGAAGCCTAAAGGTTTACATTAGACCAAAGCATTCCATAACTGAAATACAGGGATGTAAATGAGCCAAATTCAAGGCCATGTAAGGTACAAATGAAGGAGCAGAGGTCTGAAGACCACTTCCAAGAAAATGTTTTAATTACCAGGCTATTGAGCTTTTCAAGGAATGCCGTCTCTCCTGTTGAAGAGGTTGTGATACAAAACAAGTGAGAACTGTGCAAATACCTGATTTGGGATGGTTTGCTGAACTGAAAGACCACCAGACTAAAGCTATTTAATTACCTATTTTTGCATAGATAATTAAATAATCGCTGGAGCAAGAGCTTGAATGTAACGCTTCTTTATTTCAGACAGATCTCTGCTGACTGAGCGGTTGGCCAGAAGTGAAAATGCACCACACGTTCCTTCCCCTCCTCCTATTCCAGCTGCACTTTATGTGAGAAAGTCCTGGCCTCCCACCTACTTGCAGAAAAGGATTCATGGCTGTCAATGCTAAGAGGAAACAGAGGCATCTTCCCTCAGAATTAGCTGCCTAAACCTCTTTGAGAGACAGAGTAGGATGAAAGGTTTCCCACATCCTCAGGTTCTCTGGTCAATCCCTTGCTTGGTGTCCCAAGAAAGGATTCCTGTCCTTTCCCTGTGCTAGGCAGACATCCCTAGCTGCCTGCATCAGGACTGCAAATTCTGCCATTTGGGACAATGACTAAAAGCTGGGAACGTGAACCCAAACCCAAACAGGTTGACATTGTCCTCAGAGGCTTCCTGCCAGTGCACGTTTCTGAACTTATTTTGTGTGATGCATACAAATGAGATAACTTTGATGACTTCCAGACATGTTTGAGACTTGTGCTGAACAAAGCTAAGCATGTAAGATTAAATAATTCTAGCATGTGGCTCCAATGCTCCATTTGACTAGGCATTATTAAATTAGAATATTTTATTACCAAATGGACACTGAGATTTCAGCATTACTATCCACTCATAATATTATTTGGCAACACTTTTATTCAAGCCACCCTTCACTAAATAAATTCCTATTGGGGAAAAATAATAGGAAATAAAAAACAGACTAACGAATCAAGATAACCTGTTCTTTAACAGTTGTCTTTTTCTTATGGCAGCCAAAATCTCTGACCTAAGTTATGTACCTGTTATAGATCTTGCAAGCCCTTAATCAAAACCAAAAGGATTTGTGTGATATCAAAATTAAAATCAGGCTGAAGATAAGTAATGTCCACGTTGATGTTGTTTTTCATTAAGGAAATATAACTGATTATCCAGAATTAATTGTAACAGGTGTTCCAAACAGAAAATGTGTTTACTATTGATTTATGCATTTTTGCCCTGAACCATGAAAAATTCATATTTATAATGCAATATGACATTTGTTATCCATCAATTTTATTGCACATTGTTTCACACGCACTCAGCAGACCAGGCACTGCACAAGCCACAGCCAATGCCTCTACACTCACTTTAAAAGATCAGTTGGGGAACAGGAGGATAATGCAGGGTCTCTAAATTGTATCCAAACACAGACCCACAGTCAGCCTATGGACTGCCTGCAAGCTGCCCATCTGAGCATATCCATCTTTAATTTTCCAGAGGGCATTTCCAGTTGCACATTCACCTTGCAGAGCTTGCTTTCACTTACTTTCACTTGCTTTCAGTCTGGTCTTGGAAATGGCTGCAGATGCCATGTAAAAACTATCCTAGAACACCTTAGAGAAAGATAACCTTAGCTATGAAAAAACAATGACATGATGCTTGCTTCTACAAGGACAGCAGGCACCCATCCCTGTGGCATGTTACTGCAGTGGGGTTTCAGTGCAGATGTATGCATCTGCCTTTCCCAGAGTGCAGCAGCAGAGCCTATGACAATTGTGACAGTGAACAGATCAGACTGAATAACTGACGCAGGAGAGATGAGTAGACCAAAACCCCCAACACCCTGAGAAAAAAACCTTCTACTTTTATCCAGCAAAACAAGCAAAAATCTCTCTCACGTGATGCATTCCACTTCCAAAAGGAGAGAAAACTGCCTTAGAGGGGGTTTCAGTAGCAGTAAATCCACGCACATTGCTGAAAGAAATACACCTGACTGCTGATTCTTTTCCCTCAAAAATACCAGACTGCAACATTTCAATCTTTTTTCTAAAATACTTATTTTTCTATATTTAAAAAAAATTGTTAAATTCTAATCAAATTCCTAAATAATTTCCAGAAAATTGAAATTCATTAATTTGATAAACAACTACCAGTGATGGTGAAAAGCTACCAGGCACTACACCATAGGATCCTAAAGCTGTTGAGAACCTCCCAAGAGGCATTCAGTTCTGTACAGACTCAGGTTGTTACAGTGGCAGCCTGAACGTGATGTGCCCACGGATGAACCCTGTTCCACAGCACAAAAAAGAGATCAGTGACTAAAACATCCAATTCCCTCTCAGGTAATGTGGCAAATACCCATGTGACCCACTGAAAAAAAACAAATAAAGGCTGACTTGGGCAATTAGAATCATGCCTAAGGTGTGAAAAGTTATAAACAAGTTCAAGCAGCTTTTGTATATTTTTACCATATTGTGCTATAATTGTGTGGTCATATTACTCTGATATTTAATGTTGTTGCTTATTTTGAAAGGTACAAAAACTAATTTTCTAACAAAAATACTGTTTTAAAATATGAGGAGATCTTAAATGAGACCTTATCCCTAATTCATGAGAGACAGATGTTATTTTTGGCTTCGTAGTTTAATGAATACCATATCATGTTCTTTATAACCTTACACCAGAAATAACATACTTCTAGCACTCATGAACTTCAAACCATTATCAGTAAAAGCTTCTATTAACATCCAGAATTTCTCTCAGTTTTCACTGCAAATGCTTTAAGCTGTCAGCTACAGTCCCTATTATGGCAGGATTTTTTTACCCTGAAAAGACATAAAAGACTTAGCAGTGAGCAAGTTGAGATTGAAAACTGCAATATTATTCCTGTTGTCTTTACTGTATTTAATTTACCCATTTGATGCCTTGATGTACTTTTGTGTTTATGTTTTGGTTTATAGCCTTCTAAAAGTAAAAATACTGCATCCTTTTAAAAATGCTGTTACACTTCTGTTTACTTTCACTGATTTGGAGCAATGCCTGCCAGTAAGTATGAGCTGAAACTAATTACCATCAGCACAAAATCTCCAAGCTGAACTGGGATGCTGACAAAAATGCAACCAGAAAATGAATAAAATGTTTCTTAGGAAGCACAGATCAGTTTCACCAGCCAGTGACTACAATGAAAAATAAAACCCTGCATAGAGTTATTCTTAGCATTTCATTTCTGTATGGATAACTTTCTTCATACAGTAAAGGTTGCAGCTAAAACTGCTTGGTTTAAGCCAGCTACAAAAGATTTTGTGATGCCTGTGTCAGTGTGTACAATAGGATTTTTCCCACTGCATCTAATACAATGGCTTGGAACAAATAAGGCTCTTCTAAGATCCTTAAAATCTAAAATTTCAGGCATCTGTCTCAGCTTCATGTATGAGAATACAGCAGTATATCTCCCAAACAGGTAACCACAAAGCCACCCCGAGCTTCCTGGGCCTGAAGCACAAACCAACAAAGCTCAGGATTTAGGGCATGGAAAAGCCCTAAATACCCTTGCAGCCTACCACAAACTCAGGCTTTGTGAACTATAGATCATCTTTGGAGGTGTGAAATGGTCCAAATTATCACTTGTGTTCTCACAGTTCTAGCAATTGCAGATCTTGAACACTACAGCTTTCAGCTACAGCCACCTGCTGCTTTAGGTTTCACACAGGAACCCACCAAGAGTGTTGAGGTCAAACGCTGGTTCAAATGCTTTACTAGGAAATATGAGGCTGGTAAGGGACATCAAGAAACAGGAGCAACACAGGATTAAACCAAAAAATCAAACTTTTGAGCAGACCATGCCTCATATTGCACAACTGGGCTGAGCAGCATTTCCACGGCAGTAGGGGAAGACAAATATCTGGCACTCCACCTCATGATTAGCCTGGTTACAGCACGAGTCAGCGCATCACAGAGCAAAAGGGACGTGATGAGAGCAGATCCCATGTTGTTACTGTTCCCACAGAAGCTAACACTCTGTTGAAATTAAAAAAAAAAGTGCCCGACAACACACTTCTTCCCAGGGCAAACAGAGCTGCTAGATGTGTGGAGCACACCCAGTGATAAAGCCATCTGCAAAGACTCACAGCAGTCCACATGTGCCAAATTCTGGGAAGAGTAAAGAGAGCCTCAATTTACACAGGCAAATATAAATTTATGGCCTAGTGTAGGATGACCATTTCTCCTGGGCACCTTACCCTCCTTTAATTTTTTTCTGAACAAAAGAACAGTCATGACTTTAGCCAAAAGTACCTCCTGCTCTGTATCTTGTCTCTGATGATAGCCCGGCAATCAAGAAAAATAAAGGGTAGCAGTAATACCAGTAATTATTTGCATTTGCCATACTGTCAGTGGGAAAAGGAAGTCAAATGTAAAGTCTGACTTACCCTTAGGAAATCCACACACTTAGAATAATTGTTCAGCAAAAGAATGTATCTCTGAATGCATAAGTGAAACCCAGCAAAGGAAACTAAAGTATTACTGGCAGCAAAAAACACAGGTTAAAGCTGCAGTCAAGTGACTTTAATGCAGCTGAAGAGAAGACAATTTATGATGTTTAGACTACACCAGTGCTGGCATTGACAAATTGTCTAAGTAGGCCAAAAAAACACTCAAAACTTGGTTAAATTTAAATATGTCTGCACATGCACACGAATGACTCTGAATGTTTTATTATAATCCCTTCCTTTCCTTTTTTGATATTTCATACAGAATATAATTCATCCTTCCTGACCACTGACCTGGAAATTTAAATAATAAAATACCACAAAACGCTTTGAAGTTGTAATGTTAGTGAGGAGTGCTCATAAAATATCTTCAACTTTTATTATTGTTTGTGCTCTTTTATCTTAAAATCATCACATTTACTTTTTCAGATACCTTGAGATTTCCTTGTGTTTCCTGCACTCTGCTCCTGATGGTCAAGTCTTGTCTGACATAAAAGCCCACTTTTATAGTTCCATTAAAATTAGATAAAAGTCAGAAACATAGGGCTAAGTATGCTGATACAGAAAAGTTTTAAGTCTAATAAAAGGGAAAAACAACATATTTCTGTAGGATACTGCCAAGAAAGAACAAGATACTGAACAGGGAACACCAGTATTGTTCCTTCACAGTGCTGATTTGCATTGGATGATCATTTGTCCCCCAGCTTTTTTCCTATTACATATTTTTCCTTTTATCCTAGTGTTCAGAATGTTTGCTGGAAAAATGCAAGGTGCCAGAGCCAAAATACTGTCTGGAGAGCTGGCAATTCCTTAAAATATTTCATCACACTGTCTCCACTTGGGAGACTTAGGATAAAACTGTTCCCTGGTTGACTGATGTGATGCAAGGATTAACCTATCACTGTTTTAGGTATTTTCAAAGGGACAAGCTCCATCAGAATACAGTCCTCCATAAATCCCATTTCTGAGCCTGCAGCTTTTACTTTTTGGGTTATATTTTGTAAATAATATAATAGAGCTGGTCTGCAGACTTAGATTACTACATATCAGCAAGCCCTATTGTGTGGTGGCAATAACTTGTTCTGAACCAGTGGGAGGAAGCCCTGTTCTTTCAAGACCAGGCTGTAACAGATGGAAGAACAGCTTCAGCACAGAGAGATTCTGCACACAGTTAGGCACTTGATTCTCAGTCGATTTAGGAAAAGGGGATTATGTTCACATGGTACCATAGAGAGTGAGGCAGAGAGTTCAAAGTTAGAGCCAAACGTGCTAGCATGCATTCACAGAATGGAGCAAAGCTGTGCAGAAACCATACTTGGACCCTCAAACCAGACATCTCCTCAGCATGCCATGGGCCTGATACTAATTAGACTGGCTATGAGGCTTATAGCCAAAAGATGCCATCATGCCAGCCATACTGCTTCTGACTGCAAAGTTTCATAGTTCACTGCCTGAGGCACTTAAAAGATTCTACAAGTGCCTCTCAACATCTCTAAGCAGACCTATGTGTCCAGGTTTTAAGTAAGGGGTAGTTCTAGGATCTCTACTAATGCCTCTCCTTGAACTTAAGTCACTCAAAAAATAGAGTGTTTCACTGATACAAAACAGCTGGAGCCATGACTGAGGCTGAAAGGAGGGGTAAGGATGGAAGATGACAGACCAAAGCGGGAAAGCAAAGTCAGTTTTAGGATCTGGAAGGAACTGGGAACTGTATAATTCAGCCACCTGCATCTTTGGAGCAATAGTTTTAAACCCAGAAGCTGTCCTTGATGGATGGACAGTTACTGTGGTTGGAAATGCATCCCACAACAGCAGTTTCATACCCTCCCTTGGCAGCTCTCTTTTTTGTTCTATTCCTCTAACAAACCCTCCCTGCTCAATTTATATTTTTGTTCCTGCTCCATCCATAATTACTTCCACCATCCTCATGGATTAACATGAACAATTATGCTGCTTCTCCTTGTAAGACTGTTTTGATGTGAGATAGTCAGGTCCCATGTTCCCATCAGTCATCTCTGCATTACATATTCTCACTTCTTTTCCATGCAGGTCTTCATTTCCAAAACATCTATCACATTAGCTGTTCTCCTTTGATCTCTCTCCAGCTTGTCTGGGGCTCTTTTAAAACATGTTGCCCAGAATTGAACACAGGATTATAAATCATGTGTTGACTACAGCAAGCTAGGAACACTTGCCTCACATGTAATACTCTTGGTAGTTCAATGAAGTACAAGAGTAGCTATTTTTCTCATTAGTACTGCACTGTTTACCAATTCAAATCACCATCCACTATAATCCCCAGATACTTTTCTATGGGTTAAATACGTATCCCAAAAGATTTCCCTCATTCTATATTTATTTTTTCTTATGTGAAACATGCTATTGTTTGCATTTGAAACTTCACTTGATTGACTTCAGTCTACTTCTACTGTTATCTTTGATATGGTATTTTTTAACTGTGTTCTCTCAAAGCACTCTTTTCAGACTATTTTTTCGAAATGGAAATAACTGAGATTCGGAGAAACATTTAAACCCCCATGAGTACAGAGTCCTCATACATCAGCATATCCTGGCAATGAATAAATGGCAATTACTGGTTACATTTGTTTAAACTTACTTTAGTCAGAACAGACTCGAGTCTCACTATGGCAGCTATAGCTCCACCACATACCTGAGCTTTTCAGAGGAAAACTTCACACAAGGAAAAAAAAAAAAAAACCAAAAAAACCCCAAACAAACAGTATGGGCCCTGCATTTCTTTCCTTCATTAAGATAACCACCTAACACATAATTTAACATGTTGTGAGTCATTTGAAACAAACCTACACTATCTTCTCTTTGTTGTCTTATTTTCCTCTGTTAAGATTTCCCTGTGCTCTCTGTCGCTGTAGTGTTTATGGACACCAGTGAGTGAGAAAAAATATACGAGTTTTTTTATTCCATACACATCAACAGGAAGTAGGTTAATTAACCCAAAACTTGGTGTCTTTTAGAACCCAAACTAACACACGCAAAGCTACCTCCATATCTCTGCATTGCGGTCCAGCCTGGAACACGCACAGAGGAGCTCTTGTTATCCTTATGTACAGGCACAGAACACAGAATAAAGCAGATTTCTGGCAGTCACTGATAGATAACTGAGCATTCCTAAATTAAAAACACCTCCTGCTTATCTCTCCTCTCATTATGAGCACCACAAATTTAAAGCTTCTCAAAATGTGAAATTTTGTAAAGCATTTATAGTGTTTCATTCTGTATCTGCCAGCAGAGAGGTCCAGCAAAAGAGAGGCTTCGGAGTCCAGATTCTTCTAAAGCGCTGTTGTGTTCATCAATTTTCATTTATTTCTGGCAGAGAAAGCTAACTATAAAACAAAGCTTAAAAAGTGGAAAGAGTAATAGCAGATAAAAGCAAAACATTAAAGATGTCTGCTGAAGCAAAGTGTGGAAAGGAGGCCAACTGATTGAAGAGTTTGGGAGTGATGTAAAACTGAAGGACAAAATACTGGTATGGACAAATCAAGAGGAAAAAGGAAAACAAGCTGGATCAGTAACACAAACCAGACTGTCACTAGGATCAAAGTCCAAAGCTCTAGGAGACAGATTAAAACCTTTGACAGATAACCCTTAACAATGCTGGTATGACCTGCAATTTGAATGAAACTGTTCACTCTGGAATGAGGTGGATATGGCTATTGAACAAGAAACATGATGAACAAAGGCACTACAGCTGAACAGAGTCTGCACATCAAATTAGATGAGTATGCTTGAGGTTCACCATGGTAGAAAACAAGATCACTAAGAAGCAACGTCCTCATTGAGGTTTTTGGATTTTCAGCCCAGAGAGGCATATGCTGCTAGAGTTTAGGCAATACACTGCTCACATCTTCATAGAAAGAAAGCATCAAAAATCTTGTTTTGTCTAAGAAGATGTCAGGCAGGCATAACATTGGTCATTAGAGACAAGAGAGTCTCAGGATAAAAAATAATTGTCACAAATAAACTCCTTGTTCCAGCAGTGCTGGTTGATTACCTGTGAACTTCAGTCAGATCCCATAAGAACCTAAGTTACAGGAAGCTGTTTATAAAGTCCAGTAAGAGTGAGAAAGACTGAATTAATCTAGTATACTGGTCTGACAATGCTATCAAAGAGCTGCATCAGAAATGTGTTAGGGAAAAAAAAAGTGAGAATTGGACTAGAAATAAGTAAGCCCAAAAGGAAGCACTGGAAGTAATTAAGAATGAATGAAATTACTGACTATTCAAACCATTTCTCTTTAGAAACCTTCCAAAAGAAAAGTCGTTGGGATGAAAGAATAAGTGGAACAGCCAGAACACATAACTTCCTTAAACAATTTTCGAACAGCAGGAAGAGGGACCTCTGAGCATTACAGCTTTCAGTGACAGAAAAACCCTAGACCTCAGCTTAGGTATGAAGTCTTCTTTCCTGCTGTTACATTTCCCCCGCCTACCTCTCTCTTGACTACCATCTCCTTCACACCTTGTTTCCCTTTGCTATGTCTCATTTTTTAGCCATTTGCATTGGAAAAGTCCAATTCAGATAGCCCAGAGTTGTGTCTTCACAAGTTAGATGGCCTCATCCATTGTCTTCAGAGAAAAATAAAAGCTGTGTTGAGTGAACTATTGAGTTTGCCAAGTTCTGTAGTGACTGTAGCTCTGTTTCTCTGAGAGTCAGAAACTCGAGAGTCTGAAACTCGAGAGTCCATATTTGCTATTTCTATGCTCTTTTCTGCCTCCTTCATCTGCTTATCTTTCTTTGCTTTCAGAAACAAAATCAGATTTTAATGATAGCAGAAACATCAGGTCAAGCCACAGAACCATATTGTGTGTTCTTTTTCCCAAAGTGGAAAGGTATTACATGTCAGATTTTAAAGATTATTGAACAGACAATTTCCTTATCAATCATCCTTATCAGCCAAATTAAATCATCCACAGTTTAAAGGGAAAAGAATCCCAATGAAACAAAGCTTTCTTCTACTTTCAAATAATCTAGCTGTCTCCTTTTCTATCTTTTGAGGTTAAAAAGATTTTGAGAGGCTCTAAGGCATAGCGTCCTCACACCACAGCCTCATCGATTTTAGGAATCTCCATCCTCAGCAGTGACATACAGATCTGCCATGGATCCACACTGGTATAGCCTAAAGTGAAGTGTAGCACCTGTTATGCTAGCTCAGTCCAAGTACCCCAGGGTGCTGCTGCTCCACAGCTAACCTGCCCTGACTTTCAGCAGCATCAGACTAACATGTTGGAGAGGGTTCATGTTGTAGGCACACAGTTTGTGGTAATTGGGAGTGGGGCTGTGGCCAAGCCTCATCCCCAACAGGCTACAGCTGTGTCAGGCAGGTCTCTAGTATTGAAGGTGATGAGACATGGAATGCTGAGGGGCACTGACCAACCACAAAAGGGCACACAGGTGAAACAGGTGTAACATCAAGGGTATAAGAAGCGGCACCAGAGAACAGTGAGAGAGAGAATGAGTGAGAAGAAGCAGAAGTTTGTAATGCTCTTTGGTGCTGCCAGTGGTTCCACTGTCCCTTTGCTGTCCCTCTGCTACAGGTTCACATTAAGCCAGTGCTGTAATTATGGTCTGTCTGCTTCCAGCTCAGAGCTGGGTCCTGGGTGTCTCTGCAGAACAGAGATATATAAAGTTCTTACATATACCTGATGTTATCCAGAACCAGCTGCTGCTGTACTGAGAAAAAACCTTATGCTTTGCAAACACTGAGAAAGGAGAAAATGTGGGCATTTGCTGACTGGGTCATCATGATTGCAACAAATAAGACTCAGCTCTGCTATGTCTCTACTTTGAATAAATTAGATTTTTGTAATCAAGCGATTGATTCTCTGAGGCTGTCCCCACTTTAAGTTAACCTTTAATTCTGATTCTGTGGTCTTACATGGTGGTTTTATCCCTGTCATGAAGGGAGCTGCTCAGAGAGGTAGACTGCAGAATCCTGATCTCCTTTTTAATCTATAATTTTATTTCAAAGCATTTCTGACTATCAGAAAAACAGAAATTTTCATTTTTACTACCCTGTCAGCTTCTTTTACTAGTATCATTTCAAAGACAAACTCAAAATCCTTCTCTGCTACTTACTCCAAAAACATCTGGAATTAGGCCTCAGAATTAATATCTCAAAATTACAGTGCATATCAGTGTTCTGAAATGCAAGCAACTTTTAGCTGTCACGTATCTTGGCTCCAGCTCAAAATTCTGCACACCTTCTGACAACCAGGGCTGTTAATATGAAAAAAAAAAAAAAAATCTTTGTTAATGAGTTTATTGCTTTATTACATACATCTGCTATAGAAATACGTTGCAATTGTTGCAACCAAGTTATCTCCTGATTTTTTCTCCAAAATATCTCATCTACTGCCATGGATCAGTAGTCCAGCAGTTGTTAATGATGGTTTTATGTTTATTTCTAAAGACTGGAATGGATACAGATCCTAATCGAAACCTCACTGAAGTTAAAGAGATTCTTTCCTTTTTTGCATTATTTCTGGAGCAGTGTCATTACTGCGGCTTTTATGCTAAGATTTCATCTCTACACAATAGGCCAACAATAAATCTGCTGCAAATAAGTATAATTCTTACGATTTTATGTTGGCAACAAGATTTAAAGCATTCCTTAACATCACAATAATCACTGAATATGATGCAAGCAAATGTGTTTATTGGTCAGGTTCTTGTGAGATCCATGTTTTCCAACTTGTAAATCCTTTATCTTTTAAAAATAAAAGAAACAAGGGAAATTGCAGTTCAAGAAAAAAGATTAGCAAAACAGTTTATGCAACTGTTTCTATGAGGCACTTCAACCTTCTGAAGCAAGGTTTAGATAGCTATCATTGTCCAGCTTCAGGAAATAAATCTAAATGGAAACTCAATAATTATATCGTATTATGAGTTGTACCATAAACTCTAACCTAATCAGAAGATTTGGTTTCTAATGGAAAGCATTCCACTCCTGCTTGAGATGTGAATAAGACCATCTGTAATAACTAATCTTTCAGATGTCACATAAAGAGTAAATGGGCTAACATAGGAGATGGAAGAGTGAGTGAAGATTTCAGACTCTATATGACAGTATCTATCTTGTGAAACCTAAAAAATTAGTTACCCAGTAAAATAAAAAATTCAGTAAAAGTCAAGGTACTTCTGTGACATCCTCCCCAAATGGCTGAAAAGAGAATCAAAACCCTTTCTCTTCTTTATTTCTTATCATCTGCATTACAACTGCTGAAGTCATTGCTCTAGCAGAGATTAAGGAAAAAAAAGAAAAAAAAGAGGAAAGATAGATAGATAGATAGATAGATAGATAGATAGATAGATAGATAGATAGATAGATAGATAGATAGATAGATAGTATCTAGCTAGCTAGCTAGCTAGCTAGATAGATAGATAGATACTCATTTTGGAAAACAGCAGAATAATTATAAGCTTCAGTTGTGAAACCTTATGTGGTTACTTTGTTGGTATGCTGACTACGAGGAGAACAGAAAGAAGATAAGGAATTCAATCCCTTGATCATCTTTGTTTAATACTGTGTATTTATATCATGACATTAACTTGAGGCTTCTGCTAGCTGCCTGAAATGATCAGGAAAGTACTAGTTTCCCCTTTTTTATAAAATTTGACATATTTAGTTTTTTCCCTTCAGTCTTTCAAATACTGGAGATAAATCACATTAAAAATAATATAGACCAAGGCATTTGAATGTAGTATTGATTTTGTACTGTTGCAAGGTCTAAATTCAGTACAGGGTGTGCACCTTGTGGTCTCTGATGGAGAGAGACACATGGACTAAAAAATCTTCTGGACTAACCGTTTCAGATGTGGCTCCCCAACTCTCTGGAAGTCAAGACTCAGTGATACAACCAGACCCTTTTGTCCATTCTGCATTCATATCCTCCTGTGTCTGAGGACTTGTATTAGTATACTGGCCTCATTATAGAATCACAGAATCATAGAATTGAAAGGCACCAATCAGGATCATAGACTTCAATGCCTGATCCTCCCCAGGACACTCCAAGAATCACGCCTTGTGCCTGAGTGTGTTGCTCAAATGCTTCTTAAACTCTCTCAAAGCTGTGACCATTTCTGGGGGGAGCCTGTTCCAGTCCCCAGACACCCTCTGGGTGAAAAACCTTTTTCTGATACCCACTCTAAACCTGCCTTGATTCAGCTTCATGCCATTCGCTTGGGTCCTGTCACTGGTGTTAAAAGCAATAAAATGCAAAATGGAGGAAAGAGTTAAATGTAGTGAAAAGAGTATTAAAAAAAAGCCTACTGGCTATGTATGTGTATTCTGTGCAAAGCAGAACTTGATGGTGCAAAACCTATTCCAAATAATTAGGCCTGGGTTACAAATCCTATTCTGGTGCAATTATATATACCTTATTAGAAACCACAGTAGACCAAGCAACTCTGGGTACATATTGCATTGTCCAGTACAGTTATAATCTGAAAATCATTGTGCTGAGCTTCACAAATAGCACTCGCCCAACCAAAGGTAATGTTAGGAAATACAAAAAGAGGAGTGTAAAATAATGTTGAGTATATTGTAATGCTGTAGCATTTTGGCATGCCTCTAGCTGGAGTACTGTCTCACAGACTTATGTCTTTGGCTCAAAAAATCACCCAGGCTTTTTATAGCCCTAGAGTTCAGCTAATGAGACCTGGGTGACCTGGCTAACAAAACAAATCAGACAGTTCATTGCCTCCCAGTCTGACATAGCCTCTCACACTCCTCCTTTGTTTGGAGGTGGAAGGTCACAAACTAAGACTTCCATACTATCCATTTTATCACATCTACAGCCCTTAAAGTTGTTTCCAGAAGACCTTAATCATAGTATATTTCAAACTTTTAACTAAATACTGCTTTACATTAAGCTAAATTTGTGAATCACTTCAGTCATTTCATAACATCTTGCCTTGAAAAATACATGCTGCGAATTGACACCATTTCTAAGTTTGAAGTAGAAATAATAATGGCAACATCTACATTTGTCAAGTCAAATCTCCTAGTCAGAAAAACTCTGTGTTCCCTGTTGAAAAAGTGGTGAAGATCCTGTCTGTCTACCAAACACTCCTAGGAACTCACATTCCCTCTTTCACCTCTGGACCCACCCAAAAGCCTAGAAAAAATTGTCCGAGTGCCACCAGAACTGCCTAATCTGACCTGGGCAGCAGATTTTGCATTGAGCATGAGGTGCTCAAGCAGGGTGTACCCTTATCAACATCACAAGTGAGAAGGGACGTTTCCAGGGATAGGACATCCACTATGTATGTGGGCAAGCTGTGTCAGGTTTTACCGCTCTCATTGTAAAAATCTTCTAATGTAAAAATCTTCTAATGAATAGCTAATATAAACTGACCATCCATCAGTTTAAAGCCCTTACCTCTTGCCCTAATACAACAGGCCCTGCTAAAAAATTGTCCTTGTCTGTCTTATCAGCCCCCTTCAAGTACTGGAAGGTGCTATCTGGTCTCCCCAGCATCTTCTCTTCTCCAGGCAGAACAACCTCAATGCTCTCAGCCTGTCATCAGAGGAGAGATGCTCCAGCCCCCTGATCATCTTTGTAGCCTCTGGACTCACTGCAACAGGACCATGTCCTTCTTATGTTAGGTACACCAGACCTCAATGCTGTGCTGCAGATGGGGTCTCACAAGGAGAGCAGAATGGGAGAATCACCTCCCTCAATGCTGCTCTGGGTGCAGCCCAGGACATGTTTGGCTTTCTAGGCAGCAAGGGCACATTGCAAGTTCATATCCAGCCTCTCATCCACCACTAGCCCCAAATTCATCTCCTCAGGGCTGCTCTTGAAACATTCATCCCCCAGTCTGCATTGATACCAGGGGATCCTCAAGTGTTCCATGGTGTCCCTCCACAGGACAACCTTACTTCTTTTGATGTGCTGTAGCCCAGATCAGCTTATACCTGGCCCTGTGCCTGGCATGGACCCCTGCACATTTACCAGTACCACACATCCCAGCCCAGAACATGTGTCAGGGGGATGGTTTGGACAGCTCAGTGTGACAGGAGGGCCCGTGCAGCCCTGCCCACCCTGTGTGTGCCTCCTGTGTCAAGGACACTCTGGTGCAGGCTGTGCATCCCTTGGTGCCCTGGATGGATGGTCACTAAATGGCCTCGGGTGACCTAAACAGGCTGGCTGCAGGCCCCACAGAGCACTCAGGCACTGTCCCCTCACCAAGCATCAGCCCCTAGTGATGCTGGGGGGTTCCTGCATGGGGAAGTATCAGTGGGACATTTTTCTAAAACCTCTAAGATTGTTAAAAAGCCAACACATGGCTGCATGCTTTCCTAGTGGGAATGGGACTTCACAACCATTCTTCATGTGTATGTGGGTTTCCTGCAGCAAAACCCACATGTCTCTTCCTCCCAGCAGTAGAGCAGGAATTTTATTTACCTTGGAAACAGCCTCAGGCCACAACATCCCTTCACTTTGGGAGGGGGCTTATAGAAAACCCAGAACTAGCAGCCCCAGTAGCAAGAGAGGAAACAGCACTCCGCCAAGTGCAAAAATGAGGAGCAATTTGACAGACTTTCATTTCTACAGTTGCCTCCAGGTGTGGGTGGATGAGCAGAAAGCCACGTGGTGATGTGAAGATTTTGCTGTTCTTTCCCTCCTATTAAAGTCACATTCTGTCAGCCCAATCCTCAGCTCTTGGGAAAAAGTCTCATTAATTTCATTTTCAGAATATAAAAGAGCAGATAATCACAAAGCAAAACTCATTAGTGAAGTTTAAAAAGGGAGCTAATTTAAGCAGCATTTACTTCTCCACTCTGCAACACAGTTCTTAGTCGGTTCAGAATTAGGGGCAAATGAAGAAAATATTTCTAGCGGTGGAGAGGAGTCTGCAGCATGCCATTAAATTTGCCTGTGGCAATTTTGGCCTATGGCATTCCAAACCATAACCTTTTGCTTAATGTATACAGCTTGCTGAGGGCTTATCACAGGAATCCCCATGCATGCCTGCACAAAGAATTGCTATGGACCTATATACATAACTATTTAAAAATGCATGCGAGGGGGTTGTGCAGTTTTCCATTTCCTACACCATCTAACTGGAGCTGTGGTCCTTGAGGTCAAATTATTGTAGGTAGATCCAATAAGAGAGTTAACCCCCGCAGATCAGGCACCAAATATCTGGCCTCTTAGCATCTGGCTCCTTCTATGAAATCCAAAACCCAGAGCTGGGTGCTAAGCCTCCCTTCATTGAGCACATGCAGAGTTAGACCTCTCAGAAGGGCCATCCAAGAAAGCACATGTACAGCGGGAGCCACTTGGAGCTGGAAATGTTAATTGCAGGAGCGTGGCCCGAATTCTTGTACCCTCTCCAGGGCTGCGGCATCCGCCCATGTCAGAGCTCCAAATAGAGCCTGACCCTGCTCCCTCCCAGCAGCAGGCAGCTCTCATCAGGGTTCTGCTTTCTTTCTAAAACCCAGGCAGAATGCTCAAAGAGTGTTGGCACTCATGGCCATGTCACGCCCTGGAGCTGGTAGCAGGGGACCAGAGGGAAGCACATGGGTGCATGGGCTCCTCCATCAGCTGGGGGACCATCTTCTGCCTCCCAGCAAAGCTGCTTTGCTGCAGGTGTCTTGGATGATGTGAATAGGTCTTCTATAGCTTTCCCTGGAAATCCCAACCTTTATGATGACTCTAGCAACAGGTCTTAGCACATTGGGTACTAAGTGTACAATGAATACTTTGTACGTGTATTGTACTTTGGTGTACAATTAATATGGATGGAGTTTTAGCACTTCACAAGGACTGATTTCCTATTTAAAAATGCATGCGAGGGGGTTGTGCAGTTTTCCATTTCCTACACCATCTAATCAGAGCTGTGATCCTCAAGGTCAAATTATTGTAGGTAGATCCAACAAGAGACTTAACCCTGATATTATCCAAGACTACTGCAAACTTGCATTTATTCTTGTGGATATCAGCTATGCCATCCTTGCAAAGAGCGCTCTACCTGTAATGCAGGTTTCACCTGCTTGGAATCAAGTGCCCTCCCTCAGAATTTTGTTGCATAAAAGAATAGCATTTATTGATCATTTGGGACAATTCATCCAAACACATTGTAATCCTTTTCAATTTTCTCTTGCCAGTTGTATGATTTTCCCTTTTGATCACAACACACGCACACACACCTGTGCAATAACTGCTATTGTTTTTAAACAGTAATATATTTTATGACATGTAACAGAGTTGAGTTACAGCTAACCTGTCATAAGACCTGAGTTAAAAAGAAAGATGTATTTTGTAGTGATATTTGATGTTAAACGTATGTCCTTAAAACATATCACTTCTTGTGAAGAAGTGTTTCTTATAGCAGTGAAATTAATTTTCATCAATATTATCTCTGCATCTGAAATAAATAATAAAAAGACATGGTAATCTTTTCGCAAAATGTGAACTACATGTCTATCAGAATTGTTGTCCACAGACATTAGTGGTAAAATACTGCTCTGAATTGTAACTCTAATGTGTATGTATGGTGACATCATATTTCTGGTTTTTACATTTGCTTTGAGCACCTGCACCCAAATTCCCTATTGTGAAATCAGCTAAAGTCTATATAACATAGCAGATAATTATACTTAGGCTCAGAAGAAAAATACTGAGATCCAGATTACATGGGAGAAAATAAGAACTCCCATTAGATCTGAATAATTCAGAATAAAAGTTGACTTTTAAAATCTTAAGTGGAAAATGAAAGTGGATTACTGAGAGACCTTTTTTGCATCTGAAAATACTACTTAAAATTTTTAAGTGTTGCTTCACTGGAAAAAAATTCTGGAAAGTTAGTGATGATTTACACCTTCCAGCATTGCTATAAATGTAGTAGTTCAAGAAGTTCCACAGAAACCTTAAATGCATAATTCCAAAATAAGACGCATTGAAATGGAATTTATCACAATATGTTCCCAGCCATGTGGCAGGAGAGAGCACACACCTCTCAACTCCATGCCACTTGCAAGTGAAGAGTCTTACTTCCCAGAGAGAGGTACTGCAACCCCTTGCTACTAAAAAAAGAAAAAAAAAAAAGTTAAATGAAAACCAGGGGCAGAATGTGAAGAACGATATCCTTTTTCAATTTGCAATAGCAAACCTGAAAGGAAAATGCTGGGAAAATCCTGAAAACTTGGGAGCACACTGAAAAGACACTTCTGGGTCATGGACACAATAACCTTTTAGGCAGAGCAACCATCTAGAGAGTGTTCCCTGCCACCAAAATGTGGCACTGTGGCTAGGGAAATATATGTTTCCAGGAGACAAAGGTTTTGGTTTTTGCCATGAAATGGCATTAAAGAAAGCTTATATAACAGTGGAGCAAACAAAAAGAGTTACAACCAGCATGTCTTCCAGAATAGAAGAGCCAGTTTTGCCATTGTTCAATCCTTATGCCACTATGAAAAATATCCAAGTCCTCTTTTCTAGGCAGCTTCCTGCTGAAGTCCTATCAGTTTAATGCTTTCCACTGCTCGTGTCTGCTAGACTTCTCTTATCTGAAGGCCCCCTTTGACTGAAATTGAATGAAAAACAAAGCCAAGATACACACAGGATGTTTCTATCTGAAAAAGTAGGAGCAGGTAGATAACTTCTATCACATATCCAGGCACTGAGCCAAATTTTCAATGCATGTAAACAAGCAGAGCTTCACTGAAGCTTGTGGAATCTTGCCAATAGAAAACTCACTTGAGTCTATCATAGTCTTTACCACTGCACCAGATTGATATCCTAGGATGAAACCTGAATTCCTTTAGCCAAAAATAAATTTAAAAAAAATCAGAGAAAGCAAAGCTGTTTAATTAATAAGTATCTGAAAGAAAATCACATACCTGAAACTGCAAGCTCTCATTGTAACTGTGATGTAATCTATTTAATGAATATTACATTTACCTCCAGAAGTTTTAGACAAGGTAACAGGCGACGTTTCTGTGCACATTACTGTTACCAAAGTCGCAATACTTATTTCACTCTGGATGAAACTAAGCGATTAATTCCTTAAAAGTAGGGTTGAATTTCTCAGGACAGTATGGCTAATTTGTTAAAATCACTCTTGTGCACTTAAGACTCAGTTCAGATAAACAAAGACAGATCTTGTGTTGAAGTACATTGACCCTGCATCTTATTTACAGAAAATGTAGGCACTCGTGCAACTCAAGCTTAAATATTGTATGTCAAATGATCACATATGCTGACAAGATTACTAAATAGCAAATAGATAAATATATTCATAATACAAAGGAAAACCTGTTGCATGACTGTGAGCATACAAAGCTTAAAAACAAAGGAAGAATACAAAACTTTATATATATACTAAGATTTATATATAAAATCTGTTAAAACCATAATTTCAAATATTTGGAATTTAAGTCCAGCAGATCATGAATCTCAGTAAGAAATTTCAATGTGAGGATTAATGGTATATATTATTTAGTAATTCACTGTGAATCAGGGCAGGAAAATTATATTTCTGGCTAGATTATTACTAAATTCTTTCAGCATTCATGGGAGCTTCCATTAAAAGAAATTAAATATTTGATGTCTCAGTCTGAATAGACTTTGAAGAATTGCAGTGGCTAAACTGAAATATGTTTTATGTTAGGTAGGATTTTGGGTTGTCAAGGGCCTAGTATTCTGAACACACCTCATCACCTAATCCATACTTACTATATATTATTGCCCCTATTGCAAATGTAATAACTTTACTTAAAACAGAGCAAATCAGTGTGGGAAAACACAAATCAGCTTGTAATGAACTTAAACTATTTTTTTCATCTACAAGAATACTATCTGAGCAACACCCATTAGCATCCCTTTCATCTATCTGATATCTGCCTGTTGAAGGTGCAGAAATAGATGCCTGATGGTCTAGCTCACCAAGTCTCCCAACAACTTCCATTCTGGCACAGGGAAGTTTATATGAGCAGAGGCCTCATGTGTCTTTAGGGTTTGAGTCAGATTTACAATACAAGGCAGAGTGAATGGTGCAGTTTTGGGAAATTTGTCAAGTTTTTTAATCCTCCTAGAGAACGTTATTTTTATTATTTTCATCATCGCAAATTTAACACTTCTTGATAATCTGTGGAATTAATGACACTTTAATTTACAACTTTCCAATCTTCTCAGTACAAAATAATGATCACACTCAGGTATAAAGCACGGGACTTTTCTGACTCTCCCTCCAAGTTAGTTTATGCAAGTCCTTTATTAACATTTTTCACAGAAAAAAAATATTTTCTACTGGGTAAAGATTTATACTGCAGTTTCCTAGAATAATCTTCAAAAAGGAAAAGGTATTTCCTCCCTCACAAATCCCCTCACTCCATGCACACACAACAGTGTGCCCTGGATAGGATGAAGAAAAATTAGAGAGGATATGATTACTTTACTAGAGAAAGCCTACTCCTCCCGTGCCAACAAGATATTATAGGTCAAGTCAAGTAAGGTCAAGTGAGTTCTTATCATATCCAAGATCCCTGATTTATTCTGTCAGCTGTTCACTGTCATGCAGCACGACAGGTTGAGTGTCAATATTGAGATAGTGCAAAGTGACTGGGCAGGTTGATTTAGACTCGAGGGGCTCATGTTCGTTTGAAACACACAGTGAGCCCTGCTGGGTGATTATGGACATCATGGGGAGTGTGGGATGAACAGTGTATTAGTACACATAATTTATGTGTGGGGCTTTCTTTGCCTTTAAGAGCACAGTCCCTGGGACAGGGAAGTCCCATGGTTCCTCCAAGTTCTGCTATATCCTAGCACATGAGGAAACACTAAGGAAGTAAATGAGGAAGAGCTGGTGCTTTGACTCTAGTGAGTCAAACCCACCACTTCTCCTCTCAGCAAACACACCTAAGATATATAAATAATATATCAGGCAGCAAAACAGAAATACAGCTAGGATCCAAAACCATGCCTTCCTGTTTGCCAGCTCGGTGGGGTGTCTTACTTCCTAGCTCATTGAGGCTACATTTCCGAGGGCTGAAGTTCAGCATTTCCATTGAGAAAGCAGACTGTATATGCAGCTTGTAGTG
Organism: Leptocoma aspasia; assembly: GCA_013399835.1. Lineage (NCBI taxonomy): Eukaryota > Metazoa > Chordata > Aves > Passeriformes > Nectariniidae > Leptocoma > Leptocoma aspasia. Next base: position 363,526 of record VXAX01006673.1, on the reverse strand, counting down.
GTGGTGTTATGCAAGTGAATGATAGCATCAAACCTGCAACTTTTTTCTTTATACTTTACTTTAATTGGTAGATTTTTTTTTTTTTGCAGTACTATTATTAGAGATTAGGCATATTTGTTTATGCTGATCTTTCTCACTCCTTCTTTATTAATACATTATTCTTTTCTGTGAGCAGAATGTAAAGCAGAACAGTGCTGAAATGGATCTGATGATTATTGGAACATCCTGAAATTTCTTTAAATCACTAGTTTTTGATAGCCTCAGATTTTATGGGCATGGGTTTCAACAGTGCAGGAGTCAAGGGACTCTCTTTGAGTGGCAGCTGCAGTCATTGATCAGATATGGAGTCAGAGGTACCAGAGTTAGATGCAATAGCTGTATCACTGTCCAAAATTTCAATTTGTTATAGCCTATGAGTACTGAATGTAGACACTTATGTATATATAATGCATTTTTGTGCATTAGATTATGCAAAAACCAGAATTTTATAGAGAGTTCTTTAATAAATGTGGTCACGCTATACTGTAAAACACCCATAAACTAGATTATGTAGAAGTCAGGTTATGAAGAAACCTTATCTATTGTGGGCAGAACCATACCTCAGATGAATTAATTGGCAAAACTTCATTGACACCTGTGTATGCAACATTCCTCACTGTGAAAATGTTATGAAGTAGGGTTTAAACACCAGCAGTATGAAACAATCAACATGTCAGTCACATGCCACACTTTTTTCTTAATTACTCTGGTCTGGAGCAACCCATAGCCTATTATGTTTCCACTTCCCACAGTGAATGGCTTTTGCACCAACTTCTTCAATGCCATAGTTTACAGTTCTGCATGATTTTCCACGGTAGCTGTGACAAACCACGAGACTGGGCTGATGCTTTGATGAACACACAAAAAAAGCATCTCTTCTGTGGACCAAGGGAAAGGGAGAGGATGTTAAAATAATAGGAAACAGTATGAAAAATGACTTTTCTTTATAGACTTTGATACCATTGGAGCCAAAGGATCTGAATATTGTCAGGTAAAGCAGATAGGATTCCACAGTCATGTTGTGCCTTTGGAGCCCTGCAAGTATTTCCACTAATTTCTCTTCAAATAACTAAATTTTGCTCTGAGTTTCTGGTTTGGAAAAGAATTTCCAGTTTCCATTTCTATTCACTTCCTGAAGTGTCCCACAATTCATTCTTTTCTGATATCAAACCTATGAAATAACCATGGAAATCCCTGTTTTAAGACCTACTTTTTATTGGTTAGGATCTAAACAACAGGCCTAAGAACACTCAGGCACACACATAACTTCAAGCAAGTGAGTAATCCCAGCACTTTGGGCTACACCACTGAAGTGAGTGGGAGTCTTGCCATTGAATTTTATAGGAGCATTATCAGACTGTAAGTGCTTTGCTGGTTCAAGGCCAATATTTTCTCAGACTTTAGAGGAAGCCAGATTGAGCCCAAACTCTACACAGCCTCTCCTAGAAAGACCAAAATAAAAACAAATGATACTAAGCAACAGGAATGCACATAGCATAGAGGAAAGGAGTGTTGAACGCAAGACAAGCTGAGGAAGCATTACTCATTGTATAGGAGAGAGTGGTGGCAGGTTGTTTGGTTCACAATATCCTTCCCTCCCAGTTTTGCAGACAGAGAGTTAGTTTATCCATTTAGCAGACAAGCATCTGTCTGACAGAGATCCAGAGAGACAAATAAGCCTGCCACAGAGGGATGCTGCACTGGTTAGAGAACAGGCTGTGCAAAATACTGTGTGCACTGATCATCTGTTTCACACACCTGTGGCAGCAGTGAACAGCACAGACCCCAGCTACAGGTAGAGCAGAGAACTGACTGCAGCCTCCAGCAGAACAAGAATGCCTCTTTTGCTCCTTTAGTCTGTACCTGCAGATCTGAGAGCAAGAGGGATGGCCACTGCCCTATGGTGGGGCTGTCTCCTCATGGCCAGCACCTTCACATCATTGCCACAGCAGCCCAAACCACAGTCCAGAAACATCCACATCTGCCACTGGCAGGAACAGCCTTTCTGGAGCAGCAGCAGCCAAGCCCTGAGCCAGTCATGCTCCAACACCTCTACAACACCATTTCAGCACCAATTCCTTATTACAGCACCATTTGGATTAATATAGCTCTGTTCAAACTGTGTTGGTGCTATGACACCCCCTTCACATCAAGAAATTGTTCCTACATTAGGAATTGTGTAGACACACATTTTGTCCAGCATGTTTATCATTTTTGTGCACTCGGAGATGGAGATATTACACGCATGACCCCCTGTATGTTTTAATGTGGCATCCAGCACATGGACACACAGCCATGACTGGTGATCACATGGCTTCTCCAAAACAGCTGAATCCTGCAAGAACACAGTCTGAGCTCAGGTCCAGCGCTTGAACTTGGAATCAAGCAACTTCAGGGGGTTTTTTTGTTCTAGGAAATGAGGGGCTTTTTCCCCTCTTGTAGCTGCATTAGACAATGTCTCCTTAAGCAAAACTAGCAGGTATGGCCTTTGGTTTTGATTCTGTTACTCTTTTAAGAATAATTCAGTTATATGTGCTGTTACTCCCATTAAAGTCAGTGTGATTATTTTTGTGGGTAAGATTTATTCTTCTAAAGCCACAAAACCTGGACCCTTGGTTTTCTGTTATATTTTCTTCAGTGGGAGAACATTTATTTACTCCTCTCATTCCATTCAACCACACAATTAGTCAACTCTTTCAGGCATGTGTATCTTTTTATGAAATAGAAACCAACTACCAAATGCTGTGTTGTTCCAAGCCAACTGAAATCTGTGCTCTACAGAGCACATGAACAACTCAGCTCCATTAAAGGCACATACCTTGAATTGCTAACCAGCACTGGTTAGACCAGAGCATTTTAAATGACAATGTCACATGCAACTTGTGAGTGAGTAAGAAGCTATGCCACTGTGATGTCTCTGGAAATAAGTGCTACTGTTTTCCCTAGGCACTGCATGACCTTGTGTGTTGATCTCAGTCCATTTTCCAGGACTGTAAATAAGAGCACTTGGAAAAGCTTTTCTGTTCACACATTTGTAGTTACGAGAGAACTCCTGAATGGAAGCATGGCATCCATCAGGCAAGCACAGCAGGTGGCACAGGACAGACTGCATTAAGCAGATGCTACAACTGGGACTTCGACAGAATTTTATTATGGCAACAACTGAATATACATTTATCCAAAAAATCAAATAGAAAAAGTCATTCCCTTGCACAGTAGTAAGCTGGCAATCTTCCAGTTGGCAGTTTTACTGTTGGCAAGACAAAGAAGTCACTTGCTGGGGTCACCAAACTTCTGGGAGTCTGCAATTACTTTTATCATATAATATAATATATGTTATTTTATCATATTATTGTAAGGAAGTTTGAGCTCCTATATACACCTGGAAGAACTCTTATTTGATGAAAATAGTTAAGCTGTACAGCTTCATTCGTAGTATTGTAAATGTTATAAAAGTTACTTTCTACCCTTTTTCAGTTTCACGGGTGGTGGTATTTTCTGCTTTCTATTTGTATTGTTCTGTTCAGGGCTATCCATACTGAACGATTAAGCAGCAAGTAAGACTACAAATTGGGTTTTATATTGTCCATCCTAGAATGCATAGGAAAAATGTTGCCAGCAAAGCATCTGGGTGCTGATATGAACTAGCTCTAACCCTGAAATCAGAAAAGAAGCCTCATGAAACTTGGGAAACCACAGCCATTCTACCACTTTCACACAAGGAAAAGAAAACCTCAAGACGGAAAATGACATCTGCAGGATAACATATGTGCTAAACATGCTGCCAAAACGAGGAAGTACTAAGCCATCAACACCTGTACTTACCAAAAACATTAATGCAATTATAGTGTGTGCCTCACTATTTTAAATGAAAAACCTCGAGTCTCCCATTTCACAGAATCATCTTTAGTAATTTCAGACACATAGAAAATAGGAAAAAAATAGAAGCAGAAATAAGTAAACAGGAGATAGCCATGATTATTGGCAGTTTCTGCTGCTTCCTTCCTGTAATCTGTATAGATCATCTATAGAGCATCACCTGCACATTGTTCTCTATATGTTCAACTAAAGAGATGTATCTGCACTTGCAAGGCCAGACACTGGCACAACCTGCCTGGGAGCTCCCACCCAATATCTGAGAGGACAAATGAAACACAGGAGATGGGCCCATTTCAATGGCCCCATTTCCAACTGTGATAATCTATTACCAGATTTTCAAATAAATACCTTCTATTTCTACCATGTTGGTGTTTGCACTTGGGAGCAGCTTCTTGAAAGCAACCACAAAGATGCCTCACTGTTGTCTTTCAAATTCCTTCTTAAAATTTACTTTGCTAGTGATGTCAGTCAAGAGCTGACAACAGCAAAGTGCTGTGATTGTGGCCCCCTCTTCACTCTCCAGGTGCAGCCAGATTTTCTCTTCTGTACTTTTACACTACTCTTCTTCAACGAGGAGAGCTTACTCTGATAGTCAGTAGAACTGCGAAATTAGGATAGCTCTTCTTTTTGCAATATCCATTTCCCTTCACACAATAGTCAAGGGTTTGATTAAACAGATTGTAGCCTGTCAATGGCTTTTATGATCACAGAAAGCTCCCGGACTACAAAAGCCCTTACAAAAGAGAGGAAACGTCTCATACAGGAATAAGAATAGTATGACTAAAAATTCACAGCTTTTTGACCTGCTAAACAGAGCACCAAAGAGTGGACATACTAAACTATCAGGTCTTCATATAACGAAAAGTTCATTTGACTTAATGCAAGACAACTATTCCTTCTTATAAAAAATAATAAAGAAAAAAACCTCAGAGTTTTTACCAGTAACTGGTCATTCCCTGAAGCTGAAGAAGAGAACCTGTGCCAGGAGGAGAAAGAGAAATTGGGGAGATAAGCCAAAGAAAGTCTAAAAAAAAAAAATGCAAAGGAAGTGGTAAAGAAAGTGTTTTCAAAAGGATCCTTACACATTTCCCTGTAAACATCTTCCTCTTTGTTAAAGTTCTTACTGGCTAAAAGCTGATCCCAGCCCTGTAGTGCAGCACAGAAAGATGATGAAGAATTATAAGACAAAAATTGCAGTGAAAGAAATGCAGAATTTCCACAGAAGTAGGATTCAGTCTAAATAGAAACCCTTTTCCTCTGAATTTCTAGTCTGATATGTTTAAAATTTTATCATCCCATGGCATTACTAACACTTCAGAAATGTGGCATTTTATGCCATACTTAGTAACAGGGCAGGAAGAAGGAGACTGCCAGTAACAACACTGAAGAAAGGATGTGTCTTTTCTCAAAACATCTGGTGTTCAGAGTTTGTTTAGGACCTCCAGCCAAAGTCACTTGTGGCACTGAGGTCTTGTCTATCAATGCCATTAGGTTCCTGATCTCTTTGGGGAAGAGAGATTGACAGTCATTTTTAATCCCTACCAAAGACATGTTTTCCTATGCAGCCTTTTGAGCTGTCAAACCCTGAGCCAGACCTTTCTATAGCAACAAAGCACAGTAGGAGTCATGCCTTCTGGAAGCTTGGAAGGGCAGGAAGAGAGATATGCCAGTGTCTCTCTATTTATACCTTTAAAGCCTATGAGGAGACTGGCGGGGCATGAGGACCATGGCCAGCTAGGAATTCCTTGCAGAGCTAGTATTGCTAGCAACTCTGGGCCTAGATTTCTCTGCCTAAGCTAACTGCTACCTTGTGGAAACTACAACTTGTGTATTTTGCCAGTATCTTAAGACAGATAAATTAAGATATACGGGAAACTAAGGGATCATGTGTTTTGTTAATCAATACAGACCACATGGTATTTTCAATGGCTTAGTTAAGCAACACAAAATAATCCAATAATTGTGCAGTTTAAAAAATTCCACGTGTTCCAGCCTGAAACTGCCGGAAACCCATTGAAGAAGCTACCAAAACTGCCCACAGAAATGGACAACTAAAGGATGACCAGCTGTGTGCAATAAAGGCACGTATTTTATATTAAAAAAACCAATTTATTATACATGGGAAAATATTTATTTGATCTAGATCTGCATAACATCTGATAAATATTTCTTAGTACATCAAGTTTTTCCCAAATGAGTCAATGTTAAGTGTTATTAATGTCCATAAATACCATTTAAAAAATCAGATTTGTTCCTGGAAACCGAGAAGGGGGAAAAAAAACAAAACAAGAACAATCCTTTCTAAAGAGAAGAATAACCTGTTTAAATCATGGCTCAAGGTCCAAGAAAATGAAAGTATATTTAATGACAAGGCAAATCTGTTATCATTTTACTGAGATAAAGCAAAATTTGTTTCTATACCTTCCAAAATGTGAAAAGCTGTTAGGTGGGTCACTAGAAACACTGAAAAGTGATTTTAACTTTACTTTTAGGGCATTTCTTAATTATTCCCATGGAAAAATATATCCTTTCAGATTCTGAGATATTTTCAGCAGATTATTTAATTTATATTTATCTTCTTTAATGCAGCCCAAAACATTCAAACCTAATTTTGCACTGTCCCATTTTTGGGAGTTTGACTCAAAGAGCTCTGCAGCACCTCAGAACCTCTGTATCTCCACACCTCAAAATAGCCTTGGATCTGCACCCATGCCCTCATCTTAGTCTGCCTTCTGGAGAAAGGTAGGGCAGTGAAAGGTTAAATCAAAGTTTGGTTTACACCTTTGTATTGACAAATTTCAGAGAACTTTGAATTAAACCCTCAACTGAAATATATTTCTCATTATTTATTACTAACTTACATTCTTCCTTCGTGTGCTCATTTTTTAGATATCCTCTGGCAAAAACTCGGTATCTCTGATCTGTTGATTCATGAAGTTCATTTTAGCTTTCATTTTTCAAATCTGGTTGAGGGCTGCAGAGTTTTTCCTAGGAAAAAAAAAAAAGTACTCTCTCTAAAAAGCACCTAGAAAAGTTGCCAATGGATGAGTAGGTTGGCCCCATGAGCAGCCATTATCCTCATGAACATCTCTTGAAATTTGGTCTGACCCATCATGTTCCATGCTTTGCCTTTAACAAGTCCAGAACTACTTGCTGTAAATGCAAGAGTAATAGCACAGCAGTAGACAGATGGAGGCATGATCTACTCCTTATGAGAGGTCTTATTCCAGCCCATAATTGTTAGCAGAAATAATAAATATGAAGCTATTTATTACACAATGTAGCATTTTGTCAACCTAAATCTTTTTCTTTCTTTTTTTTTTCCTGCTTCATCTTAATTAGTACCTGGCCTTTACCATCTGCTGAAGAGAGATATGACAGCAAACACTAGATTATCTTCACAAGGATCTGATACAGCTAACTGCATCATGTCAGAATTGCCTAAAATGTTTTTCTCTGAAGGAAATGATAAATCACAGCCCTCATTTTTCAGTACACGTTCCAAGGCAATGGTTTCCAAACTGTTTTGGACCTTGCCCCACTGTTAACTCTCAGCATTACTTACACGCCATCAATCGCCGTTACTGTCAAACATTCAGCCCAGCTCCCAGGAGACCGTGGCTCAGTGTGCCAGCTATACTCCATGCCCTCACAGGCCACCAGTGGGGACAACCTCCCACAAACTTGCTAAGAAACAGGTTTATATGCACAGGCCACAGTACAGCCAGATTCAAGCCTCCTCTCACCTCTTAAGAGGGAGATCTGAGGTACAAGAAAATTTCTATCTACCCTTAAGTCCCAAAAGAAGACAAGAATTAAATGACAGCCCAGTGTTCAGATGAGCTCTATGATACTTTCTCTTTGCATGGTGAATGATTAATGACAAAATGCTTTTGTTTCTGCAGAGCACAGTACATAGTCACAGAATCATAGAATTATCAAGGTTGGAAAAGCCCTCTAATCAAGTGAACCATTAACCTTTCAGTGCCAGGTCCACCACTAAACTGTCCCCCATCTAGACATTTTTTGAACACTTCCAGGAATGGTGATTCCACTGGCCTGTTCCAATGTCTGACCACCCTCTCAGTGAAGAACTTTCTCCTAACATCCAATCTAAACCTCCCCTAACACAGATTGAGACAATTTTCTCTCAACCTGCCCTTTATTATCTGGAAGGAGAGACTGATCCCCACCTCACTACACTCTCCTTTCAGAGACCTGAGTGATAAGGTCACCCCTGAGCCTCCTTCTCTCCAGGCTAAACACCCTCAGCTCCCTCACCTGCTCCTCACCAGACTTGGTCTCCAGCTCCGTTGCCCTTCTCTGGACTTACTCCAGCCCCTCAATGTTTTTTTTTCAGTGAGGGACCCAGAACTGGACAGGGCTTAAGGTGTGACCTCACCAGTGCTGAGTACAGACAGATAATCCCTGCCCTGGTCCTGCTGGCCACACTAATGCTGATCCAGGCCAGGATGCAATTGGCCTTCTTGGCCACCTGGGCACACATAGGCTCATGCTCAGCCACTGTCAGCCAGCACTCCCAAGTCCTTTTCCAAGAGGCTTCTTTCCAACTGCTCTGCCCCAAACCTTTAGCACTGCATGGAGTTGTTTTGACGCACAAGAAGAAAAAATTCAAAACTTGGAAAGCCTCTGGTAGGAGGAGTCTACCAAGATAGTCAACACAAGTGTTGAGGTGCACGGAAGGCACATAAAGGGAACTTACTTATATACCTTTCTGATATCTCCCTTGCAAAGCTCATGCAGAATGTGTACTTTTTTAACAAGCAGGAAGTTTCTAAATGTGCTGGTTTCTTCCAGACACCCAGCCACTTCAATGAAGCATCCCCATCACAGCATTGGCCCTAACTAGCTCTGTGAGGCTGTCTCCCACTCCTGCACACTCTCCTGTAGCTCTTTCCCTTCATGAATCTGTGACAGCAGCTCTAAGGAGCTGAACAAAACATTTGATTCCCTTGATTCAGTGACCATGAATTTCCTCAAGCACCTGGACTTGACCCTCCTGTCACTGAAGTCAAGGGGTTTGTGTTTGAATTCTGTGAAAACAACACTAAAGTCTGCTTGAGAGTCTCAAACCCTCCTGACTGGACTGGTGGAAAGATGAAGGGTTTGCATTATGTGCCTGCTTTATGCCTAAAACCCCAGATTTTGTTTATAGCAAGCTTTCCATAACAGGTTAATGTCAAAACTTGAAAATTATGTATATGCTCAAGAAGAGGAGACACAGGGTGTTTCTTTATAGCTGACTGACTGAGGATTTTAAGTTTCTGGCCTACAGTCAACAGAGCATCTACCCGTCCTTGTGAAGCTATAAGTGTGTCATCAGGATACCACATGCTTTGATAATTACTCTAGTGGGTATTAAAGTTAATCCTGAGCTGTATAGATCACTTACAAAACACAATAACTGAACCAGAAATCCTTATGTGAGACAGTAATGAAATCAACGTCTCAAAGTGCCAGCACGTCTTTGACACGTCCGGCATAAACTGGAACCCAAAATTCCTGCCTAGAGCAGCCAGTCAGGAATCCAACTGTTCTGTGATTATGAAATCTGAGGCATGGCAGAGCAGCTTATGTCAGATCTACTGCATACCCATAAGCCTTAAACCAAGACTTGTGAATATAACCCATGCCTTTCCAGGATTGTGAGAAGGGTCATGAGCAACTGGTGAAATTTCAGACTGAAATAGCTAATGCATCATTCAGTGGACCCAGCTCTTCTTCCTTTAAAGACCAGACACCCACCCCGATGCACTGATCCTACTCAGTTATATTCCCAGCATGAAATCTCCTGTTCTGCAGAAAGCCTAGAGAAAAAACATTTTAGGCTTTCTGAAACTTTTCTCAAAGAAGACACAAAGCTAAAGCCACCTCTGCAAGGATGGTGGAGAGAAAAAGATAACCATCATTCTCACCCTACTGCTCTCCTTTGCTACGTCCCTGCAGCAGCTGACATATTATTGTGTTCTCATAATAACTTCTCGCTGTATTTTCCCTCTACTACTGGTGAAAGTCCCAAGTGAACTAAATAATAGTTCTCAGTTTAATCCTCAGTCAATTAAATAATAATAGCAAAGAGCACATCCCTTTAACACCTCCCTTGGATCAGTGCTTTCTTTATTTTCCTTACATCTTTGTATTATACTGCATTGGATAATATACTCAATGCAGAAGCTGGGTAACAGAATACTAGCACTGGGTAACAGAAGGCACCAAGTATCAATACTAAATATGACCAGCTACTGCCACCACAGCTGTCTAGTGCTTGGATAACACTGGCTCAAAAGTGAAGAACTGTAATAACTAGGTAGCAATGCTAGAAGGTAATTTTATGCATCCTGAGTCATCTGCAGACATGTAATTATCATCTTTGCTTAAAGACTTCCAAGCAGCTGCCTCTGCTGTGCTGGATTCACCATGTGCTCTGAACACAATATTCAGTAATTATCCTTTCTTTATCCCTGGTTAGGTGCAACAACCTTCCCTTAATTTCAGATGAAAACTTCAGCTTTTAAGTGACAAACAGGCTAAAACCCAAAGTAGCACAAGATATTTGGAGAGTATCAATTCTATCTGTGTTTAAATTGGCTCAAATCAGCCCCAAGGTCTTGACCGCTGTCTTCGGGGCATTATTTTTGCCTAAGTCCAGGAAATATAAAAGGCTATGAGTTAAGGGTAGGTAGGAAAAACTTCCTCAAAGACCAGGAGTAAAATCCTGGGTACCTCAATACTCCCTACTCCACATATATGTCTCTTCCTCTGGTCTTATTCTCTCCATAGTTAAACACACAGAAATATGCACACCTTAAAAATATACATCTCCTTGCTAACACAAGGTATTTTACAGGAAGAGTGTCTCATCAAGCAAAGAAAAAATAAAACATAGCAGAATCTGATTTCAGACAAATTATGAGACTCATTGGATAACACAAGATGGAACAGAGTTCACCCAACCATAAGCTCTCTTACAACCACAGGAGGCAAAGGTCAAGGCCAAGCCCAGACTGTGGAGAAGGTGAGGATCTGGAGAGGGCATAGCTGTATTGGCAGCAGCTAAGGCAGCTGAAGGATGCAGTGGCCTTTGGGAGCAGAAGAGGAGAGGCATCATCCCAATAGTGCAGCCTATTCCTGTAGGAACTAGTAAGGAATTACAATTTCCACCCTAGATTATGTACAATGGGTCCTCGTGTACACCCACCCTTACCTAGCAAGGAAAAGACATGTCCTTTCAAAAGTGATGCATTCAATATGCTCCCAAGAAGGTAGACCTCTGTTCTTAATATCACAAAAAAGTGTGATTCCCAATTTCATATATGGCTCTAAGAATTTAGAGGGTTTGGAGTTTTATTTCTTCTATTTCATACGCAAACAGAGGTTGGAACAGGCTTAAAATTTTCTGTTTGGTTAAGCCTAAGGGTCTTTTAAACCACGTTCCCTGACAGTGCTATTTCCACTACCTTTAATAATTTTAATCAGGCTGATTATCCTATTCTTCAGATTTGAAGGGCAGGTAATTCTCAGTGATCTCTGAGTTTCAGTGCCACTAAGACTAAACAGTTATTAATATTAATCCAAATAAGCCCTAAAACCCCTTCAAACTAAGGTTAAAACCACAGCAAATAGACAAATTAGCAGGAACATTGGAATTAAATGGTTATTTTGGTTAGAATGTCAAACAGAGAGCACAGGAAATAAATCTTCATAAATCCTTAAACAGGAAGTTAAAAGAGTTATGTAGGTAGTTACAAATCATATGAGCAAATTTCTGCCTGCAGCAGTAAAATCAAATTTCAGTTGGATATACATTTTAGTACTGAAGCAAATTACTGTTTATGTCTAGATCACAATCTTAAGGCTAGCAAAGGCTTCCTCCCTACATTTCTGTTGCATGAAGACTAATCTGTTTCCTTCTGCCTCCCCACAGAAATTATAGACTTCAACAAGTCAGTTTTTGAGAGAAATGTCTACCAGCAATGTACATTTGCTCTCCCAGATGTACATGTATGTGTGTACCTATATATCACACCTTAATTTCTCTGAAACTTGTCACAAAATGGAACATGAACATTTCATTTCATTAAATTAGCCTGCAGAAACTAAAGAGATTAACCTTGCTCCCCATGTTTCTGCAGGTATTTGTAGGCACAGGGCAGCATCAAGCCAGATAGCTTTACTTCCCTTCCCAAGAAAATACATTGTCCTAAATATCAGGCCTTCAGTTTAGTCTTTGCCCTCAGCTGGCCTGTCTGCAGTATCTCTGCTGGAGACTCCTGAAAGTGTGAAATATGCCTTGGATTTGTACAAGAACTGTACAATCCAAGTGGTTTCCTATAAACTGCTGAGCCAGAAGTTACCCTAAAATAGTACATGTGATCACAATAAATACAGTCAAAGCAATAGAAAGGAATTTGTGAAGCCATCTCTGAACCCTCCCCTCTGGAACAGGTGATCAGAGCATACCTTTGCTGTTACTAACACCTGGTAGAATTTCTAAAAATCCATAATCCCCAATTCTCTGGGCAACCGCATTCACATATCCACTTTCTCTGGGCAACCTGTGCCAGTGTCTCACCAACTTCACTGCAAAAAAAATTTGTTCCACATGTCCAGTCTAAATCTACCCCCTTTCAGTTTAAAACTATCAGACCTTGTGCTGTCACTTCAGGCCCTGATAAAGAGTCTATCTTTTTTATATGCCTTCTGTGTTGGCTAAAGAGCTTCTCAGCCTGTCCACTTTTGCCCTTGCCTGTACAGCCCTTAGATTACTTTGAGGAAACGATTATTCCCCTCCTAGCTACAACTGTCCTCCTGCGTAGATATGACAACGTATATCCCGTCCCACTCACGCACCACCCCAAAAGTCAAACTCTGATTCATATCCTTTCCCAGGGGCTACTTTAAAAATTCCTGGCCATGATTGCCATGGGAAGACTGTTTTCCTTCATGCCATGAAAAACGTTTTGCTACCCTGTGTATTTTTACATGGTATGCCTGCCTGACTTTCAGAAATAACAGTAATCAGTCACTTTGGGGCTGCTTCATAGGAAAATAGTTTGGCAAAAGTAAGTACCAAGTGGAAAACAGATGCTAAAATTGGTTGGCTGGTTCCTCAGCCACCTATGGCTCCATGAAAGGGTGCACATAACTGTGCATCATTATGGTCATCCTTGTAGCAGTGGGCTCTGTATCAGTCCAGCATAGCCAGCTGCATCTGTATTTCCTATCACTTGCCAAATCAGAGTGCAAATTTGTCTTTCTCAAAGCTAAATAGGCAGTGTCCTGAGTCACTGGTGACTGGGACCTCTTTCTCCAGCTTGTTGTAAAGTGGCAAGTTGCAAAGATCCAAGCAAGATTTGCTCATTTTAAATGAGCCACTCTCCATACACACACACTTCAATGGGCAACCATGATCTTTAGAGGGATTTTTGAGCAGGCCTGGAACACTATTACTGTATGGAGATTATCTCATAAAAGTGAAATCACACTTAAAAGTACAGCTACTCACGTCCTCCTTCTCCAGCTCTTGCTCCATTCAGTTGAGTTTTGCGCACAGCAGGAAGTGATTCAGAAAATAATGATTTTTCTGTGGTAACGGGATCTGGAAAAGCATCAGTGAAATTATACCACATCAATCAGTGCTCACTTACAACCTCCCCAAAGCAGATGCAGGCAGAGGCAAAGCACTCTGCTCTGGAGGAGTTCCTGGTACAGGACTTCACAGGAAAGCAGTAGCATTGATGACACGGTCTGAAGCCATCTACTCTCGACAATTTTAGTTTTACCCTCTTTATTTTGTGAGGGAGAGAAGATACCCAGCTGACCTCTCAGTAAGCCAAGGACAGGCTCTTGCTTACCCCTGCAGGAAGGATAAAGCTTTGTAGCATGAGAAACACTGCTTTACTTTCATCCTTCTGCATAAATTAAAAGAAAAATGTTATGCAAATACATCCTACATTACCACGAATATAACCAAAATATAACTTACTATTGGAAGACATAATTTTAGGTCTTGTACCCAGCATATATTAGAACATACAGTTCAGCTTATTTTTATAATTTTTTCAATCCACAGATGAACAGCAAACTTCAGAAATGTTATTTTTAGGGGGAAGAGAAGCAGACAGACACACAATTTCACATTGATCTGTAGAAGACAAAAATACATTCATGGCTTTTTCAATAATTACCAAAGTATTACATCTGCTCTAAGCCCACAGTTAAGAGTTCAGGGACAGAACTGCAGTTATCAGCAACTTCCCAGTAACTGAGGTGACTTACACTGCTTATGCAGGGAGAAGGACTTACATTTCTTAGTGTTTGGATATAAGGAAGGAAAGATGCAGGCTCTGGCAGTTCTTTGTATTCATCCAGTGCTAAGATCTAACCCAACAGCCAGCAGCTAGAGCAGATGAGGTAAAAAATCTTCAAGAGTGCCATATGTGCACGCACTGGGTGCCCAGACTGGGATACCATAAGAAAATTACTTTTTCAGCTCATACAGGTTTTAAGTCTGTCTTTGCTTCCCAAGCTACTCTTGGCTGCAATCTTAAAGAGTTTGCTTGTCATTGTAGATTTTCATGGAGTTGTCTTTTTTCCTCTCAGCCCACTTTTTTCATTAGCCTTGTTCATTATCTACCATCTGTTTCTTCTTTTTCTTCCTGATCTGACTGATGTGGTTATTACTAGAAAACTTCTTCATTCCATAACAGGCATTTGAACAATTGTCTGCATTATTTACTTTGGGAATTCCAGTAGTCCAAAAATAAAAGGATCAGATTCTGATACTGGCTAAACTTATGTAAGCCTGGAATAACACCACTGATTTGAGGAGAATTTTCCTGGATTTACATTGGTATGAGTAAGATCAAAATCTGGCCCAGAGGTTCTATTTCTTCAGTCACATTAGAATTCAGCAATCAAGCAACCCTGGATGTTAATAATTTGACTAAAACTGCAGACAGGGTTTTTCACAGAGGCTGGCACTTTATGGTCTTTCCCAGCTATAGAACATCAGCTGTTTCTCCCAGGACACTTCTGTTGATTGAAGAAATTTAAACCTCCAGCCTAAATTCCAATTCATAAGTTAAAGCTGCTACTAAAGAGTTGCTATAATTTTTTTATAATTTAAAAATCAGCAGGCTACTACTGTTTTGGGCTCCAAATCTCATTTGTAACAGCTATACTCTGGCTGTAAGTTTTGCAGAATCCTCCTTTTTAAGGATCACTTGCAAACACCCAAGGGGTGTTTATATCCCAAGGGATATAAACTGGCTTTGCTGTAAATAAGAATTGGGCACTTCACATGTAGCATTTCTTCTGCTGTTTATTGTCAGCAATTCTCTGCACCACATTGATTTCATCTTCTGGATGAGCTGCACGCAGTTGTTTGGCTTCTGCTATTGAGACTTTTGTCCTCTGTTGACTCTGCCTGTCTCAGGGCATGCTACTCTGGCAGCGGCACCAGGGTGTGCATCACCAGCCTTGCCTTGTGGTTCCTTATCACACACAGTTTCCCTCAGGGCAGCAGCAATTTTCCTGCAGTGCTGGCTGTGGGCATCAAGGGTTTTCACACTGCGGGGTCTCTATCCATAGCAGACTCTAACACTGCACAATTGAATGCCACTGAAGCCACTGGAGCACCATCAGACTGTAAGTCAGCAGAGTTTGGGTAGCAGCTCATTCATCCCATTGCATTATGTAAGGCATGGTGGCTGCCCATTACTGTTGCACTGGGTGATAGTCCCTGTAAGAAAATTATTTTTCTCCCTGCTGATTTATTCAAAGCACTTTGAAATCAGTGGAAAACTAGTAACACCCTGCAATTTTTATTTTAGCTGACTGGCACAGCCATCTTCAGAGTTTAAATCAAGAAACTTACTGTAGCTGAAACTATCTGAGATCCATCAACAGGGTAATATCATTTTTAGCTTGCTGCCTGAGGGCACATAACTGACATTTTGTCTATATAAAGTATTGGCGTTCCTCATATGTCAGAGTTTAAACCACAGAAAGAATCTTCTGGCAGATTCTAACAGAAGTTCCCAGAGGCAGCTGAAACAGTCTATTATCTGTGCATGCCTGTGTTGACTAAAAGTTACACATAGGCTGCACTCCACTGTCCAGCGAGCAAGACACAATGCCAGCCTTATCCCTGCAGCACTTGAGAACAGGAGCATCAGGGCTGCTTTCCCACATCCATTACAGGAGGAGCTGCCCTCTGCCAAACCCAGCAGGAGCTGCACAGGGAGCGCCCCATACCCTCACCACAGCTCTCCAAGTTCACTACACTGCTCCAGCTGCTTGACAAAAGGACCTAGGATTGTATAGAGATGGGAGAACACTGTGACAGATCACCTACCAAATTTATTTAAAATGTTAGGGAAGGGTAAAAAGTCCATGAACCAGCTTGTGCTGAAAGTACAAGAAGCCAAGAAGTGTGTTCCTAATATCTTACCCTTGATTTTTTTTTCATTCAAAGATAGTCCAAGGCCCAGGAGGAGTGGAATTTTTCACCTATACTGGTTTCTTACGGCTGCTTGAATGAGCTCTTTTTAGATTTTAGAGCTTGTTTTTCAAATCCTCACTTTCTTACTTGTAAAGCTAGGATGCAAATAATAAAAGCTATGCTCTGCTCTCACCAGAGAGAGCAGTGTTTATCCTTACGCTAGTTTTTATAGAAAGAGCTTGAATGTCTGTTTGCACTAGTGAGTTCTGTGATTTTAATTACAAGAAAACTAGTCAATGTAGTGGTTCATTTTGGCTCTTCCCTTTAGAACCCCATGAGATGAAAATGAGCAGAAAGGATTAATTAAACAGACACTTTCTCCCCAAGTCGAAACAGCAACATTTTAGAGCAAACGGATCTGTGTTATTAAGACCAGAGTTTCATTAAGGTTTTTTTGTGTACAACATTTTAAGTCATACCAAAGCTCTAGCTACTGTTCTTCTGGTATTAAAAACCAACAACAAAACAGTCTTACAGTTACCCTGAATTTAATTTAGATACATAATACATTTTATTTGTATTTTCAGTGAGGTTTATTGCCAAGAAAGTTTTGCCACCACTTAGTCCCTGGCTCATGGTCTCAATCAGTCCCTGCAGGTAAAGCAGTTAAGCATGTGGAAAACTTAGCTATATTCAATGGGAGAAGAATAATGTTTGTGCTTTGCTCGACTTTTAAGTATTCATCAGATTCATGCTTCTTAGTAGATATCTTGTTTCAAGTTTTACACAAAATTGGCACTCAGAAATTTCTATTTTACCTGCCAGTTTTCCATATTCTGGTCAAACACCACAGAAGAGTGTGGTAACCTTTTCTATAGGTGTATATCCTCACGTGCAATCAAATATTTAAGATGCACAGCATTTTTCCCATTGTTCAAAGCTATGGTTCTGTTTTCTGCCTGTTCCAGTATTACATAGCTGCTGCCCTTCCTCTGCAAACATTAAGTTCATCTTGAGGGTAGGCTCAAGTGGTTGACCTATAACAAAGTAAACACACGTAGCTCAATCAGATGAGCTCAATGCATGCTTGTGTGAGGTTGCTTGACAGTCTGGGGTCTGTGAAACAAAATGTGTAGCTGCAGCAGTGCAAGCTGCTCCAGAGGGGAATAGTTTACATGAACGCAAAGCAGAATTTAGATTAATATCCTCTGGTACAGTGATGTTGCAACCTTGTCTGGGATCACTCACCTCTTCATTTCACAGCCCCCAGCGTGGTAAAAACCACGCTGTCTGCTCACTTGAGCACTCCTCCCTAGCCCATCTTTCTCTTTAGGAACTATCCTGGGCTATTTTCTGCTCTAGCCAGGTTCTCAGCAGCACCAATGTTGGGTACATAAGAAAGGGAAAAAATAAAAGTTCTAGAGGCTGTCCACAGCACACCCCTTACTCCCACAGTAGTGGGGAGTACATCTCCCAGGGTCTAGTAGGAAACATTCAAGTGTAATTTTATTTTTCCATCCAAAGACATCGACTCAAGAGCAAAAACACAAATACAAAAAATTGTAGTAGAATGGATCCACAAGCCACACTAACAGTTTTGTGGCTAGGCTGGAAATCCCCTGCCCAATCCTGCTTGGCCCTGTGCTCTAGTCCCACCTCACACCCTTTCCGGCTTTACCACCCATGTGCCCCTTCTTAGACATTTCCCTTCTCCCCCTTGCAGACAAGCCACTCCAGGTCCACCTTTACTCATGCCAAGGGGACATGGCTGAAACAAAACAACCATGGTATTTACAGCCATGGTACTGCTCTCTCCACTTGTGTGTCCTCTCCTTTTTCCCTTTCTACCTGTATTCACCTGGAGCATCTGTGCCATGTGTCAAAACGCAGCACACTTTTTGGTGCTTTTAGCATCTGAAAGTAAAAAAAAATTCCTGCACATGCAATGGGAAGATTTGAAGAGACAAAATTCAAATTTCATCTGCCTTTAAGTAAGAGCCAAATTTTCAAGCACCAGTTTCCCCTGACATGGGTAGGAAATCAAGCACACAACACACTGTCTGCAAGGCAGCACCACGTCTAAACACATCAAGCTTCAGATGCAGATAAGAATTTACTGCAATATACTTGCAAATGAAAGGGGAAATCTCTCACTACAAAACTAACTTAAATTTTTATATGGCATAAATGATCACATCAGACTGAAAATTTGGTAACAGTAATTCAACATCCCATATACTGAGTGATGACTGTGCCTCTGGTAAGCTTGAAAAGGAAAAGGCCAGTTACTTGCATGAAATAATTATTCCCTGCATGCAGAAAACAGCTGTTTTCAGCATCTAGAATCAATACAATTCACTGGTTGTCTGCAGAAGGGTTCTCTCTGTATACGGAGTTGATCAAAATGTAGATGTGAACACTGTTCATATCTAAATGGAGCTCCTTTTTTACTTTTCATTTCTCTTTTCCTTCAAGGATTTCTCATCACAATGTAAAATTATTATGATATTATGATTGCTGGTGGTATAATATTTCAAACCCACCAGAAGTTAAGATTTCAGCTCAAAAAATAATCTAAGCTAATGTATTTTGGAAACAGAGCTTTTCTGGCAGGAAAGCTTGGGGTGAACCAAGGGCTAATGACCACAGCCAATAATCAAGAACTCCAGTTTTTCTAGCACACGGCTAGAAACTTTCCATGGCTAGCATTCAAGGTCTGACTGGAACTCCTAAAAGTGAATGAGTTCTCTCTTCAAACACACAAAAAATATTGTTAAGTTAAATACATACAAGTAGACAATATCCTAACAGCAGCTATATTGTCTAGCCCATCTCCTTCCTATGTCTTCATGTAGTAAGAGAAGCCTGGCCCAGGATGAGGACTCCAGTGCTCATCCTGCACAGGGAACAGAGTCCTGCCTCCCACAGCAGTGGGGCATAGCAGTCTCTCTCAATGCCCTTCAGGTGGTGTTTATTCCTGCTGTCAACAGCAGCAGTGGCATGCTGACAGTGTTACCAAAACTGTTTTGACTTGCTGGAGAAGGAATAAACAAACTCACTGGACTGGGAACTACACCTCTCAACCAAATCCATCCTGCAACTCCTATGGCATTACCAGGCTCCTACCTGCACTCCTGTGTATTTTTAGGCAGGGGGGACACGTGTGTGAGCATGTGCATTATTCTGGAACTTAGGTTCAGAACATTCAGCAATTCACATTGTCACTGGAAACGTAACTGTTGAACTTCTAACAGCTTGGAATCAATTGAGAGTTAAAGGTCAGTTTGCATCAGGTTTTCTATTTAATGAGTAAAACTTAAGTGCTCAAAAATATGTTTCGTCCAAATGAATGTATTTAGTCCAGCAGGTTTATTTCAGAGCAGCTATGCTTTGAAAGCTATAAGCATGATAGTTACTGTCCTATAATAAGGAAAACAAAATCCAAGCGCTGTCCTGAGAGGTTTTCAGGATTTTACCACCTACACAAAAGTCAAACATTCTTTTAATGGAATTGCCTTAAAAATAGAAAAGCTATTTTAATCAAACTCCTGGACTGCATTATCTTGTCACCTGTGCCCAGCAATGGAACTCTTTTTTCCTTTAATAGATATTTTTTCTTAAAACATCCTGATCACAAATGACCTTTGGTTTTTTAAGTAAAACACAATGGAACAACTTAGTCCTGCTCCTCTTCAGGTCAGTGGGAAACCTGCCACTCCTTGCAGCACAGAGCATCTCAGCCTGTGATATGCACAGGCTCTACCCTGCAAAGCCATTTCACCCCCCCAAACAAAGTTCATGGGCAAGGGGTGGGCTCTCAGTCCCTCTGAGGATCAGGGCCAAGAGATGCTTTCCAAATGATCCACAATAGAATAGCTCAGCATGCAGCAGCCAGCTGACAGATGAGAGTCCTGTGGGAAAGAAGCTTTCAGATCTGATTTACAGAGTGAAAGGGCAGCAGTATCTCTGGCATCTTTGGGCAGGGACTTTCAGGGATGAAGTAGCAGCTGCCCAGTCTGAATAAATTTATGAATGGGTGAGACAAGCAGGCTACTATCTGCTGGCCCTTTGGAGAAAGAAAGGTGTGACCAGATTGCACAGAGAGAGAAAGAGCTCAGGTTCAAACCCTGAAGGGCTGCATAGAGTCTGTGGAAAGCAAATTACCTCAAAGGATATACTGAAACCAAACATAAGCAAAGATGCAGAGTAGTATTCAGTAGTGGCTGGTGGAGCCCTAGAAGCACGTGCAAAACAAATTATGGCAATTTTTTCTATGCATTAAACCAGTATGAGAGGCATTACAGTTAAAAGTGTCTATAAACAAACTGTTGTGAGGGAAAGGTGCACAGGCAAAACAGCTTTTTGTTAGCTCAGGTTACTCTAGAGGATATCTCCACTAAGAAGTCTAAAGATACTTTGTGTAAATAGCTGTGAGAACCCTTTAAATTTGTTTTGAAGTTTATTTTACTTGCTTTGATATTTTTGTTTTACCATGACACATTTTGTACAAAAACTACTACTTGAATCTCCTAATGCAATAGCTAGGAGATGCAACGCTTACTTAACTTGGAAAAATCATTAGATACTGAATATAATTTAAAAACATCTAATCAAAGAATTTACTATTGTAGTGTAAGGAAGACACTTCAGCCAACTCAATTTATTACAAGATACCCAGACAAGACAAATACATAGTCTAGAATTTTAAATGGCAGAGCTGCAGGTCCAGGAAACACAGTGCTGATATTTCTGAAAAGGTTAAAGCTTACCCCAGAAAATACAATGACTCAAACATTTGCTCTTGCCCCTGCAACTATGCTTCTCTGGTAAAGATCCTTAAGAAATAGCACCTAAGAGAAAAGATGGGCAAAAGACTGCAGATTCCCAAGCAATTGCGGGAAGTGTAGTCAAGAGTAAGTTTCCAGATCATCTAGTCCCTGATACAGTATAGAGGAAGAATAAAGCAGCTTATGAATAACATCTAGTACCACATCAAAACTCAAAATTTTCCTGGGAAAAGCATGAAGAGATGTAAAAGCAGAAGCCCAGAAGACACACAATAGCCTGACGTGTGTCCCCCAAAGGAGAACCTGAAAGGCATCAGTGGTATGAAGGGCCTCAGGTGAGCAAGGGTCATCAGTCAAGAGGCTGCAAGATTTTCCACATTCAGGGCAGCAAAAAATTACATTCCCAACCTGGAGGCAGTCTTAGACCACAGATAAATGTAACTCACAACAAATAGGAGCCAACCCCTCTGAACACTGTCCCAGGCTCCTTGTCAGGCTAAACTGAGTCATTAGAGACTTTACAATTTTCTAAATTTCAGGGGCTTAATTATAGACCCATTCTCTGTGCAGAAGTCTAGGATTAGGTATCTTCCCAAGTAAAATACCAGGAATACAGCTGCTTACCATGTTTTACACTAGGGTTTAATATTGTCATTAATGACCACAGATGACAGTAATAACTTGCCTATTAACCAAACTTTCAGATAATTTCCAGAAACTAATCAGCCATTTCAGACAGATCATTATCTTTGCAGTCACTCTCCCTCTTCACAGATTGCAAGTCACAGAAAAGCTCTTGCATGGAGGATTGCTAGAACTGTGTGTGCCAAGTTAACTCTAAATCTTGCAGGAAAACAGATATAGCTGTGGTGAAGCCAAGGGGTGAACTACTCCCATGTGTTTCTCATTTCCTAGTCAGCACAATCTGCAGTAGAAACACAGAGAGCAGACAGAAAAATGCAGAGTTTGTTTCAGCTTTGGTGCTTGTACAGGCAGTTATTGGGAGTGCAGCTGTTGAAAGATGAAGGCATTTCTCTTCCCTTTGCCTGTCAGACAGGTGATGACATCCCAAGGAACCTTACCTGAGAGATTGCACACTCATAACACCACTATTAGCATCTGTCTTCTCAGGTGTCATCATCTTTGCAATAATTCAATAAACTTGGTGATCATTAAATACTTTCTGCTATGCTCAGGGCCTTTGCCCTTGCATTTTCCCATGCACCTGTGCTGCCTTTCCCCTGGAGCCAAGGAACAAGCCAAGATCCACGTTTCTCCTTAGGCTGTATCTTCTTCTGTGAGAAGCTCCCTGCAAATTTTCTGCCAAGAAAACCAGAACTGAGACCAGAAGAAGCACACCTAAGTCCCTCTAGCCTTTGTACTGTGGGGAACTATGGAGGAAGGAATATCTGTCTATATGTTGCATATGTGTGTGCAGTGTAGGCACAGAGCAAGGGCTGGACAAGTGGAGCATTCATCTCAGGGCACTGCTCAGAGGCAAAAACTTAGGCCAGAAACACCACAGAAATTGGGTTGGCAAGTCATCCCCAGCAGTGGAAGCTTTGGAGAGGGGGGGAGGGAAGGGTTTTCTGAACCACAGGGCACTGAGAGTCAAGTGTGTGTGTTTCTATAGGGATGCAAGTGTTTATAGCAGCCAGCTCAGAATGTAGAACCAATGCTGTGTGTGAAAAACATTCCTCTGAGGACTCCTGCCAGCATATATCCAAACAGGTTATGGGAAAACAGTTCCTCTCTACCCTGCCTTCATCCAAGCCTGTTTAGCAGAGGTGCCTCTTTCATGAAACTGGTCACCTCTGGTTTCCTCTAACACCAGTGATGACACACAAAGCTGGTGCTCATCTCTTGGGTAGGCCAGATTGCCCTCTAGAGAGGCTGTACCCTTCATGAAATAGTGAAAAGGCATCTGGCAAACTGGATTCTCACTTGAGCACCTAAACTGCCTGACAAAAATTAGGTGGAGGAGGGGTTAACTCACAATACCTCTCCCAACAACTTTCAGTGGGAATTTCGCAAAATAAAGCTACATGAAAGGGGTAAGAGGGTTCAAAAGGATCAGTGTTAAGCGTCTGTGTGTATTTACCCTAATTCCATTCCTCTGGTCCCTCACAAAAAACAAACCACAGAGAAAACTCATTAAGATCTATAGCCACCTCGGTACAAAGTGGGGGCTACAAAGTGCTAAGGACTACTGGAATTTCCATACAGGGAACAGAGATGAAATTATGTGTTCAGGAGATTGAGTACCAAACAGTTATTTGAGTTTGGGGCTTCTTTTTCTTTCCTTTTTGTTTTGGAGGAGCATGTAAATGTAATAGATTTGGCTTTTCTTTTTATTTGAAAGGTGGGGTGAGGGTGACAATGAGGGTGTTGGATTATTGTTTAAATTAGTCTTTGTCTTATATTGCCAGCACAGAGGTAAGTGCTGGAGCTCTGAACAGAAAGGACCATGGATCAAGAAGCCTGCACCTACCATCCTCATGATCCAGGGAGCAGGTGCCCCCAGCAACACCCCTGCTGGCACCCAGGCACAAGCCCTTCATGTGTCTGATGAAGACATCATTGAGGAATAAAGATTGGCAGAGGAGGGAACAGCAAGTTTTAAGCACAGAAGGGAACCTATAAAGTGAGAGGTTAGAAGCAGTGGATGGAAGGGTCACTGAGAGTGGGTGGCAGGGGCTGCTTGCAGCACATGGAGAGAGTGAAACAGGGAAAGCTGCAGTATGGAAAAGTGAGAGCTGCTGTGGCCATCCTGAAACAGTCAAGTGTCAAGGAGCATTGAAAGAGCAAAACATCACTAAAATTTTGACAAGATACTGGGACCAGAATTGGGCTTATGTCCTGGGTTGTCAGGAAGAGAAAGCTCTTTCATTTCAGGAACAGATGGTTTGGTACCCTGGGACTGTTTCTGAATTAAGGATTGATGTTTTGGGATAAACTGGTTTGATGTCAAAAGCTACTTTGATTAAATCTTCCCCAGATTTTCCTCGTATGTTGTATTGTTCTGACACATGACCCCCATTCCTACAGCAAAAGATGATTCTGAGGTTTTTTCCCTGAACAAACAAAGCAAGTGTTCATCGCCACTTAAAAATTCAAGTTTGGCTTTGAAATTGCCAAGAAAAGAAATTAATTGATTTGAACAAAGAGCCTTTAACAGCCCCCACCACAATATCACACGTTCTCCCTGACGAGACCTGCCAGTTTTTCCCCAGTTCCTTTCTAAAGGTCTTAGAAGAAAAATGCAAAGGGAAACATAATTAAGGAAAGCTGTGGGGAAATTACCCTTTTACCAATTTCCAGAAAAATTAATTCCTTGGGATCTAACCTAAAAATTATAATAATCTATAATTATATAATCTTTATCCCTGCAGAAGGGTGATTTTCTTCTTATAAAAATAAAGGATTTATCTTTGTTTCCATTTCTCATTTCCATTCCCCCAAGCAAACCATAAGTTCTGAAAAGCCTAATACAGACTCTCAGAGAGTATAAGTGAGATATTTTATGGAAAGAGTGATGTTGGGAGAAGATATGAAAACAGGTGAATGGGAAGCAAGGGGTTGATTTGACTAAAGGCAATAATAATTTTGCACAGGAAATAGCTTGTGCACGAACTGGAGCTATCCTCCATCCAGCAGCACCACACTGACTCTGGAAACAATCGGTCACTCAGGAAATTGTCACAAGGAAGTCAATGAAGTACTGCTGGAGTAAATTCAGAGTACCCAATCTTGATTTTGTATTCACTTTTATGGCAGAAGGTACTTTGAAACCTTTGAGGGAAATTTACCAACAGTTGCCCATGAAGCCTTGTACCATCCAACTTTAAGACAGACAAGATAGACAATATAATTTTGGGTTTTGTTGCAAATTTTAACGTTTCTGTCAGTTTTTTTGACTGATCATATCTTTCTGGTAAAAATGGCTAGTCATACTTGGGATTCTTTCCCTCATTTTAGACCACCATCCACCTTCCATCATTACTCACCTCTACATTTCTCTATTTCAGTCTGCTGATTAGTACTGTCTATACTTTTCACTTCACCAGCACAAAAGCAGTGAAAATATAAGTTCATGCTGAGATATACAAAGATTCAGGAACCAATTCTGCAAGAAGCTTCTACGTATCTAAGTATGCTAGCCATCTTTGGCTCAAAGTCAACGTTTCACTTCAATGCTGAACTGAGATCCTAAACTTCAGAAATCCTAATCTTCAGAACAGATCCCATACATCACTGCACTTCCGAGTCTTACTAACTATGGAGAGCTCAGAGGTGTAGGCAAGATCATGGTACAGCTCCCCCACGCTTTTCCTTGCTAAGGGAGAGAGAGGTCTACGCACAATTCATGCAGAGATTTCATGAAAAACAAGGCAAGAGTGCTTTTACCAAGTGATTGTAAAAGTAGCCTGGTATAAATAAAATGTGTTGGTTTGCATTTTCATCCCAGACTTAAAACAGCCCCTAAGACTTAAAACAGTTCTAAGAACTTTTTTTGCTAGCTGCTGAAGATTTTCATATGGGTAAGTTCACAGCTCCATAAATTATTGTTATGTTTATTTTGCCTGTGAGCTATTTTCTCTGAATTTGTAACAAGACGTAAAGTTTCTGCTCTGTTAAAGTGTAATCATAAATGTATCTTTCTGAACACAGAGACCAAATAAATGCGTCTAGTATCAGTAGTAGTGAAGTTTTCCCAATGTAAGGCAGTTTGTTGAAGCAATACAAGCTAGTAGCCAGCACACAATATAACCATTTTATTTAAAAAATAAAAGAAACACTGCCATAACTCCACATTTGCAAGGAGAAGAAAAAGTATCAGTTAAATTGTCTCTACATGATGATTTACATATAAGCAAGAAGCTGGAGATTTAGAGCCCAGTTGTTCCCATAACCAACCCCAGTGATAATGGCTCCCTGCTCATCCTAACAGAAACATCTGCCTAACCACCACAGATAGGGATAACCATTGCTATCTGACATTCCAGTGGTTTACAATGACAACACACAGCTGCAAATCTGCCACAAGCAAACAGCCAAATACTCTGCGGAATGCATCACAATCATTCAGGTTATTCAGATGTTTCCTTCTATCCTTAGTAACAGGCTAACATGGATCTTGATCCAAAAGGATCAAGCTTCTGCTCCTTATCTCATAAAATTTGATGGAGTTTGGTGTATGGGTTTTTGAGGCTTTTTTTTAAACAGCTTTCCCTGGCAGAACTTACAAGCTAACAAATACTTCTAAAAGACCTTCCTTGTGCCTTATGCCAACACCTGACAGCAGAACTCAAATTCAGAAATACAGAAAAAGCCCTTGGGAGAGAGAATCCAAACAGTAAAGCTCACCACTTCTGCGAAGTGTCACCGCTGGTTCCAGTTCTCCCTCTACATGGCTTGCTCCTCTTGGCTACTTTCAGCACAGATTAGTAACCTTCAACCCTGACAAATATGTTTCCCTCATGCTTTTATGATCTCATAATCTCTCAGAAGGTGCCACATTCTGAGATTAAATACAGCAGAATCCCAGTGGCAGCATAATACAGATGCAGCTGTGATTAATGCCAATTAAAACAGTAGCAGGATGTGACAGCTGTTACAATTACTGTTAATTAGCAAGTTATAAACCCTCTCTTAACCAGGCTCCACTTCAAAGCATGTGACTAGAATAGGTCATGAGTTCATGATTCTTTAGTCCTTTGAATGACTTTCTGCTAGAGAGCTACTACATGAAAGGCTTTACCAGAAAAGCTTTGCATGATCTGCTGGTATTTCCCTGAAAAATGGCTCATAAAGAATAAAGAAACTTCGTCTATGGGGCGAATTTGGGCACAGGACACTGCCCAGATGAGCTCTTTAACACAAATTGCTTACAGTGTTCCCCACAGCACGTTAAATTTCACCTACAAATATACCAGTTAAACAATCCAAGTAGGTATGTACCATAAAGTTGGGCAAATATCAATTGAAAGAGAAGAAAAGGTTGCTCTTAAACCCTAATTGCCACATCTCACACCAATTTTAGGAACATGGTATCTTCTCCCACCACAGCAAGAAGAGAGCCCCTGCTTAGGATTTGTCTCTATTGCACTGGGAGGTCTGCCTGAAGCACGTGCAGACACGCTGGCTGCACCTATCCCAGGAAAATAAACATTGCAGGGATGCTGCCAGGCCCAACCATTGATGCTATCACCCTGGCAGAACAGTCACTGGCATGCTGGGACCCATGCTGTCCCAGGAAACATCATCCCACATGGGTGCCCAAGTCCACAGGGCCGGGAGCCACACCCTGCAGCCACCCCCTCTGGCAAGAGTGAGAAGGATGTGGTCAAAAGGCAGCAGTTAGCCCTCAGGCTAAAGAACAGACCTTGGCACTGGCTCACAATAATTCTAACAAACACAGCAACTAGGGATAGCTTTAACTATATTGCTCGAGCAGGTTATCTGGGCTCCAGCACAAGGTGGGCACCTCTTAGGCCCCAACAAACCTGCCCTACCCAGTCAGCCGCCACATTTCCACTCCAGTTGTTACCTAAATCAGTGTCTCACCCCTTGTCCACCAGTTAAGTCACAATAATACACGTCCCATGGAATGCAGGAATGGCAGATCCTGTGTTGGACATCAGTGCAGACCAGAGCAGCCACCCATGTCCCCAGAACAATGAATTCACTACAAGCTTTAATTATCTTAAATAAAGAAAGAGAATGAATTCTCAAAACTTTTTCAGGCAATGGCCAAATGCTGCAGGGATCTACTGCAGGCCTAGGGATGACCAAGGGCATTTGACATCACACAGGAGCAGGCAGCTGTGGCCCAACACACAGCTGCTTCCCCAGGCATGCAGCTGCTTGGTGCGTATTCCTGGTGCTTAGATGACTTCCGAGGACACTTGCTTCAACAACGGCATGGTCTCCTCTGTTACTAATACCAAAGAAACCACCACTTACTGCCTGAGCAGTCATACTGTGACTAGGAAATCATGTTTCATATTTCAAAGGTAACTTAGAAATTACAGTATGGAGCGCTTGACATCTTAAGAGATCTATACATCATGTTGACACATATAAACAAAAAATGAGACCATACTGCATAATGTCAAGCAGCTTTTTAGCTTGTTTTAAAAGAGGCAACCTTTACAATGTAAAGACACACTTTATTTACATCTGAATGGGGCGTTTTTCTCTTCCTGTTTTTTTTTTTCCTGACAGCAGACATTCTTTTTTTTTCTTCACCAAAAAAGAGTTTTATCTCAAGCAGCTCCAAAACTTCCATGATCTGTATAGAAAAATATAATCAATTCTGAAGTTTTTGTAGTTTCTGCTAGCTTTTAATAGAACTATGGAAATCTTTCAGCAGCTGCTTTACTTTCCATCAAGAAAGAGTGCACAGGGCTCTCAGCAACCGTTCTTACCAAGAGATTTGTGCCGGCAGCACAGGGAGAGGCAGGTACATTATTTTGTGATTAAGAACTAGCAGGTTTGCTCTCCATTTATTTCAACTATCCTATTAGTGCAGCTAAGACATCTGCCTAACATTTCCTTTCACTCTGGTTCATGTGAGCTCAATAACACATAAGCTAAAAAATGGGCTTTCAGCAGCTTTTAATAGCAAGGGAAAATAAACTCCTGCAGTATTATAGATGGACAATCTCTGTCTTGGCTTCATTACCTTCTGTTATTTAAAGAAAATTAGTGGCTTTGCACTGACAAAACCCATGCAAAAGAATAATGTGTTGAGCTCATTTTGTCCAATATGTGCAGTAAAGTTTTAGTTAATGATCTTTCACTTGAAACACTAGGACTCTGTGTCACCATAAATGGTGTAACCAAGGCATTCATTTCAGCATGCCTAAGTCCCCAACCTTCAATGCAGGCACCATGTTGTATCCATTCCTCTGCTCTGCTCAGAGTGGGAGCCAGGAAAAATGTTTTGTGCACACAACACTTGGTGCACACTGTACTTACATCCATCGCCCATCTCACAACTACACGTAAATAATTTTGTGACAGAGGTATCATAACCTGAACAGTATCACTGAGCCAAACCAAGCACTGCTTCTTGTAACGCCTTCTCCTGTCCCCTGCTGGTGTGCACATATGTATAAACAGAGGCATTTATCAGATGCTTATGTCTTTATTGTACAGATACCATACACCCTTTTCAATCTGTTTCTTTTCAACAGATTTTTCTGTCATTGTCCCATCTGTTGCCTACAAAGAGGCTGTACTTCAGGAACTTTTATTCCAGGTACCTATCACTAGATTGTACTGAAAAAAGTTAAGGTTACTTTTAAGTGAACATTTACATTTATGTATAATACTGTTTAATATCTCTAAAGTAGATAACTTTGGGGAATATTTTACTCTTCTGTACTAAGAGGAAATCTCTTTAATGCAAATTACTCTTTCTTCAAACAGCACAGTTGGGGAAAAAAACCACTGAAGTTAAAAAAAAAATCTAATAAAGCAATTCTTTCAGACGTTATTTCTGAGTCACAAATCTGTTGCTCCTGCAGAGATGGGGACATGGTCCCAAGAATGGCTGGCCACTTCATTACAAATGCCTCATTTAGTGGATGATAGTTGTGAAATTTCGCCTCAGTAGACAGACAACTGCAGTGATGCAAAAGCCATGCTGCCCAAAGGGCTTCACAAGAAATTTTGTGTTTGTCTCTCCATCCGATAGAAATTTAGAAGATGCCTTCTTCTGAAATATTTGTCCTGGCAGCCCATCCAGACAACATTCAGCAGACCCCTCCAAATTTCCAATAAACATCTCAAAAACCTTCACTAGTCCCCTGGAGGTCACAGGGATTGATTCTCATTCCCATTCTATCTAGTGAGTTGACTGTGACCTCCTCTACTGTGCTACAGCCCCTGGCCTGAGATCTCCTACACAACTAAGAGCTTGGAAGGTTATGTACATTTCAGACTGACGGAGAGCAAACAAGTGTTGGCGTGCACACACTTGGGTCTGGAGTCCACATGCACGGTCCTTACCCTACTTCCTAGCTACGGGGAGCAGGGAGGGTGCGAGGGGTGCAGGATGGGCTGTGCACAAAGCTTAGGGCATGCAGCAGGAGCTGATCCCACTTGTCTCCTGCATCCTGCAGGAGCCTGGGACTTACACGGGGGAATGGGAAGAGGGAGAGCGAAAGTCGCGCAGAGCAGACGAGGTGGCGCAGGCTATTGGGCGTAGTCGGGAACAGGCAGCCCACGGTGCCGCTGACGGTGGCTGTGTCCGGACGGGGCTCGGCGCCCCTTTCTTCCCTTTCTCCGCCCTGCCGGACCACCCCTCGCCCGGGGGTGCAGCCCCGGCCGCCGTCGCTGCACCAGGCAGCCATGCCCGCGGGGTCCGGGACGGGCAGCTGTGACCGAAGGGACAGCCTGGGGGCTGCTCCCCTTCCGCGGGAGAGAGAGAGGAGCCGGTGCGCACACGTATGAAGGCACAACCGTAACCACACACATAAGCACACCTGGGCCGGAGGGCGTACGAAATAAACCCGCAGCCAGGTGTCAGCTTTGGGGGCGGCCCGACCCGGCCATGCCCAGCGCGGGTCGCTCCGTCCCGCAGCTCCGGTGCTCGGCGCTGTGCCGGGGCTCCGGGACCGACCTGGTCTCCTGGGGGTTTCGCTGCTTCATCCCATAACAGAGTGCCTTCCCCTCACAAAAATGAAATATCCAGAAGCAAAGACTATTTTAAAGAGAAGCCGCGCGAGGCGGAGGGAGCGGTCTCCGGACCGCCCGTACAAACCCTGGTCTGCCCAGCCGCCCGCCCGGGCTGCGCCGCGCTAATTCCGCAGCACCGGAGACATGAGGATCTCATACCTCCGGACAACTGCGTGAGTCATAAATACACGGCGCAGGGCTGAAAGTCGACACTGTTTACAGCGACTTTGCCGCGGCCTTCGGCGAGTCAAACCACCACCCCCCGCGCAGGGGCCGGGCTGCGCGGAGGTTCCGCATCCCGCGCCCCGCACTGCGGCTTCCGCGGGGGATTCGCGGCGGTGGCGGCACCTGCGGCCGGCGAGGGGCGAGGAGGGGGCGGCCCCCCCGCCGCCGCCAGCCGTCGGTCGGTCCGTCAGTCCGTCCGTCTGCGGGAGCGCGGCGATCGGCGCTGGGGACGGACGCGGTGTTGGGTTACCCCGGCCCGGCCCCGCCGCCGCCGCGGGGCCAGCGGGTGCCGCGGGGCTGCGCCGGCGGCCGCGCAG
>VXAX01006673.1:311684-332043 GCA_013399835.1 Leptocoma aspasia | reverse complement strand
CTTTTGGGGGGTGGGTTTTTTTTTGCTTTTCTTTTTTTCTTTTTTTTCTTTTTTTTTTTTTTTCTTTTTCTCCCGCCGTGGTGTGCGCGTCCGAGCGGTGCGCGGCTGCCGACAGTGCTGGACGAGCTGGCGTTACAGGAGCGCTGATGTCTTCATCTGACTCCCCGCAGTTGTTGATGGAGTGTCTTTCTCAGATTTCCAGGCAGGGTCCCAAGCGCAGCACCCAGCGCCAGCTCCCGCTGCCAGGCGGCGCTCCCCGCGGCTCGGGCCGCTCCCGCCGCTGCTGAGCGCGGCTCCGGGGTCGGGGCGGGCAGAGCCCCCCGCGGCGCCGCTCCTGCCGTGGGCACAGCACCTGCGGCGGCGGCGGGGGAGGCCGCCGAGGACTGTGCTGCCGGCTCCCCGCTGCCTCCATCCAGACCTGCCACCTTACACCCCCATCCTCCATACGTGTCTCCCTTCCCCCCTCCTTTGAGCAAAGAGGGTGCCGGCAGTCGGACCCCGACCTGCCCACATGAATCGTCCGGCCGGCCGGTCGACTCCACGGCGTTAATGTCCATCTCGGGTCCGACGAGACCAGCTCAGAGGTGAGGGCGACGATGGGTGCGCGGGGGGGAGGGCGAAGCGGGCGGGCACTGTCTCCGGGGGTACCCCGCAGCTCCCCGAACACGACGAGGTGCGAAGGCAGTGGCCGGCGGAGAAAGCGCGCACCGAGCGGCAGCCGCGCCCTAAGCACCGCCGCTGGACCGGGACCTCCGCTGTTCCCCCCCGGCGGGCTGCTCCTCCCGGGCCGGACACTGCCCTGTGCCGCCGCCCGGACCAAGCCGAACCGGGCTGGGGGCGGCTGTTACCCCGGGGCGGCGTGCAGAGGGCAGCGGGTACGTGCCGTGGCAGACTTCGGGCAGGGCGGCTGGGGAACGAAAAGGAAAAGGGACAAGAGAAGGGAAGGGAAAAGAAAAAGGATCGGTGAAAAAAGGAAAGAAAGCGAGAATGAAAGAAAGACTAGGGGAGAAGAAGAATACAATGAGTGGGAAATGAGAAGGGAAGGGAAAAGGAGAGGAAAATTAAAGGGAGATGGAAACAAAGAGGAAAGGAAAAATTAAAGTGGAAGGAGAAAAGGGAAGGAAAAAGGAAATCTTGAAGTAAGGGGGAAGGGAAATAGGAAGAAAAGAGGAAGACAATAGGGAAAGGGGAAAGAATGGGGAAAAGGAAGAGTATAAGGGGGAAAAAAGTGCCAAGTGAAGATGAAAGGGAAAAGAAAAGGAAAGAAAAAATTAAGAGGAAAGAGAGGACTGGATAGGGGAAGGGAAAGGATGGGACAAAGAAGAAAGGGGATAAGAAAGAGGAAAAAGGGAAAGAGGTGAGGGAAGGGGAAGAGAGGGAAAGGGAAAGAAAGGTTTGCTTGTAGCACATCAAATCTGCACAGACCAGCACCCCAGATCAGCCCAGTCCTCCCTGGTCCAGCCTGAGAGCAAGACCCCTGGTGCTGCCCAGGTGCTCAACAAGCACAAGGTGACCTGCCTGCCAGCAAGTACAGGGACATGGTCACACTCCCTGTCCCTAGGAACAGATTTCTGGGGCATGCATGCCTGCCTTTTCCAATGCGGCTTTCTCAGGCATAGAGGGACTGGAGGCCATCGTGTGCCTCCCTCTCCCACACCGCTTACTTGCTGGGGAGAGCCCACCTCACTTGCTCTGGCTGCATGAGGAGCAGGTTGTTGTTCCATCCACTGTCCTCAGGCCTGCCCTGGGTGAACCAGTGTGATCTGGGGTGCAAGACTGCTTAGCTTTGTCTCAGGGCTGGCAGGGTTGGGGCAGGACTCGGGGAACAGAGCAGCTGGGTACTAACCCTGCCTCTCCTTTCTGCCAGGGGCCCGTGTTGGAAGGAGATCTAAGATGAAGTTATGGGATGTTGTGGCTGTCTGCGTGGTGCTGCTCAACACGGTCTCCACCTTGCCCCTGCCCACCGGTAAGACGCCTCCCAAGGGGTCCCCTTCAGTGGTAGAGGGACCTGAAGATGATCTCTCCCCCATCAGCCTGCTGCCTCCCTATGCTGTGCACAGTGACTGTAAGAAACATTCCCCTTTGTAGCAACTGCTGTCTGTCTTGCTAAACCTGCTTCCCTTTGCTCAGGCATCAGGATGAGGAAAGGATCCCCCATTTTGTGCCCCTATTTCTCCACAGGCAGTGTCATTGGCTTTGGTCTTGCTTGGGCAGCTCCAAACCTAGTCATTCTCCAAAGCTTGGGGTTGACAATTGGAATGGTGATGCCTGCTGCCCACTTCAGCCGTGCCTTCCTGGCAGTCTTAGGATCCCTCTGGTTGAAAAACATGGGAAGGCGGGAAAGTTTGTTGTACGCAGGGGAGCCAAGAGGAGGATCTGGTTCACACCCCTCGCAGCAGAGGCTCTGAAACTCCTTCTCCTCTGCCTCAGCCTCCTCTCCCTGCTCAGCCCTGCTCAGACCTGCCAATGCAGTCGTTCTCTGCCTGTAGTGGGCGCAAGTCCTGATGGAGGTTTGGCTCCGTGGTGGAAGGCACTGTACACATCCTGGAGTACTGCTGAGTTCATTAAATCCTCCCTGGATTCTGATCTCGAAATAAGTGTGTCCACATAGAAATTTACAGAAGAGTAGCTGTGGCAGGTTTAGGAGCTTGATGCAGAGCAATCTACTTGAGCTAGCTCACAGTGAGACAGTTTACAATCCGAATGACAGATAATAATGCCTTGCTAATAATAGGTCCTGTACCTACAATAGCAGTTACAGGATTTTCACAGTGGTATGTGAGCATTATGTTAACTCTGGTGGCTTTTTAAAGGGAGGTAAAATGACTCAGTAAGGAGTGGTAGAATACTCACATGAATAGAGGAGATGTTCACTTAGCAAAGGCACAGGCACAGTTTGAAGGTTGCTTCTTTTGCCTTTGTTCATCCCCCTCTCTGTTTAGCTCATTACAGGATACAGACAGTGTCCAGTAATTGGGATTAATTTCTATCTCCTTTTCTGGAGGCATGTCCTTTCCCTGCGCCTGCCACAGCTCCAGTCACAGGCAGCCATGCTCTGGTTTCTCTGGGAGCAGCCAGGCTAATGCAGTGTGGAGGCACCAAGCATTTGTTGTCACTTCACTTTGACCCCTCCCAAGCAGCCATCTCTTCCATACACACACATTTATGTCCTTCCCCATTTAGCCTTCTCTCTTCCCTTCTCTTGCTAGTGTTTCCCCCCCCGCTGGAATCTTGCCTAGGCTCCCGCCTCCGCGTGTCCCAGCCTGGGCTCCTGCTGCTCACAGACTGGCAACCCTGACATCCTTTCAGCCCCTCCACACAGGGAGGTTGGCCAAAAGAGTTTCCTCACAGGGCTTCAGCCTGCCAGGATCATGGGGCTATCACACATGGTGATCTTCTTCTCCATGGCAAGCCATGTGGTAGATAAGTGCTGTGCTACAAAAGGCAGTGATCAGCTTTTCAGGCCACTGTGCTGTTCCCCTCTGTACAGGCTTGCTGAGGTGCTGGTGGCAAGAAGAGCATTAGGGGGAAAGCATCATCAGCTTGTAGCTGTCACAGAAGCTTCAGGGTGGGAGAGGATTAATGCTCCATCTTTCCAGACTGATAGTATTTGTACAATGCCTGCTTTTATCTTCAAACTGCCTTCTGGGAATATGGTCCCTGGAAAGCTGATTCCTCTACAGCAGCTCAAGGAGATAGGCAGCAGTCGTCATTCTCTCAGTTCCTAGTATCCAAAACTTCTCATCATTACATCTTCTTTTTTCCTTTCCTGTGGATTGGATAAACAAGAAGCAGGAAGAAAGACAACCTGTGTTTTACCTGAGCTATGGTAGTATCAATATTATCTCTGTTTCCAGGGTAGAGACATGGGCTTAGCCATGCAAAGCTGGATGAAAGGTTATTGCCCAGGATAGTCATTTGAGAAAGGGCTGATAGTTTGGTCTCGAATTTTTAACTCTGTGTATCACTAACAAATGGGCCTGGCTGAAAGAGCAAAGGAAGCAGTGCTGTTCTTCACATCAGAAATTGAGGAAAACCCAGGGTGTTCCTGCGATCTTTGTAGGGCAGCAGTTAACACAACAATTGAGTCTGAAAGTTAGAAATTCATCTCTATGTTGCCAAGTCAGATGAGTCAGAGGAGACCTGCAGAAAGGTGACTGTAAGAGAGCAGTGAAATACCCTGGTGCACTTTTATGCTGTTTGTAGTGGATTTAAAAGTGTGCTGTGTCTGGAGAACAGTCTGCAAAACAGGCTATGAGGCTGATCCTACCCAGGCACATCACTGCCTTCCTGCTGCAGCAGCACTTTGCTCAAGTCACCCCCATCAGTGTCTTTGACATATTTGTTCTCTCCACTTACAATTTGGTGGCATGCACCCTTCAGCACAGGAAAGACATAGAACCAAGTACACAAGAGGAATCAATGTCTACATCATGTAGATTTCTCTTTCCACTTGAAGGTTTCTCTTACCATCAGAGCACAATGTGCCACAAGCATGGAGGCGTGCTTGCAGCTCCCTGGCCGTCTGCTGGTGAACCTGCCATGTATTCACATCTCTGTGGATGCTGTTGGTCAGCTGGTTTGCTAAGGGCTTTGCAGGAGACAGCTCACAAAGTGGTGGAAGCACCATCATCACCTGTGTTACCTCGTATGCACAGGGCAGTGTGTGGGTCCTGAGCAGGACTGGGTGCTGTGTGCATTCAGAGAGGTGCAGTGCTGTCCCCTAAAGCAATCCCTTTGCAGGCTGAGTGTAGCCATTTTGCTCTGGTCCACTGCTCTTACTCCAGAGAAGTTGTGTCTCCCACACACCACTTGCATCAGGGCTTAGTAGGACTGTGAGATAAAGTCCACTCCTAAGGGCAGGCCAAACAGCTTGCTGGAGAACAGATCTGTTTCCCTGGCCCTTGACACCTTCTTATGTTCTTGTTTGATGGGATTGCTTTCTCTGCAAAGTACTCTGAGGTCACCTGATGTTACCCCATCCCTTTCAGTTTGGCTTGAAACCTCCCTTCCAGGCTCCAGGCAGGGTTCTAACCTCCTGGGCTGATCAGGTGTAATGTGCTGACCTTTGCTGTTCAGGGCAGTAATCAGAGATGGCAGAGGGTGCTAGCAATTGCAATCTTCTGCATTTTTAATTGGACATTTTTAATTGTGGAGGCTGGAGTATCCTCCACAAATGCAGTGCTTTGGAGATGAATTCAGTATTTGTAAGTATTTTGGCATCAATATTCATGGGATAGCTTATTTCACACCCACAAAAAACAGAAAAGATGTAGAGTTTGTAACCATTTCATTGTTTCCCTTATGCTACAATCCTCTGGGGAAAGAGCACTGTTAGCTTAAATACCAAGTAGAACAAATATAAACCACATTATTATAAACTAAATACTAAGTCAGCAGCCTCAGAAGCATGACAGTGCAGAGGGAGCCAAACACTTGTTTGAATTATACACAGTTGCCAGTGAATACATCTTGTAACTGCTTGCTGTTGGATGCACATAATCAACATATACACGAGGACTGGAGTGTCCTTTACATGATACGTATTCTCTTGATCAAGTGAGAACCTTTACTAAGAACGAGTGGTAAGCAGGTAGAATTAAATGAAACATCTGCCCATGGGGTTTTCCCTCCTAGTAAGAGGAAAAGATAGGTTTTTGCATCATGGTGTCTGAGTTACTCTACAGCTACTGAATAGTCATTTACTGTTGGAGCTCCTTTGGTATATGCTGTGACACACCATGGTATGTGTGTGTTATACCTCTGTTAAAAATTCTTCTTACCCCTGCTAAGGTGCATTTAGTGTTAAATTACTGCTTTTAGCTGCAATGCAACTTTGTCAACTGATATGGAAGGTACCTAGAAAAAATGCGGTATTGTAGGGCTCTTTAAGGCAAAAACAGTATTTAATTATGCTCCCAACTGAATGCATTTCCTTCCTTACAATATTTATTAGGCCCATTCAATGTCACAAACTACAACTCTCACGTTTCTGCCCAGGCTTTCCTGCTCAGCACACCTACGGTGTGGCGTATGTGCTTTAGGCTAAGACACCCAGAAGCTGCAGAGATAACCTGCCCTGCACAGTAAACCCAGTGCATCGGGGAGGTATCAGCCACACCGAGCAGGTGCCACCCTGTGCCACCTGATCTGTGTGTGCCCAGCACAGCCGGCGCATCCAGCACAGCCGGCGCATCCTGCCGGTGTCCGGCCGAGCGCGCCTGGGTGCCCGAGCCAGCACGTGTGTGTACTAAAGTTTGTTTGCACAGGGACACCCGGGTTATCTAGGCATTCAGAAATCCCGAGCATTCAGATTGGTCCATTCATGGGCAAAGTTCTAGAAAAAGAAAGAAACCAGGCAGATGTGGTTAAATCCACAGGCATGTAGCCCTGAAAGCAAATTCCTCTGCAGTCTCAGGTATAAATACTGAATACACGCCAATGAAGAGCACTCTGTGACTTAAGGGAAAAAAGTTCTGAATTGCAGGATAATAAAGTTCTATTCTCATTTTGAGTTAACCTTTGCTGAAAATCTTAATTCTTTGCTGCTTTTCAATTTATGGATCTCAAAAGATTTCCAGTGAAGCTGTGGATGCTGTTGGAGGTTTTGGAGGTGTTTATTGACAGATAACAAACCTGGACTTTTCTTTTCTTCATCATCTTTCATAAGACTCTTCAGTATATTTTATAAATACCCATGTCCAGGGTTTGCAGATGAAGAGCTTCAAAACATCCCTTGAAAAGCTGAAGAATTCAGTTGTGTTAAGTATTCATTAGACTGTTACTGAATTAAGTGGGGGAGGCATTTTTTGTCCACTAGTAGAAGATCCTCTGTCTGATAGGTTGTAATGTCTTTGTAAATGATACTGCTCCTGGTTAGTACTGCAATAACCGGTTTTAAAATTATTAAAGTTACAAAGGCTTTGAGAAGCCATTTGGGTCATTAAGTCCCACCCTGCCACAATTGCAGATGTTCAGAGGTGAACATCCAGTGCAAATACCCAGCTTTCATCCCCACCCCCCACCACTATGTAGAGATTGCAACATAAGACTTGTAGTACATAGGCCAAATCCTACATAACTACATTTGTTGTGGATTTCCAGATTTCTGAGATAGTAAGTGTATAAGTAGAAATAAACAAGCAATACAAAATACTGCAGCATAACCATGTCCAGGATCATCAGACATCTAAATAGGCCACTGACACATTAGTGCTGGTAGAGTGGTTAGCACTGCAGAGTGGTCATTTTCTACAAAACCAGCTCAGTTTCTGATCAAGTAATATCCTTTGGTGAAGAGAACCACAGGAAAAATTTCAGTTGTTCTTGGAATTTCAATTATGATTACAAAGAGAAGAAAGAAAATAGGATCAAAAATATTTATTTGAGACAGCTGCAAATAAAATATTAAGACACAAAATATATGTTAGAATATGTTTTAAGATAAAGGACTTAAAATTCATTTTGTGAATTTGTGAAAATTTCATTTCATGTAGCAGCGTTTTTTTTAAGGAATAAAGCCAGTCGTATGACCTAGCAGAAGTTTAGGCTCTATGTATTATACATCACT
Source organism: Leptocoma aspasia (assembly GCA_013399835.1). NCBI lineage: Eukaryota > Metazoa > Chordata > Aves > Passeriformes > Nectariniidae > Leptocoma > Leptocoma aspasia. The sequence continues at coordinate 324,473 of VXAX01006673.1, read as the reverse complement.
CAAACTGAAACCTGCAGGTACATTTCTTTGAAGTCTTTGGGACTTGTGCAAATACTTTAAAGATTATTGGACAGAAATATTCTTCAAAATAAGCAAACACTGAAATCCATGTATTTATTTTCCTGTGTTGTGACTGGGCAGTGTTACAGCAGTATGCCAGAACTTCTGTGGTGGCCACACTTTTAGAGGCAAGCTGGTCATATCCTCTTTAAATAACAAACTATGTACAAACATTTGGACTATCTCTGCTTCCATCCAAAGCATATGTGAATTTTTTGGCAAAATCAGCCATTACTTAGGAAATTTCTGAAGGGAGGTAGCACCCAGTGTAGCAGTTAGGAAGGACCTTGCCCTTCTGAGCACACTCCAGCTCTATCTGGCAAGTGCCAGTCCACACTTCCCAGCATGAGCCCTTCTGCAGTGGAGTACCTGCACCTGCTGTAGAGCCAGGGACTGATTAGTATAACAACAACAATTTTCAACTAGCAATATTAAAACCTTCCATATTGTTCCTTTTGTAAACACATTGAAATGCAGACAATTGAAAGGTAACAATGAAAGATCATGTGTTATTTATAGATCAGATCAAATCTGATAGCAGAGATTGCCACAAGAGAAACATCAGCCAAGATTTTGCCCGGACTGCTCTGCCAGTCCACGGCCTCAGGGAAGAGACTGGGTTAGGGTCCCTTTAGAGTCTGTTCTTCGTGCTTTGCTCTTTGGGGATGTCTTTGTTCCTTGGGGATGCTTCTAAAACCCAATGGGAGATGCAGCATAAGAGCACAGGCATTCCAGTAATAGCTGATGTTATTGATTTAAGCATGGTCTTTCCAGTCAGTGAACTGTTATTAAAGAGGGGCTGGGCTAGCATCGTGGGGTGTTACTGATGTCATAAGAGAGCTGGGCTGGATCACTTCTGCATCAGGGACGGTGAAGAAAATGCCATCAGTATTTCTTTCATTAAAACCTGTGTGCTTGCCTATTAGCTGGGTGCATGTGTTCTTGCTAACAGAGGTTGCAGGTTTTGGGTCTCGCTCATATATACTCATCCAAGGCTCTCACAGGATTTGAGGTTCTAGCTTAACCAAATACTAGGCATAAACCTAGGTTTTACCGGGAAGCTGGTTACTTACTCAGCATGGTATGGATGTGAAAGGGTACCAGATCTTAGGGAGGAGTCAACAGGTATGTGTCTTGCCCAGGTTTGGCTCCTGCTCAGTCAGTGGCTTCAGGCAGGGTACTGGCATTTTTTCTATCTTCCCCTCTTACACTCTTTATGCTATAACAACTTCTGATGCAAGGATGCTCTGAGGGTGCTCACGTACTCATCACCCCATAGGATAAGGTCCTAGTGCAGATGGGCTCCTGGCAGCAGCTGCAGGAGATGCCACAAAATCTCAGGCACGACTCCTGGAAAGCTGGCTGCTCTGTGGTGCTCAGAGCTGGTGATTCAAAGCTCTGTGCCAGAGGCAAGATTGCATCCTCCTGTTGCTCCTCTGCTCTTTGACTGCTGGGTGAAATGTTCCTCTGCCTACCCCAGAGAGGCCAGAGGTGGGGGTGGGCAGCCCACCATTGGGGAGGGTCCTGTGAGCAACCTGTCTGGACTAGGTGAAGAACAAGAAACTCCCGTGAGCTGGTCAGCGCATTACTTCCTCTACTTCACACAGTCCATCTGTCCTTGCTGTTTCCCCTGCTCTCAGGGACTTCCCACACTGGCAACAACTGTGGTGGTCCTATTGTCTCCCCGCTTTCTTCCTCTGTGGAGAACCAGCCTTTCTACCTGCAAGAAGGCAAGCAAAGTGCAGAAAGGGAGGCACTGCCAAGCATGGCAGAGTGAAAATACGAAGGACTCTGTGGATTTGTCATTATGATCAACACGTGGGAAGCTGCAAGGTTGGCTAGTGAGCTACCAACACATAACTTGACTGCTCCATCAGGAGCAAGAACACCAGGAAGGTCAATCCTGTTCCTTTTACCAGTGTTGCCTCATCGTAGCTGACTGGTGCAAATGGCCCTGGCATCACCCACCAGGTTATTTAGCCTTGATGAGGGACAAGTGACACCAGAGAGAAGTTCCATTCCAAGGGCTCTCCGAGCCTGAGGGGAGCCACAGCGTGGGCTGGGAGTGAGGTAACACAGAACTGTATTAAACATTTAAGGATGAGCTGACCCTGGTTTGTTTGTTGCTCTGTTTCTTAATGGATACAACCAGTGGGTTTCCATTTCACTCTTGGTCCCATGGATTTTCAGGCAAGGCATGAAAACAAAGTCATGCCTCAGAGAGGTGATATTTTAATGGTTTAAATAGCAAAAACGTTTCAGTGTACTGTTTTTAAAACCCGCTTTCATATAGATGCATTCATATAATATTGTCTTTTTATACCAAATACTTCATTTTCAATAAAATAAATGGTTTATACCCACCACAGTTGCTACTTTTTCACTTTGTAAAGCAGAATTGTCACCACATTAGTATTTTTAACCTGGATAAGGTTGCACTTCTGCAAACAAATTGCTCCAAATCTCTCCTAAAATACATCCTTATGGTGTGAGATGGAGGCATTCTGTGTTCAGATAGGCCACATCCACTATAATAAGGATCTGAAAACAGTACTGCAAAGTAAGCTAAATATTAAAAAAATTATTAAATAATGATTATGAAGTAAAGTAATAATTTGATTAGGTTAGGAATGTCCCAGATTAAAGTACCAGAACTGTTTCTGAAAAGGGGCCATTTAATCCTAATGCAGATCTGGATCTAAATTTTCAAAATATTGCTTACCATTGCAATGAGCTGGACTAAACCCCTAGAATTTTGAAATCATACTTCAGGGTCTGATGCTGTTGTTTGAACTTCTCTAATTGAAAGATTGTGCCCAAGTGAAATAATTTAGTTAAGTGTTTGGTCTAATGTTTTGATGTGATAGCTATACACTGTCACAAATGCAGGCATAAAAACTACAATCTAAAAGGAAAACCTGATTTTATAGTGTTTATACCTTTTGTGACTCCTGTTACATCATTTTAGCTCAGGGTTTGCAAAGTGCCAAATAATGTGGCAGTTTTAAGAGGTTGAAAAAAAAAAGGAAAACCTGCATATATAAATTATTCTTCTGCAATATACAGGGTTTAAGGTTTTCTTGTATGCCATAAGAGACAGCATGGTTAGAAGAGACTGTAGTTAGTCTTCTAAATCCATAACCAGGCATCAAAAGAAGAAACTGGATATTTATCTCAAAAATTGAAGATCCAAACCATCAGTTTGTGATGAGATACAAGCTGAGGATTTCTTGCTCTACCATGCTGGGTTGCTGCCATTGCACATGGGGGACTATTTGGCTTTAAAATGAATCTGTTGATACCAAAATCAAATTAATAGATTTACAAAATGTAATTGTGATCACATTTGAACAGACAGAAATAAATTATCCATTTTTACTTAATGGAGGCTGTTTTTTCAATAATGGGATGAGTTTGGTGTGAATATCCATTTAGACCTGTTTCAGGTAGAAGCCTATGAGAGCACTGTATAATTTATTCTTCTAAGAAGCACAGGGACCAGATCCCAGTCCTGGTGTCACATGGTGTCTCTAATTAATTAAAAATGCAAAGACAGGTTCTGGGCCGTTGCAGTGGGGAAGTGGGTTACCATAGGAAGGCACATTTCCCTGCACTCCCAAAGCAGAGCTCAGGACTGGATTTCTCCAGGGGCTAATGGGGAGTGCCATGGCTGTTTGGCTGCAGGATCTTTCACTCATGTGTGCTGCCAACTCTTCTTGTACCCAGGGGACAGAGACTGTGCTTGGGAACAGGCAGGTCAAAACTCAGGTTCTAGAGAACATCAGTGAGGCAAGAATTTCAGTTTGCATTACAGAGGGATGTTCCAAACCTAGGAGGCTGGGTGAAAGCTATGATCTGACTGTGGCCTAAGTGTTTAGGAAACAAGCAAACAGCTTGCAAACAGCAAGCAGATGATGAAAATATTCTTGTTTGTGTTGTTTGTTTGGTTTTTTTTGTTGTTGGTTTTTTTTTGATTGGTTGGTTAGTTGGTTGGTTTGTTTTTTAAATTAGTGTTTTAAATGAGTGTCACTCCCTATAATGAAGGTGTTCACCAGCTCTGCCCACAGCCTGATCATTCTTCTAGATTCCTATTTATAGCAGTGTTGGGACATTTCATTCTTTCTTTGCTTTTTTTAATTCACTTTTCTGATTATGTGAGAAAGTCCTCACAGATCAAGAGCCCTTTTTCAGCTGGACAAGGGAGACAGAAAAGGTGCTCAAAGGCACAGTGGCACATGGACTGTCACCAATACCCAACAGTCTGGATTCTCTGACCCTTGAAAACAAACTTGTACTCTTGTTGCAACCATAGGAAAATGCTCTGCCTGTTCCTGCCTGGGTGGTCAGTCCTTGGCAAGGTAATGAAAGAGGGAGCATGGAAAGGAGCTGCAGAAGAGTGAGCTGAGCACAGCAGGACACATGTGGGGCAGGCAGCCTCTACAGGCCCTGTTGCCTGCCCCATGTTCCTGCTGCAGGGACGCTAGGCAGAGGTGATGCATAAACACCTGCACGTGCCCGCACACAGACTGCCTCCAAGGGACTTCCTCAGGGAGCTGGACAGTCAGGAAACAGCTTTGAGAATTGCGACATAAAACACAAACAAAACCTCCTGGCTTCACACCAGTCTTGTGAGAGATCATGGCGCCATAATTTAAGTGGTCGGGCTCAGCCCATCACACTCAACCGGTGGGGTCTGTGTGCCTTTCTCCCACACTCTGAACAAGACATACAGATATCCTGTGTTCCCTAAGGGAGGATTTTAATTTTGAAGGACATACGTTCCTTTCCTCTGGGAAACGCATGTTTTGAGGTGCATCACATGTGCAAGACAACCTTTCTAAACCTGTATTGAGCAGTGTTCTGGCTATCCTATCCCGTCCATCCTGTCCTGTCCTGTCCTAGGTGGCTTTCAATTTTTAAATTTTAATTCCTTCACACACTGGAAATTGAGACCGAGGACTACTCCTCAGAGCTCTTTGCTGCTTTAATGCCATTATCCCAGCATTTTCTGCTGGCACATTGCACAACGTGACAGACATCTGTCATGTGTTTGTTCTCTCAGCTTTTCCAGCAGAAGGCAAGTGTTGTCGGTAAACTAGTTTGTTTTGAAAAAATATTTGCATGTGTGTATAATTAGTTGTATTTGTGTGTAAGTGAAAATATAATATGTGTAAATGAAACACGCACACACACACGTGTAAAATGTGTATCTGCTCCTTGCAGGGGTGTGAAATCCCCCCAGCAAACTCTGTCTGCGGCACAATCAAGTCAGCACAGTCCGTGCAGAGAGAAGCAAAGATGCCATGAGACTATAAACATTTTCTAAACAACGTTGCAGACAGAAGGGTAACAAAGTAACCCTCTATCAAACAGCTTTATTCAGCTTACAAACCATCGCTACATGCTAAGGCAGCCCCTATGAGTGCACTGATGCTCCTTGGCCACAGCTCTGCTCCGCTCCCCCGTTGCCCCCAGGAGAACTTAAAACAGCGCAGAGACCAAACAAGTGCTCAGCATGTGATGTCTGTGGTGCAGAGAGGTCTCAGCATCCCTGGACCACATCTACCAAGCGCCCATCAGGATGGGGACATCCTGCAGTCAGTCTTCTCCACCTTCCCTTCTGTCTATTAGCCTTTTACGGAGTTTACTCCTAGAGGTTATTGCTTATTCATGTATGATGCCTGGTGCTAGCTTCCTCTGCACTTACCTCTAGTGCCTTGTTTCAGCCCATCATGCCTGGTGTCAATGCTGGTGTTTCCACTGGATTGCCATGGGTCTTATTTCAGCAGTTTTTCACAGCATTGTGTTTCAGGCTCTAAGTCTTCAGACCCATACTTGTTGGACAGCGGAATATCCCTAGCGAGTCATGACTGTCACCTCAGCACAGGGCTCAGACAAGTCTCCCTTCACTCCTGGCTGTCAGTCTTTCCTCCAAACCTCTGTGACCCATTCCTAGTGACTGTTTGTAGTCACACTGGTGACTGATTTATTAAGCAGTAGAAAATTAGCTGATTGCAGGGATTGGAGCTGTTGCTAAGACTGTTAAATTATGGAAGCAAACTTGGGGTACCTTGGCAGTGCATTGGAAGCTGCCAAAAGAACACTGCTGCATTGCTCACAACCAGTTTGGGGCTCCACAGGCAGAGGAGAATGTTGCTTACAGAAACCTGCAAGGTCTCATTGAGTAGCCCAGTAATGCAGCTGCTATTGTGTTGATTTGATGTACCCCTATAGCCTGTACCAGCACATGTAGTTTAGGTGGGCAGACAGTGACCAGGATCAAGAAGATTTGCACATTCTCTCAAGGGGAGCTCTGTGCCCACTGTTTCCACTAGTTTTCTATTATCACCCAGAGGCCTTTTGTCTCCTCCAGTGGTGTAATCTCAAAATATTGGGGGTCACTGCAGGATTACTGGTAGATTTGGATGACTGCATGGGATAGTTTCCAATTCTCTGGGCTGAAGAGAAAGTCCACGCTGGATGCAGGGAATTGGAATTTATCTTACTAATAGTGCTGGCACTATTCCTCCCAGTGAGTCTCCAAAATATATCCTGGTGTTGCAGTAGGGGATGAGCAGAGCAGGATCCCCAGCTCCATTAGACACTTGGAACACTTCTTGCACAGTTCAGGTTAGAGCCTTAGTGAGATTAGCAGGACCAGTCATGCTTCCAATGACCCCATTTCTGCAGCTTGTCTGTGTGTGTAGGTAGGACTTCTCTAGCTGGATATGTTTTTGTTTGATTATTTCATCTACTTTTTGCCCTATTGCTTGCATCTTCTGTAGGGTTGACAGTGCATCACCAGCATTGCATGGGGCTCTTTAGTGGCATTCAGTTTCCACAACCTGAAATATCACAGGCCACTCACAGCGCATAAAGCTCTCAGGATTACCTCCCTTGGTGCGGCTGGGGTAGGGATCACACACATCAACCAGGATAGACCTCAGTATGCACTTTTAGCAGGAACACAGTCCACCACATGGGTCTGGCCTCCTCCTATCTACTACCCTCCAGGATATAATTGGCAGAACAGTGCTTGGACCCTGTAGTTGTCTGATTGGTATTTAGCCGAAGTACACTCCTGCCTATAGCACTCTCACAGGGGTGGGTGATATTTTTGCCCCTCAATTGCAAGCCATTTAAAAGTGATGTGCCCAATTGGATTGTCTCTTCAGTTAATCCATAGTTTTGTTTCTCCCTTCTTAGGAGAGGGACACTTACACCTCTCACTGCACTGGCAGTGTGCCAGGCTTGAGATAAGTGTAAGGCTGAAGGTTGCAAACAATAATCTCTGCATATAGGTTGGCTTTCCCTCTAACTGTCTCTTGTCCCCTTCCTGATGGTTGATCACTGCATTAATTTTGTTAAGCCCTCATATGTTTCCCAACTGTTGTGTTTCACTCAAGCCAAGGTCTCGTTGCATCATACTGTTGGTACAAAGTTTGCACTAGGAATACATGAGAGAGGTGTGGGCTGGAGTAGTCACACAGTATGAGGAGGGCAGCTGAAGTACAGAGCGGAGAAGGGCACTTCTAGAGCCATCTCCTCAGGGCTACATCCTTCTCTTATTTGGTTATAGACTAAGAAAACTAGTTTCTGTGTAGGAAATCTAGAAACTACTCAGTCCTGAACTACAAGTGCCTTCTGCCAGCTACTTTCCATCTGAATCTGTGTCAGAGCCAAGTTTGTATTTCAGCAATGGGGGTTACGTGAGCTCCATGTGGGTCATCTTTTTTAACTGAGTGTATAAAGATGTCTAGCCCTTGTTTCTTTAAAGGAACATAGCCCACCTATTGTCTGGACCTGGTTCTTGCTTGGTTGGGCAACACTTGTACAGAACAGGCAGACCAGCCTGTTCTGCAAAGGAGCTGGTTTGTGCATCCAGTGGACACATCTATCCAAGCAACCCCCTTCCAGTAGGTGTGGCTCACAGTGTGTATTTTGGTACCTGCTACAGAGATAGAGGAGTGCGAGAAAGGTGTAATTACCACTGGTGTTGCAGGAATATGGGACTGGGAGCAGGGTCCTGCCTTGCTCAGGTTCCACCTGGAACCTGGAATAGCTGTATAGATAGCAGCCATCCCTCCCTCATGTCTTTGAACATGAACACTGGTCTCTGATATTGTTGGTTTTAGCATGGATATCTGTAAAACAAAGTGTAATTCACTTTTTTCAGTTCCAAACACTACAGTTTATAGCACCCTGTTTGCCTTGTATCACCCTCATCACGTGGAGGTACAAGGTTTCCAGCCTCCATTACTCTTTTACCAGTCTAAACTATTTTGCTGGATCCATCCATCAGAAAACATATACCTCTGATCCATCACCATTGATGGAGGGAGGCCTCCAGGATGTGGCTACTTGAGGCAGTGGTCCCTATTTCTGTCATTTCATGTGCAGATGCTCTGTTTCAGCAGGTTTTTGCACTGACAGAGTTAGGATTCTGCTGCCCCCCATCTCCTCTGTATTTGGTGCTTCTACTGAGGATAAGAGGGTGCACTTTTGCTAGGTAGTAGGGGCAGCCTCATGCCTTCCTGTCTCCTGTTAGTAGAGTCCATGCTACCCTGTTTGAGCCGGGGACCTGTGCTACCTGGTCACTCACTGGGATTCCTGTATTACCATGCTCATTTGGGAAATGTGGTGCTGAGCCTTTGCCTACGGAGCCATTCCAATCTCAGCACCCCACTGAGTGGGAGCCTTTGTGGAGGTACCAACCCGTGACCAGGTGCACTGCTCTGGATATTGCCTCTCCTAATGTTTGGTGTTCCTGCAATATTTGTAGGAGTATTGGAGATGGATATTCCTGTATATGCAAGGCCGGTGTGACACTGGTCTGTTACATGTTGGGTTTTAGGAGTTAAGTATAGAAAGGACTCCATTCTCTTAGGACTTCCTGAAAAGGAAGAAATCTTAATTTTTGGCACAATAAATATGAAAAAAATCTCAATATTGCAATATAGTTTATATGTTTAAGATACAGTCATTAATAATGTGGCATAAGGGCATCCACACACAGGGTCCTGACAGCCTAACCCTCCGTTAGTTCTCTGTATTCACTAAAGCAGGTAATTTTGAGGGATTTAGTCCATGGGAATATTAAGGATCTCAGAATGCTTTTTTTTCCCAAATCATGATGAAATGGCAAAATTTGGGACCACATTTAATTTCACCCTTCTTGAATACGTTCATTCTGCTAGTATCAAAATATTTCATTGACTTCATCATATAATTTACTTGAATAATTCATCAATGATATACCAAGTGATAAATTAAATAGATTAAGAATAAAATTTTCATAAAAGGAAAATGCATTAATAATATTTCCTTAGAAAATGAACATAATACTTCTATTCTGACCTATGTCTACTCAGTGTGATCGGCATCTTGTGATACAAAACCCTTACATGAGAAATTTTACAAAAGCTATGAAAATAATTATCCCTTAGAAGCAGTGAAAATGCAGGCATTCATCCAGGAATAATATCTCAGTCTGGTACCCCAGGAAATCCTCCTTCTGTCATGCCCAAAAACGTTATTGACAGGTGGCTTTGGCAATACTAACTGCTGCTGGTGTGAAAAGAAAATCATTAACAACTATAATCAAAAAATTGCTTTAAAGAAACCTCTTCCTGTTGCTATTTTGCTGGGAAGACTCTATATAACTTCTTTACAGTGGCTTCATCTACCTCTTAACTAATATTCATACCATGATATGTTTTTCCTTCACTCTATTTCCAAAGGGCTCATTCAATATTAAAAGATGTGTTGAAACACTACCAAGCATCAGCAGACACACACAGGAATACAAATATGTCTCATTTATCTTTCCCCAAATGAGTTTCTGTGATGATCTAAACCATTCCAAATTCTCCTTGATTTCTGAGGGTCCTGGGCATGTGTTCTGAAGTGATGGGCAGAAAAGCTTGCAATGCATAATATTTTCTTCTTGTGAATGGACAAACTTAATGATAACTGACGTGTGACAAAGCCTTTTCTCTCTTTCCCAAACAGCTAATATGCCAGAGGATTATCCAGATCAGTTTGATGAGGTAGTGGACTTTATTCAAGCCACTATTAAAAGACTGAGGAGGTCACCAGATAAACAGACTCCGATTTTTTCTAGGCGGGAGAGAAACCGTCAAAATGCAGCCACAAACGTAGAGAATTCCAACAAAAAAGGAAGGAGGAATCAAAAGGGCAAAAATCGAGGATGCGTCTTAACAGAAATACATTTAAATGTGACCGACTTGGATTTGGGATATGAAACCAAAGAAGAGCTAATTTTCCGGTATTGCAGTGGATCTTGTGATGCAGCTGAGACCACCTATGACAAAATTTTAAAAAACTTAACCAAAAAGAAAAAACTTGTCACTGACAAAGTAAGGCAAGCCTGTTGCAGACCCACAGCTTTTGATGATGACCTGTCTTTTTTGGATGATAACCTGGTTTACCACATACTGAAAAAACATTCCGCAAAAAGGTGTGGATGCGTCTGACAGCTGTGTGCCAAGGCGGCACCAGTTTTCCATTCCTGCTACGCTGCAAAGAGAGGGACCAAGGTTCCCAGGGAAGTGTCTGCTCCAAGTGGAGGGAAAAGGACCAAGGACACAGAATGAGGAGCCAAGAGAGCCTGGGGATAAGGAGGCATGCAGCAGAGTAGAAGGATGGAACTTCCGACGTCCTATGGGGATTTAGATAAAAGCTCAGGTGGAGATGACGATGGATGGATGATGTGCACGCTACCTTTCCTGTTTGACTCAGTCCACCATCAGTGAGACTCAATCCATGAGGAACGTGCTTAAAAACACAACCCTGCCATACCACGCTGTGTTGTAGTTATGCCATGATATACCAGTTATACCAAGAAGCTTAGCTAAGAAGTAGCTTAGGAGTACCTTACTAATCCCCTGTGCCCTCAGCTCTACTGAAAGACACATTGTGCTACTGCTCATTGGAGGGCAGTTCCTGAATGCTTAGGACAACTCCTAAACTATAACATTACCCTTGTAAGTAAGATGATATTGGGCAAATATCAAAATGACCAGGCTCGAGTTCTTATGAAGCAAAACAGTTCCACTTACTGGCTAAGTTTGGTTATTTCCATCTTGTTTTTCTTCAAAATGAGTGCAGGATTTTGTTCTGCTATCTGTGAAAACAAGTTGAGTTTTTAAGCACTTCTTCCTAGTATAGTAAGAGAAATAACAAGCCCAGCCTACATAAAATGTGTTTCTTTAGGTTTACAAAGGACTAACGTCACTTGCGTAACTACATTTCTATTTGGTCATTGTGATTGAGAGAGACTACTTGATGCAATGCATCCCTTCAGAGACATAAGTATACAGAAGATATTTATTGAGATTAAGTTATTGTTATTTATTACAGTTCAGTAATGAGTCTCCTTATTTATTAAAGTGTCTTTCAAAGGTGCCAAAGTAGATGGCGCTTGGGGATATAGAGAGACAAAGACGTTGGGAACAACGGTCCATGCTTTTGATTGAAAGTGTTAACTTGAATGCAAAAAATCACTTACTTTACCTTTTTTTCTTTTAAACAAAATCTTGGTTATGTTCACAAAAGGTAGTGCTGAAGCCTGCAGCCCTTATTCCTGTCACTAAGCCTTTTGAAAATTATTGCAGTCATACATGTGCAGGAGCAGCAATGGCTCTGGACGAGTGAGGGTCGCAGGACTTGGCTCAACATTAGCAATTTGTTAGAAAAACTAATTTTAGTCATATTTTAAATGTAGCCACATTTTTTTCCTCACACTTTATGCCAACTGACCTCATATAACTATTGACAAATGGAAAATAATCACATTTAGCCTTATAATTTCTAGTTATATTTATTTAAGCTTTTCCTTCCATACTTCCATATAGAAGAGGTTAAATCCCTCTTACTAGTTAGGCCTGGATTTAATATAGCCTGCAAGTAAACAGTTGTGTTAAATAACCAGAGTGTTTTGTATAATTTGCTGAAACATTACAGGATCATACCCATGCAGCAGAACAGTCCGAGTTTCCTTAGGAGGAGGGAGGGTGTACAGCAAAGGTGTTCATATGTGACTCCTAACACAAGCTCTCATTCTGGAGACATTTTTCCCAAAGAAGCAGGAGTGCAGGTCACTAGACATACCTGACAACCAGTGAAGCATCAACTCCCACAAAAGCAACATGAAAAAAAATCCTTATTGAAAACCATGGTCCAACCTTTTATCTCATGCATGTAATGGCTCTCCATACTCCTTTTGCCCTGGGCCCCTTGGGGCACCACTGAAGAAGGGTCTAGAGGTCAAAAAAGTCCAGAACAGGCATAGGAAGGTGTACCAGGTGTATGGCATGTGATTCATTCCCGACTTCCACCACTTCCCTGGGCAGAGGGAGGGTAGACGTGGAGAACCACCCACAGGGTCTGTTCTGACACTGCCACGGGGACGCCGTGCCCTCCGTGTTGCTCAGGGGTGGTGACACCACCATGCTGGCACAGTGTGGGCACTGAACGCGTGCCAGGCAGAGGGTCAGCTGCACTGCTGGGCAGCTGATTGGCAACAGCGCTCAGAGCTGTGCTTTCCCTTGCCCCAGCTGATGAAAACTTGCCTCAAAACATTTTCTGTGCAGCTTGAAGAGGCTGCAACCAAAGCAAATCTCTATGATCAAAATACAAAAGGGTAAAGTTTGTGATTTTTTTTTAGGTTGGGTTTTTTTGGTTTGTTTTTTGGTTTTTTGGTGTTTT